>CM038113.1:22916585-23233083 GCA_001642375.2 Mentha longifolia
TTAAGATATTAAGAAAAGGAAGTAAGTTTGAATGGACAGAGGAATGTCAGGAGGCATTTGAGGATCTAAAAATGCACCTCGCTGCCTTGCCCCTATTAACCAAACTGATAGATTGGGTTATTTTCCATCAACAAATTCATACAATAATGTGAATATAAGTACATAAAAGATGCTTAAAGTTTTTCTAGATGAACTTTGAGTGTTTTCTTTGAAGAATCAGCTTTTTCCTTTTGCTTAATGATGCTACCTCAACGACGCTCTTCCAATCACCACCTCTCAGCTTCGAGCCTGCAAAACAACGCCGGAGGAGTGGGGAGGGTTCCTCTGGGAAGACACTCCGACACTCAAGTCAGTATGTGCTTGAGGGAAATAGAAATCCGCTTCAGTAAAGCTTGTAGCGGAGGTAAAGTATCAGTGAAAATGCGTACCTTTTCTGGTGAAGAAGATCGAATATTTATAGTAGGATAAAGAGTGAGGGTAAAAGGGTAATTACCTCTATGTTACGAGGTTAAGTTAGTCTTTTTGGATGCAATAAGTCAGTTAGAGAGAATATTTAGTTATGATTAGTGGTCCCCAAAGTGGTCCCCATAGTCACGTTTTTGCTATGCTTCGTATAAGGATCTGGAGTTAAAGGAATGATGGCGACGGAGGGTGATCTGCACACAGGTATCTTTCATTTTCTTTCTTTTCTTCCTCTTTCTTTATTCGCATTAGTTTAATTTATATTACATTAAGCGACAGAGAAAGATGGTTTCTTCATCTAGGCAAGGTGCCCAGGGTAAGGGTAAGAAGAATGTAGTTGAGGGTGAAGAGGAAAAAGAGGGTGAGCTGCTGCGCGGGCCACCTATCCCTTTTGCTGAATATGAATCTTCCACTGTAACTTCCTTAGAATTAGGCCTAATTCTAAGCAGACTAGGTAACACTAGAGGTTTTACCGTGGACATTCCGGGGCCTAGTGAATGCCCTTTACTTCCTCGAGCCAATCATAAAATTTTCTAGCTCCGTCAATTGGAGGCAGGCTTGCGATTTCCTGTTCCCCCTTTTCTATCTAGTTTAGCGATGAGATATAATATCCTTTTGAATTAATTGAACCCTGCTTCTTTCTGTAGGGCTATTTTCTTTTTTATAGCAACTACATTATATGGGGTGGAAGACCCGGTTGTCTTTATTTTTTAGAACTCACGAGTTAAAACATCGCGGGTATCACTTATATTTTTCTCCTATATGATTCATAAATTTTATGGCCAGTATGAGTCTGTAGATAGGAAATGGCATCCCCAGTATTTAACTGTAGGTGCTCCTTCCCCCAATTCTTGGAATATTCCTGATATACCTCTGTATGCCGAGCCTAAAACAGATAAACCCTCTTTTGAGAAGGTTACTTTATTTGCCTGGGAAAAGAATATCCTTAATGACCTGCTTATAGAGTACCCGGCAGGTCATGGGATGTTAAAGCCACTTCTTCTTAGTGAAGAGGTGTTGTCCTTGTTTGGTTTGAGGCCTGGGACTCCTTGGAATCCCTCTATGGGTAAATACTTCTTATTTTGAATTCGAGTGTTTTTATGCGTGTGACTTGAATTTAGTCACGTTTCTTATTTATGGCTGCTTTGCTTTATCAGATATGTCGGCCAGATCCATTCTTCGGGAGAAGGCTAGGAAACAGTTCGAGGAGCGGATGGCTGCTATGGCTGCAGCCTCTGAACAAGCTCCTGCAGTTTCTGCACCTGTAGTAGCTCATTCTTCAACTCCCATCTCCACTCCCGTGACCACGACGGGAGTCGCTCCAAGTCCGAGGGCTTCTGTTCCACCTCCTCCTCCTGCCTCACAGATCCCTTCTTCAGCAGTGCCTATAGGCCCCTTACAGGGATCTGGGGGTGATGCCCTACCTAGGAGATCTGCTCATCGGGCTAGAGGGAAATCTACCTTGCCCGGGGTGGCCATAAGGGAAACGCCAACTCCACGAGCCATTATATCTTCTTCCACGCGCCCTCCTCATTCCTTGGCTGCTGGGGTGGACCGTAGCCTGTCTACCTGGTCCGAGGGGGCGGTTCCTCCTTCCGATGAAGATTTGGACTTTCAGTCTTCGGAAGGGTTTTGTCAGACCTGTTCGCTACTGCTGAAGTACCGGCTCCAACCGAGCCTAACAGACCTTCCGTCCCACAAAAGAGACCTTCGGATTCCTCCTCCTCCACAGATCCGAAAAGAAAAAAGATGTCTGCTGCTAGTGACGACCGGAAAATGGGCATGCCGATTTCTAACATTTTATCGCCCACTCCCATCTCTGCGGAACCATCTGTCGTGGGACATCCGCGGTATTCCAGCACCTTGACTAGGTATGCCACTGTCAATCCCTATGCGGTGGTTAACCCTCCAGAACCGGCCATGGTGGAGAGTCCTGCTTCTGAAGCCACGCTGGCTATGCTCCATGCTTTACGTATGAAGGGTCTGGATGTACCTACTGCTTCCTATAACGTGCCCGGAGTTAACATGAGTTTTCATGGCACCGTTAGGAGTATCGATGGAGGTATCGCCTCTAATGTTTTGGACAGTATTCCCCGAGCTGAAGATTGGAGACATCTGAACAGACTGTCTTTTGTAGAGCTTATCCGCCAAGCTTCTGTTCATGAGATTAAGGTACTAAAAGGAGTTTTAATTTCAAAGATGTTCTTTTGTATGCTCATACATTATTTATTTACTTATTATTGTTATTGTGTTCAGGCCGTAGCCTTCAGATCCATGCTCTCTCTTCGAGCATTGGCCTACGATCCCATGAAGGGGGATATGTCGGGCGTACATGCTTTTAACGAGCATCTGCAAGCGGAGGTGATGCGGTTGAGAATGGCGCGCAATGAAAAGCATGCAGCCGAGGTCAAGGATTTAAATGACCGAGCCATACATCTGGAACGAGAGCTGGCAGAATTAAAGCAGCAGGAGGCAGAGCGGGAGAGGCTTGCCCAAGAACGGGAGCTTCATTTTCAGCAGCTAGAGAGAGACCTGGCTGATCAAAAGACTCGTGCTGAAGATCTCCAAAGGTCTTGTGATAAGGCTAAGGCGGATCTGGCTCAAGCATCTGAGAATCATAAAGATGTTTTGGAGCGAGCTTGTGACAACGCAACCAAGAGGGGTACTGAGGCGGGCCTGCAAAAGGGGCTCGTTACTGGGTCTACAGTAGGGGCCCACCATTGCAGATCTTATCTGCTGATGACGCCCTACGGCCAGGCTTTCCTCCAAGCCTTAGTGTGGGATCTCCCCGAAGCCTTCCTCCATTCAGAAGACTTTTGGGAAAGGATGAGTGTTCCCCTGGCTTTCTGGGTTGGGGCTATTATAGAAGAGGCTCTCACTCAACTGGGTCTAAAGGACAGGATGAAGGATCTGGACATTGAGAAGATCCTGGATCTCCTGGAAAAGGAGACCCCTACTCTAGAACTAGATCCCCACTTCAATGCCCACAACCCTTGGTATATGTGGGGTTTTAGGTCTGCAGCTGAAATTCTATACCGGCCTGAAGAGCATGAAAGTATATTGCCTGCTCGGGAAGAGATTCCTTACTATCTTCTTCCTCCTCAGGCTGGGATGTATGGGCTCCTGGAGGAGGCTTTTAAAATGGTAAGTGTTCATATTTTAAATATTATGATAAAGCCTTGTTTTATTATTCGTGGACTGCAAGCCTTCGTTTACTTTGTCCTTATCATGGACTTCTTTTTATTACAGGCGATGGGTAAGGAATCTCCTCTTCCCTGTTTCACCCTCTCAGGTGACTTAAAAAATTCTAACTTATACATCCGTCTTTTGCAGACGGGAGATTCCTTGCAAGAGATCAAGGCTATACAGGCGTCGGAGGAAGCGTCTTTTCTTCGGTCCCCGCACGGGATCACATTGAATGGGCTCTTGAACAACAGCGGAACCTTAGAGCTCGGTGGGCCATCTGGGGGATCGGACCCAACTCCTCAACTCCACTCCCCAGCTCAAACTCCCCTCACGGATCAGATGACGACCCAGACGCCCAGTCCGATGATGGCTCAGGAGACGCCCCAGATGACGGACCAGGTGCCGGACCAGCAGAGTTCATCCCCCTCTCGGTCTCAGATGCCTCAGCCTTCCCCCCTCCTATCAGATCCCGCGGATCACCTTTCTTCAGACCCGGCAGTCGAGGTTTCTGCTCGGGAAGATTTTTCAGAGATAGAGGAATGAGTCAACCTTCTCGAGGAAGTTATGGCGGACACTTTCGTGGGAACAACAGGGGCAACCACTTCTTCAATCGAGGTTCTTCATCAGGTCATCGACTCATCAAGTATTTTAACACCTGGCGTCGACCCGGATCTGCACGAACAAACTCCAGATGGCGGGGATAAGTTGCAAGAGTAGGCCCTCTTTCCAAGACGTAGATGTGCCATGTCAGTGGGATTGGCTCCACTAGTACTCTCTTTTTAATCATGTAGTATTTATATGGATTTCGTATGATATTCGGTTGCGATATGAATTTTTATTTCATTTCTCCATGCTTTATTTTCCTTTGCAAATTTTTTTTTTTTTTTTTTTTTTTGAAAATTTTGAATCAATTTTCGTAAATAGATACTTGCTCTAGGAGTAGATGGATAGTAGGGGGTATACCCCTACTCCCCCCCCCCCCAAGTGAATTATAAGAAAGCGAATGAATTATAATTCATTTTTTAAAGACAATAAAAAGGAAAATATTTTATTTCATGAACTTCCATCATAACAGATAATGGGTTGGTTTTTGCATACCTTCCCTTTCTTTAAATTTATCACACTACTAGAATGCCTTAAACATAATACTTTATCAAATTGTTGATGTTCCAGGGTCTGGGCAGATCCCTTGCTTCTGCATCTCTGAGCTCATATGCTCCTCGTTTGAGTACTTTAGTAATGACGTATGGTCCTGTTGGATCCGGGATCCCTCAGATGTAGATTTAATTAATTACAATAATTATTAACATATGAATTCAGATCTTGAAAGCGGAAATAGATCTAAATCATATATATACCTGTTTGCGTAATCACCGGTGGAATCTGAGTCGAGGGTAATGATCTTCCACGCACTAGATCTCTGCACTTGAGATCTAGCTCTTGATCGTAAACCCCGAGATCTTCTAGAGTATTCCCTAGCAACGAGAAGAATTTCGAGTGGGCAAAAATCTATCTTCTCTGCACTACCCAGAGACCGGTGCCCCTTCTTCCAGATTGTGAAGGAAGAAAATCACGTTCTGAACATTTCTACTTCTCTCTTATTTACAATAAGAGGTAGAGTGTTGGAGAGGTTAGGGCCAAGGCTAATGGGCCAGGCTATGCTCTATTGGGCTACTCCAGGGACCTTGAGGAGGATTTGGACTGGGCCTTCCAATATAATTAAATAATCCAAGTATTCTCTGGCCCCGAATACTCTATTTAATTATATTAATATTATAGCCTTTCCACTATAGTAAAATATTATTGCATCGCCGTCCAATCCCAAATTATGACATACCGGGCTCCTCTTTGAATTATATTATTTCCCGTGTTTAAGATATCGCATGTCCATTAATTAATTTAAGCTGCTGACTGCTCCAATTAATTAATATCTTATACCGAGAGTAGTACCCGTTCGACCTCATTATTATATCGGAACTTAATCCACATGCAGGGTTTGATATAATAATCCTTAGAACGCCTCAAGGGGACATCATCAACTCGGCGCACCGAGACACGATTTCTAGCTATAATATTAATTATCATATTTATAATATTATTACCCAAGATACGGAGATTCTTTGAGTTGCAATAACTCTCACTCATGGTAAATCAAAGTAATAATAATTATAAATACATAATTAAATATTATGACAACTAGAATTAAGAAATAATAATCGTCCGAGATGTGATCCTTAATAAGTCAGTATAAAAGGATTTATCTCACCTCGATCCCGTTCAGTGCAACTCTGATCGTATGCACTAGTATAATCTAATAGCCAAGACCAACTATTATCCAGCATTATACTACAACCTTAACAAGTAATTTGTCCAAGATTACTTTCGGTTGCGAACACCATTTAACTATATAAGAAACTGATAATATGATCTTTCGTGCGACCACCCACACCATATTATCTATAATATATAGTACCGGACATTTATTTGCATAACCATAACCCGAATTAATATACAAATCATATGACAATATTTATTTCCATAAAACAGAAAGATACAGTTAATATACACGCATAAAAATATGCTTTGCAGTATATAACCCCAACAATCTCCCACTTATACTCAAAGCATGCTTTTAAGTATACCACTACACTAAATTCTCTCCCACTTATACTCAAAGCAGTGCTGCCATACGTCTGATTCCCTTTCCCTTCACACCCTTATCGAAAACCTTCGATGACATGCTAATCGTGAAGGAAATTATCAGGGTATCTTCCGACGTAATCTTTGACACCACAACATCTCCTCTCATTACGATTACTCGTAATATAAAGTACTTATTTCCGATGTATTTACTGGCCTTATGGTCTTATGATTCCTTTGAATTTGCTACTGCACCAAAACTGTCACAATAGATTGTGATCGTCTGAAGCAAATTTGGAATCATATCCAAGTCCAACAAGAAGTTCCGGAGCCATCCAGCCTTCCAACTAATGGTTCCACCTCCCAGTATAAAACACATCCTGAGGTAGACTTTCGAAAATTCCTATCTGATTGGAAATCAGTATAACCCAAATGGAAATAGACTGTCAAACTGAAAGATCAACATATAATCTCGTTCTCTTGATTATATTCTTTACAACAGTCTAGTGCCCATGATCAGGGTTAGATTGGTATCTGAAAACCATGCCAATGGCATAACAGATATCAGATCTGGTGTAAAGCACAACATTCATGAAGCTTCCTATTGCAGAGGCATAGGGAACCGCCTTCATGTCATTTATCTATCTCTATGTCCTAGGACACATTTCTTTAGACAAATGAACTCCTTATCAAAATGGCGATTAACCTTTTTCAGAGTTTTCCATGCTAAAACACTTTACTACCATATCAATATAAACCACTTGTTACAAGCACAACATTCTCTCCTTACGATCACGAAAGATCTTAATCCCAAGAATGTGAACAGCTTTACCCAAGTCCTTTATATTGAATTTCTTGGACAACCACATCCGTACATCCGATAACTACTCCACGTTGTTGCCAATCAGGAGTATGTTATCAACATATAGTACTAGAAACATCACATCATTTCCGTTGCACTTCTTATATACACAGCTCTCATAATCACACTTGAATAAATTCATATGACTGGATTACCTCAAAATGTGTGTTCCAAGACTGAGATGCTTGCTTAAGTCCATAAATGGATCGCATAAGTTTGCAAACCAGATGCTCATTCTCTTTGGCAATGTATCCTTCTGGTTGGCGCATGTAAATGGATTTCTCAAGACTGCCATTTCGAAAAATGATCTTGACATCCATTTTGCCAAATCCCCAGATCTATATGAGCCGCAATGGCTAAGAAAATCCGGATCGACTTAAGTATAGCAACAGGCGAGACTTTCGCCATAAGCCTAGCTTTAAAAGTCTCAACCTTACTGTCAGATCCTTTCTTACATTTGTAGATTCCCTTACCCAAACGGGAGTTACCCTTTAAGGTAGTTTCTACAATGTCATACACATTTTATCATGCATGGATTCAATTTCAGAATCCACTGCAACTCGCCAAAGCTGTGCATCTTTCTCTTGGATTGCCGCTATTTGTCCATGGGTCAATGTCATCTTTACCTGGTAAGATATCCGAAGATTCTCCCAAACACAACCATCTTTCAGGTTGAAAAGATGACCCTCCCACTACGACAAACCTTTACCTGAGAGTTTGTGTTAGTGTCAACATGTGGTGCAGTTCGTGGTGTAACATCTAGTACGGGTGGTTCCGGCACCGCCTTTTCCCCTCATTTCTAAAATGATCTCACTAGTGGGTTTATTACTATTCACATAGCCTTCTTCCAAAAATCGAGCGTTTGTGTTAATTCCGATCTTTTGGACTACAAGACTATAGAATAGACCACCTCTCGTTACCTTAGGGTATCCTACAAATAACCATATTTCAGTACAAGGTCCTTAAAGGGACCAAGTTTAGAACATACGCCGTTATTTGTAAACCCTAATACGTACAAGGTAAATCAAAATAGCTCATCATCAACCGAATCATTTCTAAGAATATTCGGTTCCTTCATCCCGCCATGCCACATTGATGTGGTATTCCTAGCGCAGGAAGCTGGGATGCGATTCCAGCTTTTGACATGTGTTCCAAAAATTCACCACTAAGGTATTCACCTCTTCGATCAAACCGAAGAGATTTGATATATTTACCATGATGATAATCAACTTTAGCCTTGAACTCCTTGAATTTATCAAGGATTCAGACTTCTGTTTCATCAAATATATCCATGCCTTGAGTAATCATCAAGAAATGATGAAGTACTCGTAGCCACCCCTTAGCTTGTACCGATATTGGACCACACACGTCTGCATGAATCAAATCCAACATACTTTCTAATCTATTGCCCTTGGATCTAAGATGACCAAAACATTAGATACCAGATATATGTTTGATTCATACTAGAAGGTTCTTTACATTTAAAGAATTGATGTTGTGCTATTTACTGCAGTTTGCGCACAACTAATGTACGTCTCCCACTGCATTGACCTCTACTTTTTGTAGTGTCTCCCACTGCACTGACCACTACTTTCGTAGCGTCTCCCACTGCAATGGCTACTACTTTCGTAGTGTCTCCCACTGTGATGGTAATCTCGACCGCATTGAATAAATGCACAAGATATACCTTGACCATTGCCTCCATTCAAATGAGGACATGCCGCCATAATTTGTCTTTTCTGCTTACAACGGTAACACTTTCCTCTTGGTTTCTTTATCCCACCTTGAGTAGTTATTCACCTTCTGAGCGTCACCTCCTTAATCACCGCCACCTTGTTTCTTCTTCCTTTAACCATCCTTTGGTTTAAAAAAGGAGTAGAAGCTGTGGTGATCAATGCTTGAGAACCGGTTTGAAACATCTCAGCATTGATGAGTTCATTGAGCAATTCGGTTAACTTGTACATGAATTGATTCATGTTATAGTTGAGCAGAAATACATCAAAACTCATAGGGATTGATTCTATTATGATATCAACCTGAGTTTCCCCATCAATTTCATAACCTAGAATCTCCAATTTATTAAGACAACTAATCATCTTAAGAACATGGTCCCTAATAGGAGTACCTTCAACCATTTTCATCGACAAAAGAATATTTTGTCGAACTTGGTATCCATGATGACTAAATATCTCCGTGAAACTAAGCTTCACACTGTTTAGGCATACTCTCCTTAGTGGTACATAAGGACATTCCTCAGTAAGGACAAACTTGTGTTCGTTAGCAGTCAAGACAATGTCCAAGTTATATTTCCAATCGTGATAATTGGAACTCTCGAATTTGTTTTTCATTGAGTATTTAATCAAGTGAACCGAAAAACACAGTATAGCTTGGAAATAAAAATAACTAACACAAAGTTAATGTCATATACTTTGAAGCATAATTATATTGTAAAACCTTAAAGAGAATATAAATGCAACCCCCGACTCCTTAAGATTTTATATGCAAGCCACGTAGGGTGGACGTTTACATATAATCTCTTTAAGTAGGTTTTTACGCCTTTAATTTCATTATCCAATCAACCTTCACCTTATGATTGATGAAATTAACAGTCGGTCACTCCTAGCCATGTAAATTAAATTAATTACTTTTCCGTCTGGAAATAATTAATTAATTTACATCTAAGTGAAATACCATAATTTAATATTCCGAAAAATACCGTTTTATAAGAATAACCCTACCGTAGGGAGGTGATATCGATATAAAACTATTTTTCAATATTATCCATCAAAAATGCAAAATAATGAAATTAATTAACACCTCCGAAAGGATATGCCCGGATCAGTGAGCTGCTGGAACTGCTGCTTGAAAGCATTCCTTTTTCCCACAGGATCTTCGAATTGGATGTGATAATTTAAATGCAACTAAATCACATAATCGAGTTTAGAACGTTATACCTCAGATCTGTGCCGACGGAGTAATCTACAGGTCTAGATTACTGAGGTGTGATTCCTTTCCTCGAAGTTCTTCGACTGTGTGGGCGTCTAGGAACTTTGGAACCAGGAACTCTCCCTCTGCTGATGATAGGCGCCGATTCTCCTTTCTTCAACACTTAGGTTTTTGAGAATCTCCTCCTCCTTATTTATAAGAGGAGGGGGCGCCACTTTCCTTGTCCACTAAGTCACGGGCTTTAATTAATTAAAGCCCGGTTTAGTTAATAATTACTGGAACAAATTCTAATTAAATATAATTAGAATTATTCCTAATTATTATAAGGAAAATAATATATAATTATTAAATTAATTATCTAATTCCTTAATTAAGAATAAATCTTAATTAATTAGATATTATTTATTCCATAATTATATAATTAACCAGAGTACAATTATTGAGATCAGATGAACACTAAAAGAGGAAACTGGCGTCCCTTACACTACAGTAGGCGCCACATTAATGGGCTCAAACCCATAATGCCTCTTTTCAGTCCAAAACTGATATCCCTCAATAATACCTTGAATTCCTTTCCTGAAGAGCTCTCATAATTATTGTCGAACGCTGCGTGATCTCCCTGACACCCGAGCCGTCCACGTGTTCTAAAACATGAGATATAGGGCTTATTCTTATTAATATATTTATTCAGATAGGTGATTGTTACCAGTGGAATACATGTCATATATACTAAAACACGTTTTTGCTTTAGCTATATACAACAACCCCAACAATCTCCCACTTATACTAAAGTAAAAACTTTTAGTATACCCATGTGTCTATCGGAAACTATATGGCATCACTGTATTTCACATCTTCTCCCACTTATACTGAAAGATTTTACCGTGGGAGGATCACTGAGACAATGCCCACCACGTGCTTCCGAGGTGCCGGCATACTCAATTTAGTGAATAAACCGCCATATAAACATTCCTGCTTAAATGTTCCTTTATACACGCAATATTGCCTTATGGTTACATAAACCAATCGGTACTCCTATGTGTTTTTCCAGGTTGACAAATCCATAGATCTTGCTTCTGCACTTGAAAACTCATGTGAGATTTCTTGCAAGATAGGATTACTACCATTTCACAAAGTAAAGTTTCCAACCATACAGCTGCTTTAGTAGCTCCCACTACATATTTAGCTTGTCATGAAAGAACTCTCATAAACATTTTACTGTTCCGAGATTCTCCAAGGTATGGTTCTCCTTTTCTAAGTGAACACATAGATTTAAGGTCGATTACCTCATTTACCAACACACTCCCCGATTATCTGTGTTCATTAATGAACTATATTTGTTACCTTGCACGCAGCAATAGCAAATATCTGACACTTTTTCGATATTAATTATATCGATAACCTAGTCAGAACAGTAACCTACGTAGAATACTTGAATCATGTATACTATCCTTATGGATGTACCCTACATTATTCAAATTCTGCGTCTTAAACTGTCCGGATAACCATCACCATTATGTCTGATAATACTTTCACAATGTTGCCAAAGTTAGTGATATCATCACATAATGTACAAGAAAATCACACTTATCATCTTCATTACCATGAGAACTATAACATTTATTGACACGTTCCATAAAACTTGATTTTATGCATGTCATTCCATAAATGCTCCTATTATTCGAATTTCCGCAAGAGTTATCAAGCATTCAGAATAATGTCCTTAATTGATACACATTTGATCCAACATAACCGTTATATCCAAATATTTTCCTGCCAAAAGCCATTGACTTTAAACAGATATTGGATTATAACTTATGAGGTACAAAAAGTGTTAATATAGAAATATAAAAAACTTTTTCTATATTTTTTATATCAACTTTGTTCTTCCATTGCCATTTGCACTTTTCATCATGGATCTAAATCCAACAATGAACCTTGCAAATTAACATGGATTGTATCAATTACTTTAACCTTCTCAATTAAACTTTCCATGTGGTCGTTTCTTTCCTCATGTACATTTTCCAAGAAACCTAATTTCTTGATGTATATGAAAACGATTTAGTGTTCTATTTCAAAAAACACTCCCACTGCAATAAAGATGACCTTGTGCAGAATACTTGTGACTATTCATTCTTGTACTTCTTGACTTATTGAAATTCCTTGAATGATCCTATCATTTTTGAACATTCGTTCAATAACGACCTTTTTCATCACCTTATCCTTTTAATCTTTTATTGAAACTTTTACTAATCCAACTTATCACCAATCTTAATTCAACTAATTTGCAGTATGATACATGCAAATATCCCTTATATCCAACTTGAGTTAAAATCGGTCATAATGCCAATTTATACTCAAATTGTAAGGTAGAATTATAGATACTTGACATAGTTTAGTAATGTTTCAAAACAAGATGAGAAAAGAGGTGAGAAACAAAGAAACAACTACATTTATCTAATCATATTTGAGATATTCCATGTTACTAGATAATTACTTCAACACATGAATGAAAAACATTTAACAACCAGTGTTAAAATCAAATTAACACAAATGTTAAAACCGAAATCATCCATAAACCAATTCAAAACAAATGTACCGCCAAAATTTGGCACCAATGTAATGAAAAACAGTAAAGTAATGTATCATCCCAAACATCTATCTCAAAACCAAAAGATAAAACAAAGAAACAGAAGTCTTCGAGTAATCAGCAACCGCATCAACCATCAATGCTCGCTGACACCAGGACTCGAGGCCGCCTCATCATCCTTTGTGGCATCGCCTACAAAGAAACACATGTAACAAACCATAATTAGTATCCACCAGTTCAATCCGTCCAATAAAGGACTAAACCAATGCTAATATGTTTCATCATGTTACATTTAGAGACATACCTTCATCCATCTTTTGTTTCTTATTCCGCCTTACATAAACTTTCTTGGCTGGAAGTTTATGTTTGCATGCTAACTGAACCTTAGCTCTGGTTGCATCAACAAAATCAAGAAACCTCCTATACCTTTGTGACTGAACATAGTCACTTATGGTATATTCATTTTCATCCCAGGTTGATGAGTATCTCATAACCTTTTCTTCATTGGGAGGTTTCCCTTGATCAAGTCGATTTTCCCTTCTTGATTCTTGGATTAAGTTGATCCTGACTTCATCAATTTTGAGTAATTCTTCACATAAAGCAAAGACATCCTCATGATGAACTTCACCAACAACTTCTTCTCTTAACGCCAAAAACCAATCAGGGAAAGTAGAAAGCAAGATTTCACACCTCGTTCTTCCCGCCATCTTTCCTCCATTTAAGAAGTATGTGACAGAGAAATGTGTGAACACCTTGAGGTACCGTTTCATATCGAAATAATCCACAAACCTCATTAACTCCATTTCTTTTCTTGCCAAGGTTCTTAGTAGCTTCTCACGGAAATCCTCAGGAATTCCATTAGGGAAATTTAGCAAACGATTTATTTTATTGCGTATTGAGGACAAAGACATATCTGAAACCAAATAACATAAGTTGACAGTTAACAACTTATTTAATAAAAATAATTTATGTTATCAATGTTATAACCCTTTGACATAAATAACATTGAACCAACAAACGAGTAGCCCAAAAATTTTATACTTGAGTCACGTAGGGCGACCAGGCAAGTATGAAATTTTCGACCATGACTTCTAGAGCCAGTTTATTTCTCTTATCATCACATGGACCCTTGTGAACTAAAGAAATAATAACCCGTACCTTAACCGGACCCTACTATTTTGAGAAGTGACCTCGTAGGGAGGATTCATCAATTAGTAGCTAAGCTTTAACCATATTATTCACCTAACCGAGTTTATCTACAAGATAGCATAGAAAACGAGAACTATGCCGGTATTGTAGATGCCCTCTTAGATTATCTCACTTAAAATTTCCACTAAGGACCGAGTTAGAGCTTGTACGTGCAAGCCACGTAGGGTGGACGTTTACTCGTACAACTCCCACTCTCCTAAAGAATATTCTAAGTTATTGAGAAATTTTACCGACGAATATACGGGCAAGGGGTTCGATATCGTGTAGGCCACGTAGGTGGACGTCTATCCGATTCTAATCCTTGACTTCGTCTAAAACCAAATATGGAGGTCCCCAATTAATTAATTAAAACTAATTGATTTTACCGCTTAGTCTTTTTATTTTCAAAGGGTTTTATGCGATATACGAAGCACGTTGACAATTAAGTCCTATCGTATGATATCTAAACGCAAGTAATAAAACTTGCTCGCTTTTGAAATCATAAATCCATGCTATTGACACCTTAGGCATGTTCGTTTCTATTACGCATTTAATAAAAGCAACAATAACATGCAAAACATGCTTTCATCACATTGCGTAATTTAAACCATCCATAGCATGCATAATTAATTAAATAAATAAATAGGCTGCCGACCGGGAAGGATAAAACCTATCTATTACAATTTAATTAATTAAATCCGAAACAAGCTTCGGTCTTGGAAAGTCTTCACTTGGTCTTCAAGTCCACCTTCCATAATTAGCAAGTAGCTCGAAATGGAATTAGGGCGCGGAATTCCCTATTTCCAAAATGAGACGAGACGAATGATTTTTGGAAACGAATTAAGTTACGAAAACCTAACCGTCAACGATCACACTAAAGTTTCGGAAAACCTTAGCCCTCGTTGAACGACGAGGACCGTTCATTGAAAAACTGAACATCCCTCGTTCGCTTGCCACATCACCGACACGTGTTACGACAACGTACGCGCGTGCATCACACGCGCCGTCATCGTACGTGTCAAACGGGCCGGATCAGGTCGGATCGCGCGTGGGCTGGACGAACGGGCCAGCTGCGTCCCTTGCAGCCTAGCCCGAGCCCAGCCCGGCATCCCAGCCCAATCACCATCATCATCATCGTCTTCACCTTCATCGTGCTGCAGCCGCTGCTGCACCTCCGCCGACGAACCACCGCCGCCGCCGACCGCTCCCACTGGCTCGACGAGCCTCCCAGCACCACAGAGGGTGCCGGGTTTGAGTCAGAAGTCGCAGCAGCATCAGTGGACGGAGCAATCGTAGCAGCCGGAGCAGAAGCCCTCGACGGCGTGCGCGCAGCGAAAAACCCTATCGCTGCTGCCGTCGTCCGCCTCCGCCCACAGCTGCCGCCTCAGCCTTCGTGTCCAATCACCGCAGCGCGAGTCCGGCACCAGAGCAGCCGTAGCAGACGATTGAAACACCTGCAGCAGCTGGCGGACAGGACCGCTCACGATAATAATTCGCCGCTGCCCGTCGCCGCTGCTGCCATCGTTTCAGCCGCCGCCTCCGACCTGATCTCGCCTTCGCTGCCATCATCAACGAGCTTAGCAGCTCGACACCGATGAATTTTTGCTGCAGCAGTAGCAGCCAAGGCTGAAACCCTTAGGGTTTCAGCCCCCGCCACCACCGCATGCAGATTGCCGCTGCTCCCATTGCCGCGCCTCCGCTCGTCGATACTCTGCCGCCGTCCGCATCCACCGTTTTTCGCCGCCACCATCCCGTTCCGACGTCACCTGAACCCTAGGTTTAAATCTAGGGTTCAGCTGTCGTGAACCACCGGAATGTGCAGCCGAAAAATAGCCTGCAGCCGTCCGATCGAAGAAGGCGCGTGTGCGACACGCGCTTCCACTCGCGTCGTCGCCACCGTCTCCTTCGATTCTCGTGCCTCGTTCTTCAATTTCTTCACTCGATCTCCACCGTATAGAATTTATAAGAAATCGACAAATACAAAGAAATTTACAGAAAAACGAATCCTATTCTAATCGGTACCTTATTTCTCACCGATTTGAAAAACAACACGAAAAACCGAATAAAACGGGATCAAAAACAACACACGTTGTTCCCGGACAGCAGCATGCACAGTTTATAGCATAAATGACTCGAATGCATGAACATACATTTAATCCAATTATCACAGAGCTAATTCTAGAACCGTGGCTCTGATACCAGTTGCTGGAACAGCTGCTTGAAAGCATTCCTTTTTCCCACAGGATCTTCGAATTAGATGTGATAATTTAAATGCAACTAAATCACATAATCGAGTTTAGAATGTTATACCTCAGATCTGTGCCGACGGAGAAATCTACAGGTCTAGATTACTAAGGTGTGATCCCTTTCCTCGAAGTTCTTCGACTGTGTGGGCGTCTAGGAACTTTGGAACCAGGAACTCTCCCTCTGCTGATGATAGGCGCCGATTCTCCTTTCTTCAACACTTAGGTTTTTGAGAATCTCCTCCTCCTTATTTATAAGAGGAGGGGGCGCCACTTTCCTTGTCCACTAAGTCACGGGTTTTAATTAATTAAAGCCCGGCTTAGTTAATAATTACTGGAACAAATTCTAATTAAATATAATTAGAATTATTCCTAATTATTATAAGGAAAATAATATATAATTATTAAATTAATTATCTAATTCCTTAATTAAGAATAAATCTTAATTAATTAGATATTAATTTATTCCATAATTATATAATTAACCAGAGTACAATTATTGAGATCAGATGAACACTAAAAGAGGAAACTGGCGTCCCTTACACTACAGTAGGCGCCACATTAATGGGCTCAAACCCATAATGCCTCTTTTCAGTCCAAAACTGATATCCCTCAATAATACCTTGAATTCCTTTCCTGAAGAGCTCTTGGGCCACCCCAGGGATCTATGTACCAGACAGAGTTTAGCCTTACCTAATGAAATAACCATGATCAACTCAGAACATTTATTTCATTAGAGCTGTGATGCATTCCACTAAAGAATCACAACTGAATCACCGCTCTGTCCCAATTTGTAGATTGGGGCTGATACTTTATTTAGAGCTATCCCCGTGTTTAATGACTCCGATATCCATTAATTAATTAGAGCTCCTCTGACTGCTCATAATTAATTAACATCTTATTTTCCTCAAGTAGTACCCGTTCACCCCTTATTATTATACCTGAACTTAATCAGCATGCATGACTTGGTATAATAAACCTTGTGAACTCCCTGAGGGGATATCTCTCAACCTAATACGGACACGGTGTCTTGATATAACTAATTAGACATACTATGTGCCCTCATGTTACCCAAGATGCAAGTCATCAGGGATACTGCGATAGACCCTTAGCTATACAAGTCAAAGTAACAGTGAACAACACATATATCTCTAATAGCATATCGAGATTAAGGTCATATCTCTAAATCCCGAGATCTCTAGTTCTTTACCTATTGCTAGGGTCAGTATCAGAAGAACCTTATCTCACTCGATCCTGTCAATACGTTCCACCGTACCAACATAACTAGCGACTGAGACCCGCCACTACCGTTATGTTGCAGTCTAAACCGATAGTTTTCCCAAGCTATCTCAACTGTGACACTGTTTATATCTCATAATTATTGTCGAACGCTGCGTGATCTCCCTGACACCCGAGCCGTCCACGTGTTCTAAAACATGAGATATAGGGCTTATTCTTATTAATATATTTATTCAGATAGGTGATTGTTACCAGTGGAATACATGTCATATATACTAAAACACGTTTTTGCTTTAGCTATATACAACAACCCCAACATGAGCGAATGTTATTTAATCCATATTTTGAAATTCCAATCCTTTTTAGGAAGTTTAAACCAATGAAATCCATAATTAGCACCTCCGTAGGGATACGCCCGGATCAGTGAGCAAATGCTAATTAATTCATTTCTAAACCAATTATGGAGGCTAAATTAATTTAGAATTTTCGAAAAATACAAAATTAATCGAAAATTTAAAATTAATATAATACCACTTAGTCATTTTAAACCAAGGTTTTATTTCATTTTTCAAGCATAGCATGTAATTAAAAATCGCGAATAATTAAACAACATGCTATCCACAAAACATCGAATAAACAAGCACAAGATAATTAATTAAAAATAATTATCCAATTATCATGGCCTTCAGTTTCTTCGAACGAGCTTGAAAAATATTTGAGTGGATCGTTGGGCCGATGAGAAACCAGCCTAGCGTTTAGTCCTTTAGGGTTTTAGAAACCCTAACCTTTTCGCCGAAACCCTAGCCGTCAATTCAGCCGCCGCCGCCTCTCTAGCCGCCACCACCGCCGCTGTATCTTTACACAAGGTCGAGGAGACCCACCGGAGATCTCCCACTGTTCATATTGATTTATTAGGGTGCGGAAAAACCCTAATTTCCAAATCAGGCATGGTGGTTGGATAGGATTAATTTTATCCAAGATGAGATCAAATCACTTAAAGATAGAAACATATCCCTTTAAATATGATCAAATCTTTCTTGATAAGATTAAATCTTATCAGATAAGATCATATCTACCTAGATAACATCAAATCTTTAAAGATAGAAACATATCCCTTTAAATATGATCAAATCTTTCTTGATAAGAATAAATCTTATCAGATAAGATCATATTTACCTGGATAATACTAAATCTTCAAAGATAAGAATAAATCTATCCAGATAAAATTAAATCTTTTCCGGATAAACACAAGCTTGTTGATCAAGCTACTCAACGGCCGGTCACCTTCCGGTCGATACGCCGTCGCCGAGCCACGCGTGCACCACACACGCCGCCACGACGTCTCGCCGAAACACTGTCGTCGTTCCTGATCCCCAACAACCGCCATCCAGAAGCAACATCGGCGTCCAAAAGGATGCCGGATAGCAGCCGAGCAGTCGTGTGATCGTCTGGAGTCGCCGCAGCCCGTTAGGGTTTTAGAAACCCTAGCCGCCGCCGTCTCCATCCCACAGCGGCTGAACGCCGCCGCCTGCTGCTTCCGCATGCTGCTGCCATCCCTCCGGCACGTCTTTGTCGTCGAGAACATCGAACGGCAGCCGCTGCAGCCACCAGCAACGCAGGAAACCAGCGGTAGGGCCGAAACCCTTGCCGCGGTCCAATCGCCGCTGCAGCGCCGCCACGTCGTTCTCGACGTCCGACGAAGACGCCGTCCGTCTCCTCCATGATAGCCATCATGTCCGGTTGCTTTGTCTTCCGTTCATGGTGGCTCGATCGAATTACATAGATCTCAAGAATTTACATCGAATTTACAACAAAAATCGAAAAACAAAATTCTAATCTAACACGATCAACCCTCGTGTGTTTACAACGCAGCCACAAACAGGCTGATTTTAATACATAATTAAAACCATAAACATTGATATTAACCATGATAATTGGATCTCTGCAAAATCAAATCAATTGCATCCAATACAAATAATATGAATCTAATAATTATTCATAATTAAATCTACAGAGCCGAGTTGGCTTTGATACCAGTTGTTGGATCCGGGATCCCTCGGATGTAGATTTAATTAATTACAATAATTATTAACATATGAATTCAGATCTTGAAAGTGGAAATAGATCTAAATCATATATATACCTATTTGCGTAATCACCGGTGGGATCTGAGTCGAGGTAATGATCTTCCACGCACTAGATCTCTGCACATGAGATCTAGCTCTTGATCGTAAACCCCGAGATCTTCTAGAGTATTCCCTAGCAACGAGAAGAATTTCGAGTGGGCAAAAATCTATCTTCTCTGCACTACCCAGAAACCGGTGCCCCTTCTTCCAGATTGTGAAGGAAGAAAATCACGTTCTGAACATTTCTACTTCTCTCTTATTTACAATAAGAGGTAGAGTGTTGGAGAGGTTAGGGCCAAGGCTAATGGGCCAGGCTATGCTCTATTGGGCTACTCCAGGGACCTTGAGGAGGATTTGGACTGGGCCTTCCAATATAATTAAATAATCCAAGTATTCTCTGACCCCGAATACTCTATTTAATTATATTAATATTATAGTCCTTTCCACTATAGTAAAATAATATTGCATCGCCGTCCAATCCCAAATTATGACATACCGGGCTCCTCTTTGAATTATATTATTTCCCGTGTTTAAGATATCGCATGTCCATTAATTAATTTAAGCTACTGACTGCACCAATTAATTAATATCTTATACCGAGAGTAGTACCCGTTCGACCTCATTATTATATCGGAACTTAATCCACCTGCAGGGTTTGATATAATAATCCTTAGAACGCCTCAAGGGGACATCATCAACTCGGCGCACCGAGACACGATTTCTAGCTATAATATTAATTATCATATTTATAATATTATTACCCAAGATACGTAGATTTCTTTGAGTTGCAATAACTCTCACTCATGGTAAATCAAAGTAATAACAATTATAAATACATAATTAAATATTATGACAACTAGAATTAAGAAATAATAATCGTCCGAGATGTGATCCTTAATAAGTCAGTATAAAAGGATTTATCTCACCTCGATCCCATTCAGTGCAACTCTGATCGTATGCACTAGTATAAGCTAATAGCCAAGACCAACTATTATCCATCATTATACTACAACCTTAACAAGTAATTTGTCCAAGATTACTTTCGGTTGCAAACACCATTTAACTATATAAGAAACTAATAATATGATCTTCCGTGCGACCACCCACACCAGATTATCTATAATATATAGTACCGGACATTTATTTGCATAACCATAACACGAATTAATATACAAATCATATGACAATATTTATTTCCATAAAATAGGAAGATACAGTTAATATACACGCATAAAAGTATGCTTTGCAGTATATAACCCCAACAGGTCCTTCCCAATTAGGGTCTATTTTTCATGTAGGCTTGAGAGTATCCACCCTTTTCAGCACCAGGTCCCCTTTTTCAAATCGTCGTACCTGGACTTTCTTGTTATAGGCATTCCGCACCTATTGCTTATATTGCTCAGCTCTATTCTGAGCTTCTGCTCTATGCTCTTTAATCAGGTCCAGATTCTTCCTGAGTAACCCCAGGTTCTGATTTTCATCATATTTTAAAATTTGGTGCGATTTTGCTTCTTCTTCTGCCAGCACCACAACCGTTGATCCATATACCAAATTGAAAGGAGACTCCCCTGTGGCTGTTCTAGGGCTAGTGCGATAAGCCCAGAGCATTGAGTCTAGCTCGTCCGCCCAGTTCCCTTTTGCTTTTCCTAAACTGGCTTTAATTCCAGATACAATAGTTATGTTCGTAACTTCAACTTGCCCATTGGCTTGCGGGTGGGCTACTGCCACAAAGCGCTGTTGGATTCCCATTTCTTAGCACCATGCCTGCACAGATGAACCTGTGAACTGGGTTCCATTATCGGAGATGAGAGTTCTGGGAACACCAAAGCAGCAGCATATGTTTTTCCAGATGAATTTTTTCATGGCCTGCTCTGTGATCTTGACTACAGCTTTGGCCTCTACCCATTTGGAGAAATAGTCAATAGCGACAATCAAGAAAACCCGTCCACCGGGAGCTGTAGGGAATTTTCCCACAATATCAATTCCCCACTTATCAAAGGGGTAAGGGGAAGACATGGTTCCCATTTCCTCTGCAGGTCTATGAATCAATCGGCCATTTTTTTGGCAAGGCTCACATTTTTTTACCAACTCTTGGCATCTTTTTCAATACTGGGCCAAAAGAATCCGGCTCTTAAGACCTTTCTAGTCAGATCCTTGAATCCCGTATAAGCACCAGCAGCTCCTTCATGTATTTCTCTCAATAAGTATTCCCTTTCCGGCTCTGATAAGCATCTGAGATAGGGATGCGTGAAAGATCTTCGGTATAAGAACCCTTCAAGTAGGAAGAATTTTGCCATAATCATCTTTTTACGTCTATCGACGGTGGTTTCATCTTGTCCCTCAACTTTAAGGACCTGGATGATAGGTGCTCTCCAATCTTTGATTTCTTGTATTGTGCTAATTTCTGTTAGGCCAGATCTGGTATCTGCTTGCAGTACGGTCAGATCCCCATCCCATGTGCCTTCAATGGCACTTGCGATCCTGGCAAGTTTGTCTGCTTCTTCATTCTTTTCCCTGGGGATCTGAATGATCTCTGCCTTCGAGAATTTGGCCAGCAAGGCTTCGGCCATAGAGGCATAGGTTATCATCCTTTCCTCTTTTCTCTCGCATATTCTTAATAATTGATGCGTTACCAGTTGGGAATCAGAATAGATTTCCACTCTCTTGGTATTCATGCTTAATAGGATATGTAGAGATCTGATGAGAGCTTCATATTCAGCTTCATTATTTGATGCCACAAAATTGAATTTGATGGTGAACCGATGTTCCTTGTTGTCAGGATCAAGGATGTATATCCCAGCTCCAGATCCCTCTTTGGTAACTGACCCATCCACATAGGTTCTCCACACCTTTTCTTCTCTTTCATCACCCCGGGTGGTTTCTTGCATAAAATCAGCTAAGGCCTGTGCCTTTATAGCGGTTCTAGGTTCGAACTCTACGTCATACTCACTGAGTTCTATGGCCCATTTCACCATTCGCCTAGATAGGTCTGGCTTTCCCAACATCTGCTTGAGCGGGATATTGGTTCTTACCATGACCTTATGGGATAAAAAATAAGGTCGTAACCTTCGAGTAGTGACCATTACCGCCAGTGCGGCCTTTTCTATGTCGGCATATCTTGTTTCCGGTCCTTGAATCATTTTACTTACATAGTAAATTAGGATCTGGACAGATCCATCTTCCTTGATAAGCACTGAGCTCAAAGATTCTTCCCCTACTGCAAAGTAGAGATACAGGACCTCTTTTGGTGCTGGCTTTGTGAGCAATGGGAGAGAGAGCAGATGCTTTTTGACATTGCTGAGTCCATTCAAACTGGCTACCTTTCCTTAACACCTTAAAAAAAGGTAAACTTTTATCAGCAGATCTGGAAATGAAACGGCTTAGGGCTGTGATTCTGCCGTTGAGTTTTTATATCTCCTTGATGTTCCTGGGAGGAACCATTTCCAACACAGCCTGTACTTTGGCTTGATTTACCTCGATTCCTCTGGGAGTTACCACGTATCCTAAGAATTTTCCCGACTGTACCCCAAAGGCACATTTGGCAGGGTTTAGTTTTAAATGATAAAATCGAGCCACAGCGAAGGCTTCCTCCAGGTAATTGATGTGATCTGCAGCTTTCACACTTTTTACTAGTATGTCATCGACATAAATCTCCATGTTCCTTCCAATTTGTTTTTTGAATATCTTGTCCATCATACGCTGGTATGTAGCCCCAGCGTTTTTTAAGCCAAAAGGCATGCTTTGGAAACCGAAAGTTCCAACACAGACCCCAAAAGCCACTTTATTGACGTCATCTGGGTTCATCTTCACCTGGTGGTATCCTTGGTATGCGTCCATCATTGACAGTAGCTCGCATCCAGATGTGGAATCCACCATCTAATCGATTCTGGGCAAGGGATAGTGATCTTTAGGACACGCCTTGTTCAGATCCCTGAAGTCTATGCACATTCTCCACGTGTCAGTGTTGCCTTTAGGCACCATAACAGCATTGGATAGCCATTCTGGGAATTGTACTTCCCGTATGTGTTTAGCATCCAACAGCTTCTGTATCTCTTCTTTAATGACCTGGTCTTTTTCTACCCCGAATTGCCGAAGCTTCTGTTTCACCGGCTTGACCTGGGGGTCCACGTTAAGGCTATGTAAGGCGACCTTTGGGTCTATCCCTACTAGATCAGATGACGAGAATGTGAAAACATCCACATTCTTCCCTAAGCATGTTATTAATGCTTTGGCAATCGCATCTGGCATCTGTGTCCCGATGCGTGTAGTAAATCCCGTTTTATTGGGCATCAATTCCACCAGCAACAACTCCTCAGCCGGTTGAATTTGAGAATTGTTTTCTGCTGCAGGTTCTGCAGCCCTCATCCGTTTATCTTCAGGTCCTGCTACCCACTGGGGATCTCTCAATTCTTCCCCAGATCTTTTCTTAGCCTCACCGGCCTTCACGGATTGTATATAACATTTTCGTGATAGGACCTGGTCCCCTGAGACAGATCTCACCCGGTTGCCCACCGGAAATTTCATTATCAAATGGTAGGTTGACACCACCGCTTGAAAATTACTGAGAGCTGTTATTCCCAGTATTACGTTATAATCTAATTTTTGCCTTACTAGAGATCTGCAAATCTCCATCTCCCAGGGTTAACATCAGCTCTATTGAGCCTAACGACATGACCAAGCCCCCAGTAAAACCGTGTAATGTTGTGGCCACCCCATCTAGTGGTTTGTGCAAATCCATTTGCAGAAAGCAGTCCTCGAAGATTACGTTCAACCCCAGCTCCCGTATTTACGAATACTCTTTTCACTTCATATCATTCGATCCCTGCCGTAATAACTAGGGCATCTTCATGAGGATGAATTAGGGATCTATCATCTTCGATCCTGAAAGATATTTCGGGGTGAGGTACTCCCCCTTCAATCTTCATCATGTCATGCTTTTCCAGCATCTGGATTTCTCTATGATGCGCTTTGCGGCTTCTGTTGCAGTCACCTCCCGTAGGTCCTCCATAGATTATAGAGATTACGCCTTTATTGGCTGAAATTTCTGTTGATGTCTCTGTTTGTGGGAGTTTTCCGTCCCTTTCATCTTTACGCCTCTTGGGTTGGCCAGATTCTTTTTTGACATACTCTAATAGCTGACCCTCTTGTATGAGCTTTTCAATGGCTATTTTCAGATTACGGCACTCATTGGTAGTATGCCCGTAATCATTGTGGAATTTGCAGAACTTATCGGAAGGGGGTCGCCTTGGAGGCTGGTCCCTACCTGGGGGGATTTGTACCCCTGGTTTCTTAATCACCATTTCTAAAAGATCAACTGGGGATCTAGTAAGTGGTGTGAGAGACCGTTGGAATCTTTCATGTTTCTTAGGTTTCCTTCCTTCAGGAGCCCCTCTTTTTCTATCATCAGGCTTCTTATCTTTCTTGAAGGCTACATCGGCCCTTTTAGTATTCATGGCTTCTTCCATGTTTATATACTTCTGTACCCGGGATAAGAGCTCATCAAAGGTTTCGGCGGGTTTCTTCATTAATGAGGCGAAGAAATGTCCTGGCCTTAATCCTTCCACAAAGGAATGTATTTTCAATGTAGCCCCCACACCTGGGATTTCCAGTATCGCCTCATTAAATCTTGTCGTATATTCTCTCAGGCTTTCAGTGGCCCCTTGTTTGATGGTTGTTAAATACAACGAATTCTTAGTGGATCTCTTAGAGTTCACAAATTGGTGTAGGAAGATTTCTCTTAAATCTTTGAATGAGTGGATCGAGTCCCTAGGCAATTACTGAAACCACTGCTGTGCAGGGCCAGAAAGAGTGGTTAAGAATACCCTACATTTGACTCCTTCAAAGTACTGATGCAATAAGCACAAACTCTCAAATTTCATGAGGTGTTCTTCAGGATCTCCTTGCCCTTTATATTCACAAGAAACCGATTTGAAGTTCTTGGGAATAGGGTCAGTTTGAATATCTGCCGAGATAAGGCTGTTCTCATTAACATAGTCAGGACCATATTCAGATCTGCTTTCCTTCCCCGTGCGGGCTACAGATGTGCCCATTGTCTCTTCTGTTGGAAGGACAAATTACTCCGCGTTTCTTTTTTCAGATGCCTGGTGTGCTTTACGGAGCTCTTCCAGCTCTCTGGCCATGACCCTCATTTGGTCTTGTTGTTCCTGGATCTGCTTCTGGAGCATATCTGTGAGAGTCTTTTCTTGACCAGTGTTTGTTTCATGCACCTCATCGTCAGAAGACCCATAGTTTGTAAACTGCCCATCCTCTTGGATCTGGGGTAGCTGGGTGATGACGTCCTTAAGGACTTTAGGATCTTGTGATCAGGATGCGTATTTTCCTTTCGCCTTTTCCTGATTTCCCTTATTCTCGGGGAATGAGGATGGATTGATAGGATCTGCAAGAGTACTAGCCCCGATGGCAGCTAGTCTCTTTTCTAGGGCTCCTTCCAGGGCCCCGTCTATCATTGCTTTCATCTGTTGCAGCATCAATGGGGAGAAACCAAATTCCCATACATTGGTCCCCTGAGGTACTGACATGGCCCCAGGATTAGCACCAGAACCGGGGGTGAGATGAGGCGTGTTTGCCTGTCCTTCAGCAGATGATCCCATCATTTGGGCTATGCTGGAATGTTGGTCCATTTTTAAAGAAAATCTGCAAAGATATATGCAGCATTTACTTAATTAGTGCCTAATATGAGATTAGGGCTTCTCCTTTCATAGGAGGATAGGGAGCTTCGGGCTCCCTTGTTGGGACTTTCCCGACCATTTCCCTTAAACAATCTTGAGGATTTTTTGTTTAAGAGTGAAGATAGCCTTTCTGTGCCTGGATCTTTTGCCAGGGCTTACCGTTAGCTTATCTTGCCTTTTATCAAAAAATCTCTTAAGTTGTATGATATATGTGTGGGTGATGTATTTCTGCTCACCAAGTATATGATTTTCGGTTTCTTCTCCTTTTCTCGAGATTCCTCTGAGATACGGAGGACCTTCTATTACAACTCTTTAATACTCTGTTTTTCATAGGAAAAAGAAAGATCAACATACACTGTATATGTAACTTTTTCCTTAAGATTTTTTTTATATAGATATTCATTGAATATGCCTAGACCGATACCTAGTAGGAGCACGGCGGATATTCAACGAATAAAATGAAAGAATTTAAGAGAATGATCTTTACTGTGATCAAATTCTTTTTGCTGGAGTTAGGATTTGCTTAAATCCTTTTTTCTTGCCTTTTACCACATATCCTACATAAGGCGAAAAAGCAATTGAGACACCCTTTACTCATATTTCAGGCAAATTCCTCATCATAATCAACAAATGAATTAAAACAGGAATTAGTACTATATCAATTATATGAATATTTAGATTTTTCTTTTCCATTTTTCCGCAGAGAAATCGAATCAAAATTCAGAGCGTTTTTTAAGGAGAAATCTACGCCTTAGTCAGATTTTTCCCACAGACGGCGCCAGTTGATAGATTGGGTTATTTTCCATCAACAAATTCATACAATAATTGTGAATATAAGTACATAAAAGATGCTTAGAGTTTTTCTAGATGAACTTTGAGTGTTTTCTTTGAAGAATCAGCTTTTTCCTTTTGCTTAATGATGCTACCTCAACAACGCTCTTCCAATCACCACCTCTCAACTGCGAGCCTGCAAAATAACACCGGAGGAGCGGGGAGGGTTCCTCCGGGAAGGCACTCCGACGCTCAAGTCAGTATGTGCTTGAGGGAAATAGAAATCCGCTTCAGCAAAGCTTGCAGCGGAGGTAAAGTATCAGTGAAAATGCGTACCTTTTCTTGGTGAAGAAGATCGAGTATTTATAGTAGGATAAAGAGTGAGGGTAAAAGAGTAATTACCTCTATGTTACGAGGTTAAGTTAGTCTTTTTGGAGGAGACAAGTCAGTTAGAGAGAATATTTTAGTTATGATTAGTGGTCCCCAAAGTGGTCCCCACGGTCACGTTTTTGCTATACTTCGTATGGGGATCTGGAGTTAAAGGAATGATGGCGACGGAGGGTGATCTGCACTTGTTATACCCAGATCACTGATGGAGGGTGATCTACGCCAGTTACGCTCAGATCACTGATAGACCTGATCTGAGGGATCTGGCGGAAGGATGGCATCTGTTCAGTTATCGCTTCTGTATTCCAGATACGCGTTGGGAGCTGACAGATTACTCCCTATCACAAACCTTTGCCTGTAGAAGTATTGTATCTATACTTCGCGGTAGGAAGGGAGTCTCTCAGCTCAGTACTCCTCAAAGAGGAGGGATCTGTACAAAAGCCCATCTACTATACCAGTCGTATGATACAAGGACCTGAAGAAAGATACTCAAACATCGAAAAGGCAGCGTTGGCTGCTATGACTACGGCCAGAAAATTGAGGTCCTATTTCTTTTCACATCAAGTAATGGTGTGAACCAACATGCCTCTCAAGCAGGTGCTGGGAAAACCAGATCTATCCGGGAGGATGGTAAAATGGGCTGTAGAACTCAGCGAGTATCACGTGGACTTTGAGCCTCGGGCAGCCATAAAAGTGCAAGCTTTAGCCGATTTTATATAGGAAACCACCCGGATGGACCTGGAGAAAAAATGTCCATGGAAGGCATATGTGGATAGATCGGTCACTAAAAAAGGGGCCGGAGTAGGCATCTACATTCTAGTGATTAACACGTATTTTATGTGCATGTTGAGTGTGTTTTTCTTATGTTTAAGTCTCGATTTATGTGCTTAAATGTTAGAAATGCTAGGGTTTCTTACTTTATACTTTTCTCGTTTTCTCTCAGTTTTCGATCTATTTTGGTAGGAATTGGAAAGAGCATTCATGTGGTTAAGGATCGAAGGCTAGAAATGAGGAAGAGTCGAGCTTCATTAGAGTGAAACCTTGGGTTAAAATGTGGAAATTGAAGTTATAGAGTTAGGTTTTCACTAGTTCAAGTTCGTTTATGTTTTCCTCATTCTCTCGAGTCTCTTTGTGTCTTTTTGCAGGTTGATGAAGAACTCATTTGGCCAAATTGATCATTCCATGTCGAAGAGGAGTTTGTTAGGAAGCCGTAGCAAAAAGCAGTTCGTAAATCGGAGTTCGTACGAGAGAGAACGGGCGAAAACGGGGAAGGCATGCAAAAGAGAAGACGGAGTTGACCGGTCAAAGAAGGACGGCTAGCGGTCTGCCAGACCACCGGCGACCTCCCAGACCGCCGGTTGGCCATGCTCCTTCAACTTAAGGGGCGAGTTCGGCTCGCCTAAACTCGCCCCGGTTCGTCCCGTTTCGCCCCGATTCGACTCAAACTCGATTTTCAATGTATTTAATCATAGAATTCACCCCATTTGTATATCTTTTTCATATTTTATTCTCCCAAGAACCCTAGAATATTTTCCCTCTTTCCTTTTTAGTATTTTGAAGATTGTTGGAGCTATACTTTGTGGATTGGAAATTCAAGACCATCTTCTTCTTCCTTATTAAATTCTCTTTCTTTTAAGCATGATTTCATTTACTTTCTATGGTTTATTTCCTTTAATTATGTCTAGCTAATTTCCTTTTGGTTTCAAATATATGAAGACATGATCTAGATTAATAGGTTTTTGGATATTGTAGTTGGATTTGCCTTCTAATTCATATGTCTTGTGGTTTGGGACTTGATTTTATTGCATAATTGATTGGCCATCATTGAGTGCATACAAGGTGTTTGGTTAAATGCGTAGTAGGCTTTAGTTCATAACACTTGGCATCAAACCACAACATATTAGTAATTCTTGCTAATAGGAGATTCTAGATAATTAATTGAGCTTTTTGGAGTTGATTTATGCATCTTGAGACCTAGCAGAGATAGATGTCATAGGTTAATCCACTTACATTGATTGCTTTGAGAAAAGAGTTGATGTATATCCTATAAAGAACTCCCGTATGAATTGGATTAAATCGGTTTATCCTTGCAAATCCTAAAACCTATGTCTCTAGTGAATGTTGGATTATATTTGGAACCATACTTTCTCTTATTGATAGTTATCATTTGATACTTGTTTGCTAGTTGTTTTTGTTATTTGAATTTATCATTAATCTTTGGAAAATCACAAAAATATGATATATTGTAGCTTGGATAGTGATATAGATAGCTAGGTTACTACTTGAATCTCTTACGCCCTTGCATTCCCTGTGGATTCGACTCGAATATACTATTCGATTATCATTGCATTCTCCTTACCCTCAAAAGTAGGGCGGATCATCTAGCCCCTACAGCTCAAGAGTATCGTTTTGCGATTAAGTTGAATTTCCCCGTATCCAATAATGAAGCGGAATATGAGGCTGTGATTAGATGCCTACACATAATGATTGATATGGAGGTCCCTCAATCCCTCATTCATTCTGATTCCTAGCTGGTAACACACCAGGTTCTAGGGACCTGCAAGAAAAGGGAGCAACGCATGATAGCATACGCAGAAGCTGTAGCAATGCTAATCAAGAGGTTTGAGGGCGTAGAAATAAAGCAGATCCCTAGAGAGGGTAACATCTGGCAGATCACCTCGCCAGACTGGCAAGCGCACTGGAAGGAACCTGGGGAGATGATCTAACAGTGCTGCAAGCCTGATACCAGATCAAGCGTGGCAGTGATCTGCACAGTACAAGAAGTTACGGTCACAGGAGGGCATCAGTCATTCAGATCCTAAAATCAGATGACTATACGGAAGCCGGCATGAGTCGCCAAGAAAAGGTTCTTAGAACCAAATTTTTCCTAATGGAAGGATTTCTTTACAGAAGATCATTTACTCATCCCTACCTCAGATGCTTATCTGAACAAGAAGGGGAATACCTATTAAGGAAAATACACGAAGGTGCCGCAGAAGCTCATACAGGTTTTAAAGATTTAACAAGGAAAGTCCTGAGAGCTGGTTTCTTCTGGCCTACCATTGAGAAAGATGCCAAGGAGTTGGTTAAAAAATGTGAGCATTGCCAGAAACATGGTAGGCTGATCCACAAACCTGCTGAAGAGATGGGGGCAATGTTCTCTCTAGGGATGTAAACGGGGCAGGGCGGGGTCGGGTATTGCTTCCCCACCCCCATACCCGTCTCAAAAAGTTTTCCCCAAACCCGCCCCATACCCGTTTAATTCAGGGCGGGGACGGGGGCGGAGATTCCCCGATGGGGGAGGATACCCAGCGGGTACCCGTCTATAAAGATTTCTTTTTTTTTAATTATAAGAAAAAAAATTATATACTGGTAATATATAAAAACTTCATTCCAATAAAGCATCTAAAACGTTTTTTAAAGTAATCAAGCATGCAAAAACTTCAATCTGAAACTCAAATTACAGAAGTTTTCGAACAGTACTACTGATTCCATGAACTTATACCTTAAAAATAAAAAAAAATAAAAAAAAACGTCCATGATAACTTGATGGCTTTTGATCAAACATGTGGTGGGCTTTTCAACTTGATTCCATGCTGCTGATAGTGGTGCAGTAAATATTTTCTTATTAGAATTCCATCAAACTTCAAAATCCACATAACTTGGTCCCTATTATCATAGAAAGAAGAGTATGTCAAAACTTACAGCTAAATAAAATCAAAACTTTTATATAATTGAATCTAATAGATTATTTTACCTCTCCTTCATCCTTTATATTTTCATCAATTCTTGAACACTTGCGAATTTTTGTGGATGAATCTGAAAAAAGAAAGAAACAAATATAAAAGTTATTATTTTTAGTTAAAAAGAAAGGAAGAATAATGAATATATTTATGATAGAACGTACCCTTTGTAGTTTGTATTGGTAACTCGGCGTGACTCGTGAGCAAATTTGCAGGCAAGAATGTAAGTTTTTTTGTTAGGGTAAAGAAAGAATGAAGACGATGATGGGTTGCAGCCTTGCGGGAATCAAAGAGAGTAAATGATTCGTAGAAGATGAAAGTCTCGAAAATTTAAAAAGCCAATTAATTGTAGAAGTTTAGAAGATGAGGAGTCTCAGAGAATTTGAAAAGTCTCTGCTAAATACGTAGTATTAAAGATTGATGTAATATAATATTATATAAAAATATATTATGTGTTATTATTCAGGGCGGGTGCGGGGTGGGTATCCATAAACCCGTCTCCGACCCGAACCCGCTTCGGGTAAAGGATTGTACACTTGACCCCGACCCCGATTCCAAATTTTGCCCCCCGTCCCCGACCCATTAGGGGTGGGTCCCTACAGGTACCCGAACCCTCGGGGAAAATTGCCATCCTTAGTTCTCTCATTATCCCTTTGATAAATGGGGAATCGACATTGTAGGCAAGTTCCCCACAGCTCCTGGGGGAAGAGTGTTCCTCATAGTGGCGATTGATTACTTCACCAAATGGGTGGAGGCAGAAGCTGTGGTTAAGATCACAGAACAAGTTATAAAAAAATTCATTTGGAAGAATATCTACTGCCGTTTCGGTGTTCCCAGGATCTTGGTTTCCGATAATGGAACTCAGTTCACAGAATCTCTTGTGTGCGCGTGGTGCCAAGAGATGAGGATTTAGCAGCGCTTTGTGGCTGTGGCTCATCCGCAAGCTAATGGGCAGGTGGAGGTCACGAACAGAACCATTGTGTCGGGTATTAAAACCAGATTGGGAAAGGCTAAAGGAAACTGGGCTGATGAGCTAGACTTAGTGCTATGGGCCTATCACACCAGTCCTAAAACAGCCACAGGAGAGGCTCCTTTCAACTTAGTTTATGGATCTACCGCCGTAGTACCAGTAGAAGTGGAAGTAGAATCACATCGGATTCTGAAATATGATGAACATCAAAATTTGGGTCTGTTGAGAGAAAATTTGGACCTAATTAGGGAGCTGTGAATAGAAGCTCAAGGTAAAGCCGAGCGCTACAAACAACAGGTGCGCGATGCTTACAACAAAAAAGTCCAGATCCGGCGATTTGCAAAAGGGGACCTGGTGCTGAAGAGGGGCCTATGAATTACTAACGTGCTGGCTGGAGGGGCCTATGAATTAAAAGATGCAGAAGGAATAGCCCTACCAAGACCGTGGAATGCTAACAACTTGAAGAAATACTATGTGTAAGGTACTTTAGTTGGCCATAGTTATTTAAAAAATTACGAAGGGGAGGGCATTTAAACACACAACCCAAAATTTGTCGAAGTTGTTAAAGTTTAAGTAATGAAATTTCCCTTTCCTTTTTTCCTTTAAACAATGAATTATAATTCTTTCGTATTCTTATAATTCACTTGGGCGGGGGGAGTAGGGGTATACCCCCCACTACCCACTAATTCCCCAAGGAACTTCTGAACAAGATAATAAAATAATCAGAACATCATAAATGCAAACACCGCAACAAATAACAAAAGGGCTTGAAAACCCAAGAAAACTAGTATAAACAAACTAAAGAAATATATCCTAAAATAAGACAAGAAGTGGAGCCGATCCCACAACAACGGCACATGAGATATCTTTAAAAAATCAAAAGCTACAAGAAAGCCTACTCTTGCAGCTCACCCTCTCCTCCGGGAGTTGTAGCGGGCTGATCCGGGCCTCCGCCAGGTGTCGAAGTACCGGACGAACTGGGAACTTGAAGAGGGACCCTGGTGGAATGGGCGGTTGCCTCTGTTGTTCCCGAAAAAATGCCCTCCATGACCTCCTCTAAAAGATTGACCCCTTCCCCTGCCTCTAAAAAATCTCCCGAAACAGGAGCCCATCCTGCCAGGGAAAAAGGGGGGGTTGATGGGATCTAACTAGGGAAGGGGGTGCTGGTGGATCTGAGTCGGGGAGAGGGATAAACTCATTTGGTCCGATGTAGGAGCTGGAACTTGATGATCTGGCTGAGGAGCTGGAACTGGAGGATCTGGCTGAGGAGCTGGAACTTGAGGATCTGGCTGGGGAGCAGGGACCAATACCCTAGAGGGCCTACCGATCTCGAAGGTTGCGCTGCTGCTCAAGCGCCAATTCAATGTGATCCCTCGCAGGGACTGAAGAAAAGACGCTTCCTTCGACGCCTGAATAGCCCTTATCCTTGGCAAGGAATCTCTCGTCTGCAAGAGGAAAGAAAAGATTAGAATCTTGAAAACCACCAGGAAAAACTGAGATACGGAAAGGGAGATCCTTTACCTGCTGCCTGTGACCAAAAGGAGTCCATGAGAAGGACAATACTGAGAAAAACCAGTTGCCTAAAAATGAAATGAAAGGAAAAAGGAAAATAACATACTGCTTTAAAAGCTTCCTCCAGGAGCCCATACATCCCTGCTTGAGGGGGAAGAAGGTAGTAGGGAAATTCTTCCCATTTCGGCAGGACCTCTGTATGTTCTTCCAGTTTAAAAAGGATCTGCGCAGCCATGCGGAGGCTCTTCATGTACCAGGGATTGTTGGTGGTCACTCTGGGATCTGTTTCTAAAGTAGGAGACTCCTTCTCCAAGATCTCCAAGATTCTATCGATATCCAGATCCTTCATGCGATGCCTCATCCCCAGCTGATTCAAGGCTTCATCGACTATGGCGCCAACCCAGAACCCCATAGGTACACTCATCTATTCTAGAAGTCCTCTGAGTGAAGGAAGGCCCTCTGGAAGGTCCTTTACAAGAGCTTGAAGGAAGGCTTGGCCATAGGGCATCGTCAATAGGTAAGATCTGCACCGGTGGGCCCCCACCATGGTCCTGTGACAAGGCCTTCTTGCACGACAGAATTCTTGCCCTTTTTAAGAGTATTGTCATAAGCCCTTTCTATGGCATGCTTGTGCTCTTCAGTGGCTCGTACCAGGCTGATCTGGGCCTTATCACAAGATCTCTGTAGATCTTCTGAGCGCGTTTTCTGGTTGGCCAGGTCCTTCTCGAGCTGCTACAGATAATTCTCGCGCTCCTAGGCTAATTTCTCTCGCTCCTCTTCCCTCCGCTTCATAGCCGCCAACTCCGACTCCAGGCTTGCAACTTTTCCGCATAAAGCGCGAACCTCGGTGGCATGCTCCTCGCTGCGGGCTGTTCCAAGACGCAACACTTCTGCTTACAGTTGCTTATTGGAGGAACTCAGGTTTGACACATCCCCTTTCATAGGGTCATAGGTCAAAGCTCGAAGCCCGAGCATAGACCTAAAAGCCATTGCCTGTAGAAAGGAAGGCGTATGGAAATATGAGATACTATAACAAGAATAGGATAGATACATAAATGTAAAATAGGAATTAGAATTACCTTCACTTCGTGGATAGAAGCCTGTCGAATGAGCTCCATATAGGTGAGTCAGTTCAGGTGCCTCCAATCCTCAGCACGGGAAGGTTATCCAAAATATTAGAAGTTGTGCCTCCATCGATACCTCTTACAATGCCGGGAAAACTCACACTCACCCCGGGGGTGCTGTAAGAAGCAGTAGAAACATCCAAGCCCTTCATGCGCAGGGCATGCAGCATAGCTAGCGTGGCTTCTGAGGCAGTTCCCTCATTGTGCGATGGCTCAGGCTGTTTTGTCACCTCGTAAGGGTTGGTTGTAGCATACCTAGCCAACGTGCTGGAGTAAAGGGGAGGTCCCAAAGCTGAAGGCTGGGTAGAGATAGGAGTGGATGCCAAGACATTCAAGATTGGCATACTGACCCTCCTATCAACATTGACGGGAGGAGTCTTCCTCTTCTTGGGATCCTTGGAAGACGGTGAATCCAAGGGCCTCTTTTATGGAAAAGAGGGCTTAGAAGTAGGCTCCTGATAAGGTGGCTCCTCAAAAATGGAGATGAGGTCGGAGATGAACGCCTCAAATGCTTGAAAATCCAGATCTTCATCTGGAGGAAGAACAGACCCCCTAGACGAAACAGCAAGGTTGCGATCCACCCCAGCTGCTAAAGGATGAGGTGGGCGAGCTGGGGGAGGGGTGGGACCTCTAGAAGCAGATGAGCCTCTAGAAGCTACACCAGATGAGGAAATTTTTCCCCAAGTGCGGGTAGCAGCTCCGTGCGACGGAGCTGCAGTGCCAGAACTCGGTACTGAACCTGCAGGTCCCCGAGGAGTAGGGACCTGTAAAACTGATTGATGGATCAGTGCAGGTACTTCCCCGGGGATGGTAGTAGGAGCTGTTGTAGGAGCTGGGGGAGGAACTGCTATAGAAACAGGTGCAGGAACCGGAGGGGCTTGTTCAAGAGCTGCAGTCATGGCAGCTATTCTTTCCTCAAATTGCCTCCGGGCTTGAGCACGAAAAACTTCTCTGGCGGACATATCTGAGAAAATAAAACAAATGGAATCAGGAAATAGTCAGACATGAGTCATGCTTACAAAAACTAAAAAACTAAAGCAAGAGAGGGTAATTACCCATGCTTGGATTCCAAGGAGTCCCAGGTCTCAAACCAAAAAAGGACAGCATTTCTTCACTAAGAATGAGTGGCATCAACATCTCATGCCCCTCGGGATACTCTCTAAGTAAATCATGAAGGATATTCTCCTCCCATGTATCCAATTTAGGAATTTCATAAACAGGTTTCTCTACCCTAGGAATGGTGTAGAGAGGTATATCGGGAATGTTCCAGAAATTTGGGGAAGGAGCACCTATAGTCAGGTACTGAGAATGCCATTTCCTATCTATGGACTCATATTGGCCATAAAACCTATGAAACCAGCCGATAGGGGAAAGATATAAATGGTACCCACGATGTTTCAGTTCATGAGATCTATGAAAAAGGGAGGCCGGGTCCTCCACACCATCTAAGGTGGCAGCCATAAAAAAGAAAAGAGCTCTACGAAAAAAAGCAGGATTTAACTGATTAAGAGGAATGCTATACAATTTCGCTAAGCGAGTAAGAAAAGGGGGATAGGAAATCTTAAACCCGCCTGTAATTGACAAAGCCAAAAGGTTTTATGACCAACCTTAGGGAACAAGGGACGCTCGCTAGGCTCAGGAATATCTACAGTAAACCCTCTGGTGTTCCCTAATCGGCTCAAAATCAAACCTAATTTATAAGAAGTTACAGTGGAAGATTCATACTGGTCTAAAGGAACATGAGGTTGTGCCGGAGCCCTACCTTCTTTCTCCTCCTCACCCTCAACTACCTTCCCTAGAATTTCGTCTAGAAGTAGAAACCATTTCCTCTTTCTAAATAAGTACAGGGAAAATAAAAGCTACAACTCGTGCAAGAAAGATAGAAAGAGAGAAAAAGGGAGAAGGAGGATACATGTTGTTGGGGAAGGGCGACGGTGGTGGAAAAAATAAAGGGAAGGTAAAGAAAGATGATCAAAGGTGAAAACACAGGGAGAAGCTCCTTGACGAAAAACTTGAAAAATTCTAAGTAAAAAACCACTGTGCTTGTTACTCTTATCTCTCCAAAATGTAAGAAGGAAAAGTAAAAAACTACCCACTACCGGCAATTAAGAAGCACGTTCGCCCATTAATGGGACGTGAGCAAGAGAAGTTATGATGACAAAAAGTGGCGGCGGTTTTGGGTTCCGATAAAGGAGAAAATAAGCGACCCTAGAAAACTCTAAAGAGTAGGGGATACACTTTAGCGGAAAGCAGAGGATCTGCAAAACGCAGATCCCATAATAAAGGATCTGCAACACACAGATCCCACAGTCAGAGATCTGCAAAGTACAGATCTCACGATAAAGGATCTGTGAAACACAGATCCCATAACAAAGGATCCGTGGCACGCAAATTCCACAAACTGAGGTTTACAAAACACAGATCCCATAACAAGGGATCTATGGCACGCAGATCCCACGGTCTGAGATCTGCAAAACACGGAATTCACTGCTAAGGATTCACAATACCCAGATCCTGCAACCTAAGATCTGTACAACACGGATTGCACAATTAAAGATCTGTGGGACACGTATCCTGCGATCAAAGATCTGCAAGACAGATCCATGATCAACAAACATCTGGAGATCAAAGATCTCTAGCATATTCATGCAGAACTCCAAAAGGGAATTCCCAACATCAATCAGTCAAAGGATCTGATTTTCACCAAGGCACTCACGTAGCAAACATTGACATTGCAAATCATAACCAAAGAAGAATACGGCCATGTGGTGTCACTTGCCACATGTAAGATCTGTTCCAAGAACCCAGATACATATGTTCGCATATACATATATATAAACATGTTCATATGCATAATACCATAAAAGTGAAGAAGAAAGAAAAATCATGGAATTATGAACAGAAACAAAAATTGGATATCACTCCAATATTGCCCCTGAAAAAAAGAGAAAATATCAGGTGTCACTCTGATATCTTTCAAAAAAAAAATTAAAAAAAAAAGGAGAGAAAGGAAGGAGAGAGAACCTTAGCCTCAGAAACATGGAAGAGAAGAAAGCCTCAGAAACTTCATCTACTCATTCAGGAGAATGATAAGAGACGAGAAAGGATCATCATAGGCTCAAAAACGGGTTACAACCTCAGCTAGAAGTATAACATTTCTGTCATCACAATGCCTCTTAAAAAAGGAATTGCTCAACAGGATGACAATACCCTTCCGGTTAAGAGAAAGGAGCGTCTCAGGCTGGAAAAATTTAGTCACCTTTCTTGCCGGAGAAGATGACCGGATGATATGAAAAATCTTCCCTATTTATAAGGGGAAGAGTAGCGGGAGAATTAACGGCTTTGATGAGCCCAAATAAAATCAAGGAATAGGGATACGCGACGTTTTACCTCCCCGAGGTAAAAACATCATTATGTCTTGCGTAATAATGACCAGTATGCAAGTGACAAGACGGCTTCGCCTGGGAAGCTTATTGAGGACGCTAAGGTTGACCTGGAATCTCCGGGAGTCGTTCCAGAGACCTGGGAGGGGAGCAGTTGATAGGGAATAACCCATCAACTCCCATTAGGCACCTGAACAGATGTGAGCCTGGACTGCAGATCCCGGGTTAGGATCTGAAATCAAGACCTAAGTTACGGAGGGATCTGAATTCAGGAGCTGAGTTCTGGATGGCTCTGTATGTAGAAGTGACAGATCCTTCCAATTCCTCCAGAACACACATTTTTCTGCATGACCCTTGATGGACGCATAAAAAACGTGACCCCAGAGGGCCCACAGTGGGGGACTAAATAATCATAACCAACCCTCTCAGCCTAACCAACTTGTCTCCCTTTAAAAGACTATTCTAGCCCTATAACCTAAAGAAAATTACTTCATTACCCTCAACCATAGCATCACTATATATATATAACTCCCTGCATTTGTGAAACGGTACGCTTTTACTATCTTTACATTTCCTCCGCTGCAAGCTTTGCTAAAGCGGATACATTTTTTACCTTCATTTTAAGAAGAAGCTGACTTGAGCGTTGGAGTCTCTTCCCAGAAGAACCCTCCCTGTTCCTCCGGTGTTGTTTTGCAGGCTCGTAGCTGAGAGGTGGATATCGGAAAAGCGTCATTGAGGTAGAATTACCAAGGAAGGAATAGAAGCTAGTTCACTAAAGGATACTTAGAATTTACCTGAAAAAATCTAAATATCTATCATTTGTATATTCATAATCATTGTATAGATTTGTTGATGGATTAATGACCCAAATCTATCACTCTCTTTCACTCTTTGCGTATTTTTTTTCTATCTATTTTACAATTTTTTATTTTTACAACTTGTAATTTTCTTTGTTTTTATTCCCCATTTTGTCTTTTGGATGTTTTTCTTTTCATTCATCAAATTACCCGACTTTTTTTTTTGCAAAATTTATGTACTTTTGTCCTGAGTCTATTGGAACGAAAAATACTAAATTATTCCAATAGTTCCAACGTTTTCGTTAGAACTATTGGAACAATTTAATATTTTCGTAACTTCACCAACCATGAGAAGAAATAGGGAAATAAAAGAAAAGAAAAAAAGCCTCGGATTAATCCCATCCAAACTTTATTAGAGATGGATCATTGACCCATCCAAACTGATGATTTCTCTACACTTTTATCCCCCACCATTGTCAAAATTTGTGTACGATTGAATTTCAAAAATCCAACTCATGGTGTGAAAATTTAAATTTAAAAAAAAAAAAAAAGAACTTCCGTGCATATCTCCACCTCCTCTTTCAACCTTCACTCCTAGATCTTCACGGCACCTCCTCTACCATTCTTGTTTGAACTACCTCAGCCTCAGCGATATCCAAAAAATGAGAAAGCGAATTCCACCTCCAAATATTATCACTACTAAAATAGTCGAAATCAAGTTCTTCAAAAGCTCTCAGATCTGCTCAACCAGCACTCTGATCAGCTCCGTATCTCCTCATGATATCCCAAAATTCCTCCATTAACGGACCTTTGGGCCCCAGTGCCATCGTCTTCTCGCCGCCCATTAACAGAAGCGTGATTCCTAACAAACACCGCACCCACCATCACAGTTCTCCAATTCTCTCTCCAGATTTCGCCGTGAGGAATTCGACTAAGCTTTTCAACACAAGACTTTGGGGTGAAGACTGCCGGAGCAGCGGCGCCGGCAGGCGCCAGTTCATAGAAGAAAGGGAAGAGGGAGAGAGAGGTTGAGAGAGATGGGTTGGTTCAGAATTTGAAAAGATGAGAGATAGAGTAGATCTCAAATCTGAAAAGATAACATATGGGGAGGGGACATACGGGAACTTCTATTTAAAAGATAAGGGCATTTTCATCCAAAATAGCAAAAAGTGAGTATAATTTATGTAAATTATCTTACCGGGTGTGATTTTTGTTGGCTGAGTCAAAATGGATATTTAATACCACTTTCACAAGATATATTGTGTTACTTATATAAATAATATTAAATCAATATATTATATAAATAATATTGAGGTAATAGGGTGAAATACTCACTCTTAGATAAGAAAATCAATTCCCACCCACCCCTTTTAATCTACACAAAAATTACCTATTTTTTTAAATGGGACTAAAATACCCCTTTTACTCTATTTTCTATATTTTCATCTCATTCTTTTGACTTCCAGCAGAAGCTGTATGCATCTCTCGATCTCGGTTTCTCACCTTTCTCACGCCGGCACCGCCACCAATATCACCGCCAGTTCCTTTTCGTTCCCCGTTGGTCCCACCCCCACCTCCGCCGATGCCGTCGCCATCCACTTTCACGAATCGGTGGTTGTTCCAGCAGATCTAGATTTTCCTCCGGTCTGAGCTTTTCCGTCGATTCTGCAATTCTTCACCTATTTAGAAAGTAATCCTTGATCTGATAATTGAATTGAGTTCATGTCTTTTTGTGGTTTAGCTTATCTGTCCCTCGGTGATTTTTGGAGCTTTGATTCGTTAATTTACTGGTTTTGCCAATCAATTCGCCGATCCGTTGACTTGAGTTTCTTTTAGAAGATCCTTTTATATTTTATTTTAGAAATTTGCGTAGGAATCCGGATTTTCCTATAATTGGTGAATGATATTGCAAACCAAGAATTTCATGAATAAAGGAGGAATCCTTCAGGTTGAGGAATTGTTATTCCTTTTTTGCTCTTGTTTACTCATTTTTCTTCTTTTTCATTTTAAAACATTAAGATTGAATTAATTGTGCATTTTTCTTTTGATTATTTTTTAACAATTTAGGGTAGTGGTGTAACGCCACGTCTCAAATAGATTAGGACACTACGAAACGCAAACGAAGAAAGAAGAAATATGAAAAGAAAGAGACATCAAGAATCAACTATTCAATAACTATAAATTATGCTCGAAAATTTGAAATTAAATAAACTTCATCTCAAATGAATTTGCTAGTCAACCTCCAAATAAAATGAGAGTTGAATAGTAAAATTAAAACTTCAGAACTACGATGAAGTCAAGCGTTTAATATATAACGAAATAATCTTACATAATTATACAACCATTCAGCGGAAGCATTTAAGTAGTAACATCTTAACAATAATATACATAGTTTGACCCCAATAGACAAAAGAACAAAATTTGAGTCAAGTAAATAGAGTACGTTGAGTCCACGTCGCCCGCCTTCCTTCACTCCATACCTATAAAATAGTTTGAAAATATTTAGGGGTGAGTGCCAAAGACACTCAATGGGCAATACATACATATATGCTTTCATCCAGAATATTGTATCATAGAAATGTAGTTGTTTTCATATAACATGGGCTCATATATAACATTATGTGGAGACAGACTCTATGTGGCCACATAATAAACGTAGTGTATCGTGAACATTGTAGGAATTCCATATGCAAGTCATGTCAATCCACGTATGAGCATAGTAAAATAGTTTGGATCATAGACGTAAAGCTTTTATAAAAATAATTGTAGGTTTTGAAAATAACCCACCTTGTAACTGTAGTAAATGGTAGTGAGCGCGTAAGATTGCTCTAGATCGGACGGTCTTGAACTTGATCTGCAATAAAATATATAACTTCAGTATGAAACTTCCACTCTATATATGCTATATTGTACGTCATCAAGCTGATATTCTCTGTTTCCATGTTCTAGTAGAAAATTCACTAAAATTAATGATTCAATTTCCGTATCATCTGTAGTTAATAAGAATTCTTAGTCTTATGCTCAATGTTAGTCCAATACGTAGCCTACTTACCTATCTAAAACTCAATATTTAATTATTAGAAATTAAATGAAGATAATCCATTCCTTCCATTAGATGTGGTCCGCCATTTAAACGATTGGAGCAGTGCGCAACTTCATCTCATTTCTATATTACTTACAAAGCCACCGATCATTATGTTACAATTAAGTCCATCCGTTAAATAAATCTAAGGACTAAAACGTAGCCCCCCTTAGCAAAAGTTAATTAATTAAAAGACCTCAATTCATAGATTTAGAACTCTTTAGCCATTTTCGTCTTCAATTATGGGTTCATTCTATTTCAGTTATTTAAGTATATAAACAGTGACCCAAAATCACTTCTCCGCAAACTCCCCCCTCTCTCTCTCTCTCTCTTCCTCCCAAACTCATGTCGCTGCAACAGCGCACACCAAGAATCAAGCTTTTCTAGCCTCTTCTCTCTACTTTGTTTACATTCTTTTAATAGCATAATGAATTAAGCGCCTAAATTAAATCTGAGATTCTCTCTTTGCATCTCTTTCCTATTGCTTTTGGTGATTACTACTGCCGCTGTTGCTACCGGAGACCACCGGAGCACAGCCGCGACATCCGGAACCACGCGTCAGTCCCCCGCTGGAGTATCGTTGACCACCGCTGCCTGCCGGTGCAGCTACTGCACCGCCCGTGGTCAATGAAAAGCCCGCCGACTTCTGCATCATAAATAGCCGCCTATAATTCCAGTCTCGAGCAGTTCCAATTCTACGTTAACTCCTCTTTACAATATTTATGTTCCTAATTCTTCAATAATCTGCGCTTCTAATTCCCCTTTTTGGTTTATTAGTTTTATTATTATGCTTTATCTAAACTAAAAGTTAAGTTGTAGAAATCTTCATTGTATATTCTACCGATTGCATAAGAATTTTCATGGACTTTAATTTTCTTTCATTAAATTGTGGCCATATATATTATATTTATATCTCCAATACATCTAAGAACGAATTCGCAGAGACATAGAATTATCAAAAAGCTTCAACATACTTACTTAGAATCTTGCTACTGAAAAGGAAGGAAGTTGATCTTATGTTTTTGGAAGAAAATGTTTTTGGAGGAGAACTGCAGAGAGAAGGTGGAAGGTTAAGAAAATGGGACGTTTGCGAAAATTATATGAAGTATAGATGAGTCTTGGAGTTAACTTTTCTATAGATGACAGATGTAAGCAAATCACCTAAAATCAATTGAGGATTGACAGCGCCCAACTCGCAAGATAAATTAAAGTTAGTAGCTGAACAAATTTTATCCTTGAGAGAAATGTTAATAATATTTCTTATATTATTGGGCTTGTTTTATTTCTTTCTAGAAATATATTTAACTTGTTTGAGGCCTACTATCAAAAGGGTTCGTTTCTAATTCTTATGGCCTACAAAAATTTCTAAGCCCAATATTAAAAATTTGGGGTGTTACAAATTCTACCTCCTAAAAAAAATTTCGTCCTCGAAATTTAGGTAATATTTAAAGTAAGCATAAATGTATTATCAAATGAATCGATATATGATAATAACATTGCGAACGATTTATACTTGGCATGTTTCCGGGTTCGCGTGGGACTTGTTGGTTTAAGGCGTACGCACGTGGGTATCTTGGAGGTTGTTGCCGTTGGTTATTTCCTACGTTATTTCTTTGTTCACCTTTGTTCATTGGACAATTGTAGAGATCGTGCCCTGTTTTCTTGCATCGATAACATATGTTCTTTCCCAACAAACACTCTCCATAGTGCCTCTTGTTACATTTTTGGCATAATGGCTTCTCATTTTGGTTATGCAGCTTATTATCGTCTCCTATCTTAGCTTATTTTTCGGTCTTACTCTCATTTGGCTCTTGATTTTCACATTTCCTCTTTCCCTTAGAGTCACCAACCTTTCGATCATTAGATTGGAGCAATGATTCGATATCTTGGGCTCATTCAAGAGTCTCAGCGTACGTCGTCGCACCTCACCCCGCAAGAGAAACACTTATTTCAATTCGCAACCCTCTCCTAAAACGAAGTGTTTTCTTTTCATCTGTGTCGACCCATTAAGGAGCATAGAGAGAAAGCTGGTTGAACTTCCTATCATATTCATCTATCGTCGAGCTTCCTTGTCGAAGGTACAAGAACTCATTTTCCTTTCTCTTTCGATAACAATGTGGAATATACTTTTGCATCAACGCCTGCTTGAACTCATTCCATGTCATATTAGTTAGTTGTTCCGCTGTTAAAGTTCGACTATGAGACTCCCACCAGTAGTCTGCATCTCCTGCAAGTTGAAATAGAGCACACGCCACACGACGTCTATCCTCGCAAGCTATATGATTGAAAATTCGTTCTAATGCTCGTAGCCAAACTTCTGCCTCTAATGGTTCTCCTTGTCCATAAAAAGTTGGCGGTGTATAATGCCTGAATTGCTCGATGATTTGACTAATGTCTTCCTGATTTGGATTGCGGCCTTGCCCTTGTTGTCTTCTTAGAGGCATCCTACGCACGTATGTTAACTTAGAGTGAGTAAGCGTGAACGTAAATAAATAATAGGTAATATGTCATAAATAACATGAATGATCTTGAACGTAGTCGTCAAAAATTGCCTCGTAGTGAAACTTCCATAATGACAAATATATATTTGATAGGTGGTTGCCTATGGATTCGTACTTTAATCTTCTAATCACCTATATGGGCGTCCATCCATTCTAAAGCTCATAGCAAAGTCATAATAACAAAATGATAGTCTAACTTCTCTTTTAAAGCTTTGATGCCGAGAGTATCCAACTTGCTTGAATTGAAAATGACAATTCCAAGTTAATGGTATAACTTCAAATCTTGTGATGACCTCACGTATACGTTCAAGGTTCTTCTAATAGTAATTATCATGGTTCTTTGAACTTAAAAGTAGGTGAGGATTGAAGATGGATTCGTAAACCAAGTGGTAGTTCATCTATGTTCAAGGCTATCTATATTCATAGGTACAAGAGAGTAAAAATAGTCGAGACTAGACGTTCGCAAAAGCAAACAAATAACGTCTCATAAAGTAGACTTGTTCAAAATTGTGCACCTTGAAAAATCATAGCATATAACTTTCAAGAACATAGAAGTTTCCTTGAAAATATTGTTTGAAGCTATTCAACAAAATATGAATTCATAAATACTTTCATACCTGGAGAAAGTAGGCATGACATGGAGTCGTGGACTAGACAATCGGAGAAGAGTAAATATTGGTACAAATTTGAATCTTTACTATATATATATAACACAGGCTTACAGAAGGTAGACCTGCTCTGATACCACCTGTAACGCTCCGTCTCAAATAGATTAGGACGCTACCAAACGCAAACGAAGAAAGAAGAAATACGAAAAAAAAGAGACACCAAGAATCAACTATTCAATAACTATAAATCCTGCTCAAAAATTTGAAATCGAATAAACTTCATCTCAAATGAATTTTCTAGTCAACCTCCACATAAAATGAGAGTTGAATAGTCGAATTAAAACTTCAGAACTACGATGAAGTCAAGTGTTTAATATATAACGAAATAATCTAACATAATTATACAACCATTCAGCGGAAGCATTTAAGTAGTAACATCTTGACAATAATATACATAGTTTGACCCCAATAGACAAAAGAACAAAAGTTGAGTCAACTAAATAGAATCCGTCGAGTCCACGTCGCCCGCCTTCCTTCACTCCATACCTATAAACTAGTTTGAAAATATTTGGGGGTGAGTACCAAAGACACTCAGTGGACAATACTTACATATATGCTTTCGTCCAGAATATTGTATCATAGAAATGTAGTTGTTTTCATATAACATGGGCTCATATATAACATTATGTGGAGACAGACTCTATGTGGCCACATAAACATAGTGTATCGTGAACATTGGAATTCCATATGCAAGTCATGTCAATCCACGTATGAGCATAGTAAAATAGTTTGGATCATAGACGTAAAGCTTTTGTAAAAATAGTTATAGGTTTTGAAAATAAGCCACCTTGTAGCTGTAGTAAATGGTAGTGAGCGTGTAAGATTGCTCTAGATCGGACGGTCTTGAACTTGATCTACAATAAAATATATAACTTCAGTATGATACTTCCACTCTATATATGCTAAATTGTACGTCATCAAGCTGATATTCTCTGTTTCCATGTTCTAATAGAAAATTCACTAAAATTAATGATTCAATTTCCGTATCATCTGTAGTTAATAAGAATTCTTAGTCTTATGCTCAATGTTAGTCCAATACGTAGCCTACTTACCTATCTAAAACTCAATATTTAATTATTAGAAATTAAATGAAGATAATCCATTCCTTCCATTAGATTTGGTCCGCCATTTAAACGATTGGAGCAGTGCGCAACTTCATCCCATTTCTATATTACTTACAAAGCCACTGATCATTATGTTACAATTAAGTCCATCCGTTAAATAAATCTAAGGACTAAAACGTAGCCCCCCTTAGCAAAAGTTAATTAATTAAAAGACCTCAATTCATAGATTTAGAACTCATTTAGCCATTTTGGTCTTCATTTATCTAATGATTACGAGTTCATTCTATTTCAGTTATTTAAGTATATAAACAGTGACCCAAAATCACTTCTCCGCAAACTCCCCTCTCTCTCTCTCTTCCTCCCGAACTCATGTCGCTGCAACAGAGCACACCAAGAATCAAGCTTTTCTAGCCTCTTCTCTCTACTTTGTTTACATTCTTTTAATAGCATAATGAATTAAGCGCCTAAATTAAATCTGAGATTCTCTCTTTGCATCTCTTTCCTATTGCTTTTGGTGATTACTACTGCCGCTGTTGCTACCGGAGACCACCGGAGCACAGCCGCGACATCCGGAACCACGCGTCAGTCCCCCGCTGGAGTATCGTTGACCACCGCTGCCTGCCGGTGCAGCTACTGCACCGCCCGTGGTCAATGAAAAGCCCGCCGACTTCTGCATCATAAATAGCCGCCTATAATTCCAGTCTCGAGCAGTTCCAATTCTACGTTAACTCCTCTTTACAATATTTATGTTCCTAATTCTTCAATAATCTGCGCTTCTAATTCCCCTTTTTGGTTTATTAGTTTTATTATTATGCTTTATCTAAACTAAAAGTTAAGTTGTAGAAATCTTCATTGTATATTCTACCGATTGCATAAGAATTTTCATGGACTTTAATTTTCTTTCATTAAATTGTGGCCATATATATTATATTTATATCTCCAATACATCTAAGAACGAATTCGCAGAGACATAGAATTATCAAAAAGCTTCAACATACTTACTTAGAATCTTGCTACTGAAAAGGAAGGAAGTTGATCTTATGTTTTTGGAAGAAAATGTTTTTGGAGGAGAACTGCAGAGAGAAGGTGGAAGGTTAAGAAAATGGGACGTTTGCAAAAATTATATGAAGTATAGATGAGTCTTGGAGTTAACTTTTCTATAGATGACAGATGTAAGCAAATCACCTAAAATCAATTGAGGATTGACAGCGCCCAACTCGCAAGATAAATTAAAGTTTTAGTAGCTGAACAAATTTTATCCTTGAGAGAAATGTTAATAATATTTCTTATATTATTGGGCTTGTTTTATTTCTTTCTAGAAATATATTTAACTTGTTTGAGGCCTACTATCAAAAGGGTTCGTTTCTAATTCTTATGGCCTATAAAAATTTCTAAGCCCAATATTAAAAATTTGGGGTGTTACAAGTGGTAGATTAGGGAACTACAACGTCAAACTTCATCTGCCTCACTGAGTGTGAGGTCGAGTTTAAATGTAAAATTAAGAACAATGTTGGTCCCGGAAAGAGTTCACTGGTGTATGGGGGGATTACACTAATTTTCAACAGTTTTCGATTTTAACAAAACTGACCTTGCAAACTTACTTTGTGTATAGAGTCAGAGAGTTTGATCAGAGTGAGAGTTCAGTCTATCCAACTCAGACAGTGAACTGCTGAGTTTGTTAAACTGAACTGTGGTGCGGAAGATGGTGGCTTGTATTGGAAAACTCTTAGAAAATTCTTTTGACTTTAACTAACAGTTTGAAGTATGCATGCACTTTGATATGCTTGTTAGTATGATAGTTTATAATACGCAAATTATAAAGAGATGAGAAGAGAGAGAGAGATTGAGACAGAGAGAAAGAGAGTTTATCGTGGTTCGGAGATAACCCTCCTACATCCACGTCAGATCTTGCGATATGAAATCCCTTAACCTTGGATTTCCTTCTCTCTTCTTTATACTACTGGCTGAGAACCAGCATCAACCTTCGTCAGTTCCTTGACAAAGACTAAGCACGAGTTATAGGTCGTGACCCTTACAAACTGTCCTTACAACTTACTATAAACTAAAGACTGCTAACTTTTATAACTCAAAGTCTATCCTAACTTTGTAGAAAGAAATTACATAGAAGAACTTCCACACAAAGAGTACAACAATGAAACCGTAGAAATTTTTCTAACAATCACTTGAGCAGCAGTAAAAACTCAAGTAATTGGAAACAGAACTTCGAACTCTCACTAATCACTCAACACTTGGGAAATAATCTTGATTTCGAGCGTTGAGTTGAAGGCTTGGTGCACTTGAGAATTCGGCAGAGATTTAGCTTTGAACACAAAATTTCCCTGTAAGAAATTCTGAAGAGGGAAGTGTTATTTATAGGCGAGAAGTCAAATTCTAGCCATTGGAGTGTGTCAGGTCTGTACACTGTCACTCATCCTTTCTTCTCGTTGATGCAGTTCGGTTCATAATTTAGAACTGGTAACCGGAACAGATCAACCTATCAAGGCAGGTTGATAATTCCTCTTCAATTTTGAGTCTTCAGCTTCCTTCTTTCAAACTGCGAGTCTTGAAATCCTCAAGGGCAAGTGTTGAACTCATGAAACATGGTTGACTAAGATCTTCCTAAGGAGATCATTAAACTGAGCCATACATGACAGTTTGATCTAGTAACCTAACTCTAGAAAACAATTAATAACTTCTAAGTGTCGTTTCGATAAAAGTCATCAAAACTCATAAAATAAGTGGGGTTCCCAACAATTTCTCCCTTTTTGATGATGTCAAAATCAACACTGTACAAAGAAATTCCTGATAGTGAAGTAAACAGTTCAGTTCATTAGGAATTGTAAGTGATAAGTAAATGAATGAACTTAAGAACAGTGAAGAAGTAAATTGGACAAAGAGGTATTGTCGTCGGTGCCAAAATAAGATCTTTCTTCATTCAAGTATCAAAGCTAAAGATAAATACAATTACATGTAGGCTCGATACTAAAAAAGAATGAATTCAGATCTAAGTTCTAGTTACTTCTTCCTCCTCCTAGCAGCAGCTTCTTCATTCAGTTTGTCCAGACAGGTGAGTCCCATACTGGCATAGATTCCATCATGAATCTTCATGTAGTCCGGCTTCTCGTCATCCAAAGATACGTTCAAGAATCTGGCAATTTCTCAAATGAACTTCTTGATGCTTGGATGATCGATTATTTTGTTATCACTCAGATAGGGCGGAAGATAGGTACGACGAGGTGGTGGCAGGAGAGGGATCTTCCTCCTCTCCATCTCAGTATAGATGTGTTGAATGAGATCTAGGTCGATTTTAGAGATCTCATCCAGTTACTGAGGGTAGACATTCTCGATGGGGCCCATGATTGGAGGGTGGTGCTGGAGATAGTGGCGAAGAAGGATGAACTGATATTGAATGTCTCTCCACTTCTCTTGGTCAGTATGAGAAAAGATGACCTCCTCATCGACCTCATTGTTCAATGTCTTGCATTTAGAGCCAGCAAAGAGCCAACGGTTGCGCTCTATTAGCTTCTTCCTTCTTGCGGCAGCAGCATTATCATCCACAAACTGCTTCTGTGCCAAAGAAATGGTCAACACATCTACTCTCTGACCATCTAGCGCCACATCTGTCATGATCTGTCCTTCAGCAATGTTCTTCTATTTCTCAGATAGCATAGATGATCTGGGCAAGGATGGAACAACAATTGGGAGAGGGACTGCAACAGCAATAGATTGAGAAGTGGCCGGTTGAGATTGATGAGAAGCATCAGCACGAAGAGCTTTCTGTTCTACAACCTTGCTAGCTGGAACTGATCTCTTTTCCACCATACCTTCCTCCTTTTCGACATCATCACCATGCTTGGCACAGATGATTTCCCAGAGGTTGACATTTTCTTCATAAAGAGCAACCATGCCAGCTTCCATGGCTTCTCGGAAGTTCAGAATGGAGGTGAGATCAGCCTGCATGGCTTGTTCTTTTCTGGTGGCAACAAGATTAGAGAGAGATATGGACTGAGTCAGCTTGTCGAAGTTGGTCCTAATCTCATCCACATTGTTCTTCAGGTTAGTAAGAATAGAAGCTTGTGCAGCGTGTCTGGTGCCTAGCAGATCATCCACGTGAGTGGACATATGGAACTTCAGTTTGTCGACAAGGAGAACTGGGACTTCACTCGTCACACATTCCTTGATCTGGGCAGGTAATTTCTAGAGGGCGTATTTATCCATGGCTTCCTTCACTGCAGTCTTCAGAGAGTTATCCAGCTTCGCAAACCATTTGTGGTTCTCAGTTTGTAGCTTCGTGAGAAAGGTGTTGAGAGAACTGCGGATGTCATCCATCCTAGAGACCACCTTCTCAGCAGTAATAGTTTCCTCCTTATCGATCTGTGCTTTGAGAGCATCTAGCTTGGTCTGAACTGCGACCATGATCTTGTCTTCCAGGGCAAAAAGATCTGAGAGATTTGGGTGAGATAGCCCTGGCGTGTCAACGGGCTGTTCGATGGTAGAGGGCAGAGATGCAGAAGCCAATGTCTGATTTGCTTCGGCTAGGTGGGGTTAATTTTCAAGCGCCAACTGAGAATGCCTGGGAGGCGAACTGATGGGCATGTGAAGTTCCCCCTCAAAGCAAGCTTCATTGTAAAAGCTAGCTTGATCGGCATAGTAGGGCTTTAGATTAATGCCCAAAAGCTTGGCTTCCTTCTTCATCCTTGAGAGAACCAACGTCATGAAGAATTCTTTGGTTGTAGGCACACCTAAAAACTGGAATTCCTCCTCCAGTTTGGCTTCCTCAATAATCAATTCCTCGAAGGAATAAGCGATAAACACGGTAGCTAGGTCTTTGAAGAAACTGTCCTTTATCGTCAAGTATGTATGCAGCTGTGATTAACATGTATTTTATATGCATGTTGAGTGTTTTGGAATGTGTTTGAGACTCGATTTATGTGCTTATATGATAAAAATACTAGGGTTTCTTAACTCTTAGTACATTTTAGACTTTTCTCGTTTTTCTTGGTTTTTGATCCATTTTTGTAAGAATTGGAATGGTATTCATGTGGCTAAGGATCGAAGGCTGGGAACGATGAAGAATCGAGCTTCATTAGGGTGAAACCTAGGTTTCAAATGTGGAATTTAAATATATAGAGTAGGGAGTTTCACTAGGTCGCATTCAATTATGTTTTCCTCGTTCTCTCGAGTCTCTTTATGCTTTTTACAGGAACAATGATGAACTCATTTGGGCAATTTGATCATTCCATGTCGAAGAGGGGTTCGTTAGGAGTCCATAGCAAAAAGCGGATCGAGAATCGGAGTTCGGACGAGGGAGAACGAGCGAAAACGGTGGAGCTGCGCAAAATGGCCGAACCGACGGCGACAACAAATCACCATATTCTATAGTGGACTCACACCTCACACGAGAAGCATAGTGGATGCTACTTCCGGAGGATGCCTTGTGAATAGAAATGCAAAGGAAGCTCTAAGGATTCTTGAGGAAATGGCTTCTAACAGTTATCAATGGCCAATGGAAAGGGCTCCATCAAGAAGAGTTGCTTCTATTGATGATGAGAAGTACGATGCTCTAGCAATGGAAGTTGCTAATATGAAGAAGAGAGGAAAGCTCAATCTCAAGCTCAAGTTCAAAGTGTTCATCAATATCAAGAGAACTTGGAGCTTAGTGGAAGTGAAGACTTGAATTTTGTTAACCAAAGGCAATACGGAAATTTCAACAAAGGGGGTTTCCAAGGTCAACAAGGAGGATTTCAAGGAAGGCCCCAAGGAGGAAATTTTTATGGATACCAAGGAGGTTATCAATCATACAATCCCAACAATCGACCTCATCCTAACCTCTCTTATGGTAATCCTAACAATGCTCAATTGCCACCTCCCGGATTTTCGGTATCTCAAGGAGCTATTGATGAACCAAAGAAGAATTTTCCATCAATGGAGCAAATGATGCAACAAATGTTGGCAAATCAAGCTCAAATGTCTTCTCAACAAGGAAATTTCATCACACAAACCGGGCAAAAGGTGAGTGCCTTGGAGAATTCACTTACATCTTTAACAAAGCAAGTGAAGATGATGGAGGGCCAAATAAGTCAAATGGCTAACCAAGCCACCACTCAACACACACCGGGAAAGTTTCCAAGCAACACGGAGATGAATCCTAAAGGGTGTAATGCTATCACCGTGAGGAGTGGAAGGGCTTATGAGAATGAAGCCACATCCAAGAGTAAAGAAGAGGAAGTTCTTGTTGAAGACATACCCTATGAAGAGTCTCCAACTATTGATGAAGAATCAAGGAAAGAAGTTCAAGGAGAAGCTCCTAAGGCGGTGCTAGTAGAGGCTCCTCTTCCTACCAAGGATGTTATTACGAAGGCTCCATTCCCTCATCGTTTGGCCAAGCCTAAGGTTGATGAGAAGTTGATGAGATTCTTGGATATATTCAATAAGGTTCAAATCAACATTCCTTTGCTCGATGCACTTCGTGATATGCCCGGCTATGTGAAGTTTTTGAAGGATGCCGTGGCTAAAAAGAGGAAGTTTGGTTCATTTGAAACAATTAGCCTCACGGAGGAAGTTAGTGTGGTGATCTCAAGCTCGATTCTTCCTCGTTCCCGGCCTTCGATCCTTAGCCACATGAATACCATTCCAATTCTTACAAAAATGGATCGAAAACCAAGAAAAACGAGAAAAGTCTAAAATGTACTAAGAGTTAAGAAACCCTAGTATTTTTATCATATAAGCACATAAATCGAGACTCAAACACATTCCCAAAACACTCAACATGCATATAAAATACGTGTTAATCATGTTCCTTTAGAATCCATTTCAACATATTTATATAATCGATGAGTGTTTACCATTTCCACATATTGAGGGATCGAGTGATACACATGTTCCTTGAGAGGTCTAGAGTTTAAGATGCTTAAGTGATTGAATTCTAAGTTAGGATAGTGGTTGATCTTATGAATGTTTGGTTTTACTTGAGAATTTCTTTGAATAAAATGGTTTTTGAAGTTATATGAGGCATCGAGGAACTCAAAATGCACACTCCATACGTGTTAAGTGTTTTGATTGTTTGTTTCATTGTTCGGGACGAACAATGGCTTAAGTTTGGGGGAGTGATTAACACGTATTTTATATGCATGTTGAGTATTTTGGGAATGTGTTTGAGTCTCGATTTATGTGCTTATATGATAAAAATACTAGGGTTTCTTAACTCTTAGTACATTTTAGACTTTTCTCATTTTTCTTGGTTTTAGATCCATTTTTGTAAGAATTGGAATGGTATTCATGTGGCTAAGGATCGAAGGCCGGGAATGAGGAAGAATCGAGCTTGATTAGGGTGAAACCTAGGTTTCAAATGTGAATTTAAATATATAGAGTAGGGGTTTCACTAGGTCGCATTCAATTATGTTTTCCTCGTTCTCTCGAGTCTATTTATGCTTTTTGCAGGAACAATGAAGAACTCATTTGGGCAATTTGATCATTCCATGTCGAAGAGGGGTTTGTTAGGAGTCCATAGCAAAAAGCGGATCGAGAATCGGAGTTCGGACGAGGGAGAACGAGCGAAAACGGTGGAGCTGCGCAAAATGGCCGAACCGACGGCGACCCGGACGGCGACCGGCTGGACCGCCGTCCAGGCCGCCGGCTGGCCGGCTGAGGGACAGCTTCTGCGGCGACCCAGGCTGCAACCGAGGCGGCGACCGGCCAGCCCGCCGGCTGGGGCGCCGCCGGCCCTTGTTTCTCCCATTAGTGACCGAGTTCGTCTTCCGACTCGGTCCAACTCGACTCAAAACTCACCTATTATGTATTTAAACCCAAAATCTTCCTATTTTGTGTAACTAGAACATATTTTATTCTCTCAGGAACCCTAAAAACATTTCCCTCTTTCCTTTTTAGTATTTTTAAGATTGTTGAAGCTACATTGGTTGGATTTGCAATTGGAGACCATCTTCTTCTTCCTTATTGAATTCTCTTTCTTTTAAACATGATTTCAATTACTTTTTATGGTTTATTTTCCTTAATCATGTCTAGCTAGTTCTCTTTGTGATTTCAATTATATGTAGATTAGGATTAAGTGATTGGGTTTAGGCTTTAATTGTGAATTTACCTTCTAATTTCTTGTTCATTTCTCTTGGAGCTATGGTTTATTATGTAATTATGATTGATCACCATAGTTGCATACCAAGTGTTTGATCTAATGCTTAGGAGGCTTAGATTAGATGCTAGGATCAAGAGATTTGCATGCTAGAGTATAGTAGGGTTAAGGAACTCCATGAGCTATTGGGAGTTAATGAATTGCTTGATGTCTTAGTCGGAATTAGGCCTTTCATTAATCTACTTGTCTTCATTGCAATGAGAATTGAGTGAACCAAAGTTAGGAGGTTTCCCACATGAAATTGGATTAAATTGGTTAATTCTAGTTAGAGTTCTAATCACCCATCACTTGAGCCAAATCGAAGTATAATTGGAATCACGTTTATTTCCTATTGATTTTATATCCTTTGCTTATTTGTTGCTTGTTTAGTTAAGTTTGAAGTTGATAATTACTTTTTGGTGTCATTAGTTAATCAAAAACACAAAAACATGTTTGTCGGTAGCTTGAATAGTAGGTTTAATAGCTAGGTTACTACTTGAGACTTGAGCGCTCTTGCATTCCTTGTGGTTCGACTCGATTACTTAATCGATTATTATTGCTCTCTACCCTCACCCTAAAGTGAGGGCGGACCAATTTTTGGCGCCGTTGCCGGGGAATGCATAGTTTAAGTTTCAATAGTTGATTTGGTTATTGAATTACTAATTCAAGCATTTTTCTCTTTTGATTTTTGTTTTGTAGGTGTATGCACACAAGGTCTAAAGGAAGACTCATTCAACCTTTGATCTTGAAATTTGAAAGAAGACATAGAAGACGGAATTCTATTGAAGAACAAGACATGGCCAACAATCAAGATTATGAGGCTCTTAGGAAGGAACTTGAAGATATGAGAGCTTGGAGAGATGAACAAGAAAGAAGGGCAAATGAGGCTCCACCACCTCCTCTTAACCATATGTTCCAACCTCCAACGGAACAATTCCAAGGAGGAGAGTGGGGGACAATCAATGCCAACAATTTTGAGCTCAAATCCGGACTTATTCAAATGGTGAAGAGTGAACAATTTGGTGGAAGTCCCACGGAGGATCCAAATGCCCATCTTAGCATGTTTCTTGATATGTGCGATACGGTCAAGCTAAATGGAGTGCCAAGTGATGTTATTCGTATGCGGATGTTTGGGTTTTCTCTACGGGATCGGGCCAAGGATTGGTACAAGGGATTGAACAAAGCCAACATTCATACATGGGATGACTTGTGCAAGACCTTTCTCTCCAAATACTTCCCACCATCTAAAGCTCAAAAGCTCATCTCCGACATCTCACACTTCTCTCAACAAGGTGACGAGACCTTATTTGAGGCATGGGAAAGATATAGAGAGTTATTAACCAAAAGTTGGTCCGCCCTCACTTTAGGGTGAGGGTAGAGAGCAATAATAATCAATTAAGTAATCAAGTCGAACCACAAGGAATGCAAGAGCGCTCAAGTCTCAAGTAGTAACCTAGCTATTAAACCTACTATTCAAGCTACCGACAAACATGTTTTTGTGTTTTTAATTAACTAATGACACCAAAAAGTAATTATCAACTTAAAACTTAACTAGAGAATCAACAAATAAGCAAAGGATATAAAATCAATAGGAAATAAACGTGATTCCAATTATACTTCGATTAGGCTCAAGTGATGGGTGATTAGAACTCTAACTAGAATTAACCAATTTAATCCAATTTCATGTGGGAAACCTCCTAACTTTGGTTCACTCAATTCTCATTGCAATGAAGACAAGTAGATTAATGAAAGGCCTAATTCCGACTAAGACATCAAGCAATTCATTAACTCCCAATAGCTCATGGAGTTCCTTAACCCTACTATACTCTAGCATGCAAATCTCTTGATCCTAGCATCTAATCTAAACCTCCTAAGCATTAGATCAAACACTTGGTATGCAACTATGGTGATCAATCACAATTACATAATATAACATAGCTCCAAGAGAAATGAACATGAAATTAGAAGGTAAATTCACAATTAAAGCCTAAACCCAATCACTTAATCCTAATCTACATATAATTGAAATCACAAAGAGAACTAGCTAGACATGATTAAGGAAAATAAACCATAAAAAATAATTGAAATCATGCTTAAAAGAAAGAGAATTCAATAAGGAAGAAGAAGATGGTCTCCACTTGCAAATCCAACCAATGTAGCTTCAACAATCTTAAAAATACTAAAAAGGAAAGAGGGAAATGTTTTTAGGGTTCTTGGGGAATTAAAATATGTTCTAGATACACAAAATAGGAAGATTTTGTGTTTAAATACATAATTGGTGAGTCTTGGATCGAGTCGGACCGAGTCGGAGGACGAACTCGGTCACTAATGGGAGAAAGAAGGGCCGGCGGCGCCCCAGCCGGCGGGCTGGCCGGTCGCCACCTCGGTTGCAGCCTGGGTCGCCGCAGAAGCTGTCCCTCAGCCGGCCAGCCGGCGGTCCAGCCGGTCGCCGTCCGGGTCGCCGTCGGTTCGGCCATTTTGCGCAGCTCCACCGTTTTCGCTCGTTCTCCCTCGTCTGAACTATGATTCTCGATCTGCTTTTTGCTATGGACTCCTAACGAACCCCTCTTCGACATGAAATGATCAAATTGCTCAAATGAGTTCTTCATTGTTCCTGCAAAAAGCATAAAGAGACTCGAGAGAACGAGGAAAACATAATTGAATGCGACCTAGTGAAACCCCTACTCTATATATTTAAATTCCACATTTTAAACCTAGGTTTCACCCTAATCAAGCTCGATTCTTCCTCGTTCCCGGCCTTCGATCCTTAGCCACATGAATACCATTCCAATTCTTACAAAAATGGATCGAAAACCAAGAAAAACGAGAAAAGTCTAAAATGTACTAAGAGTTAAGAAACCCTAGTATTTTTATCATATAAGCACATAAATCGAGTCTCAAACACATTCCAAAACACTCAACATGCATATAAAATACGTGTTAATCAAGCTGCTCTGTCTCTACGGTGGAATAAATCCCAGGAAATTTTGAATGAATGAAAGCAGACGATTTGTTTTGGAGTACCTGGAGATCGACAAGAGCATCCTCATCAGCAAGACTGAGCTTTGGTCTAAGTCACCGAACACATTCTCATCTGCTAATTGCTGAACTAGTTGGTGAGTTAGTACTCCTCCAGTCTGATCGTCCAAATCCAGGTGAGGCATCTCCTGGTTTTCCATAAACTAAACAGGGGAGGGAGATTGAATCTCCATCTATTCGATCTGAACTGGTGATTGAGAAGCTGCTTCGCCAATCAGTTAAGCTGAGAGAATGATGGGCTCATCATGAACTGGAGAGTGGGGAGCTGAGACTAATTCCAGTTCGGGATCAAGAGATCTCTCTAAAGGCAGGGGAGATGAGTGTGCTGCCATTTTAGTTCGCTTGGGCTGCCTTCCTCCACCTCCACCTCTTCTCTTTTTCTTGACTATCTTAACCTCTTGATCCACTGGTTAAGCTTCAGCAGCTGGGCCTTCAGGTTGATCAGCTGCCTCCTTCCCTCTAGGGATCATCCAAGACTGGCGAGTCATCCCCATCTTGACTAGTAGCGCCTGAGTGGGCTCATCTGCCTTCAGGAAGATGACACTAGCAAGACCGAGCTGAGACTCGATCTGGTTCTAAGAGTGGGGCATCAGCAGTGTCTTAGCTGGGAACGGCACTGCCTCAGACCAGTTACGGTCTGGCATAAGTGAATGCAGAAGCACACTCACTTTGCATCCATGGTGGAGAGGCCTGTTAACTTTTACTTCCACCACTCTGTTCCCATCTTTGGTCTGGGAGATCTGAGTGGCCTCATCCAGCAGCAGATTGACTAGTACTCGTGCCCAGTTCATCTTCAATTTTCGGACAATGGCGGTTATGCATTTGAATTTGGGCAGCATCACCAACTCGTGAGTGCCTGAAAATGCCATGAAAACCTTCTGGACAATGTCGAAAAGAATCCTATATTCTGGCTTCAAAAGCCTCTAGTTGAAGGTTTTCATATCAAATACCTTCTCTGGGGACATCACTACTTCTTTGTATGTTGCTTGAACGGCAGAGGCTAGAACATCGTCAATCCAACATATATCTCCCTCGTTCTTCAACCCGTAGGTTTGCAGGATGAGTGGAAGAAGGGGAATGTACTCATCAGGGACACCAACGGCAGGCATTCGGAATTGGGCAGTATCCGGGTAGAACCGTTTCTGAACTTTGTTGATCTCTGTCACTCTGAGGGTGTAGTAGAAGATTGAGACATGTTTAGGAAGAATGGCCGGCGGTTGAGTGGTGATTATGGAGAGGAGACCTTTTTTCTCTCGCAAGAGTTTGAACAGAGGTTCCAAACCAAGGTATCCGTAGTGCTCTAGAACAGCAACGGACTTCTGCTTCACATCGTGTTGGATGATGGCGATTCTTTCATTCTACGTGAGTGCCTTCATGGTGGATCCGACTTGCCTTGCTTCTTGACCGGAAGTTGAAGTTTCTGCAACCATTTTAGGATGATTGAAGATTTGGGGATTTTTGGTAAAATAAGGGTTTGAGAACTATTTTGCAGAAATTTAAAAATTCGCCAAGTGAGGAATATGAAATCCTCCACAGTGACGATTATATATATATATATATAGGAATTAAGATCTACGATTGAGATTGATTTGTGCAATCTCGACGGTCTGGATTTGTGCGTGTGTGTGAGATGTGAGATCGTAAGTGAGAAAGTGAGCGCGTGTGCTACGAGTGGGCAAGTGCGTATGTTTCACGCAGATTGCCTTTCTATGCAATAGTCTCTTTAGAATTAAATGCACCCTCAATCTTTGTGAAAATCCTTTGACATTCTAGGCAAAAGTGGGAGAATGTCATGATTTTGTGTTAGAAAATATTTCAATAAATATCAATAAACTTGCATCAATAAATATAAATGATTGGGAACATAAATCATATGAAGGAATTAAATTAATGAAGACTGATACAGAGTCTTCAGTTCCCCCTTAAATTGAGACGGTCAAAATTGAAGTTTGAGACTTCAGTTGATGATGCAGATTGATGAATCAGTTCCGAACTGAACTGACTTCCTTTTTGGACTGGGTGGGAAGCTGATCTATTGGCCAAACTGTCAAGTTACATTTAGTAACCCTAGCTTGCCACACATCATTTTAAATCGTTCATCTTGCAAGGGTTTGGTCAAAATATCAACTCTCTGGATGTCAGTGTGGATCTTCTCTACTACCACGTCTTTCTTCTCCACATAATCACGAATGAAATGATGTCTAACATCGATGTGTTTGCATCTCGTGTAGTGGGTTGGATTCATAGTGATGACAATTGCACTCGAACTATCACAGAAGATCGACACTTTACTTACTGAGATCTCATAGTCCTTAAGCTGTTGCTTCAACCATAAGATCTGTGCACAACAGCTTCCAGCTGCCATGTACTCAACTTCAGTTGTAGAGGTGGCCACGGAAGTCTGCTTCTTTAAAAGCCATGATATCAGTTTACTACTAAGAAACTGACACGTTCCAGATGTAGACTTCCTGTCTAGTTTGCATTCTCCATAATCTGAGACTGAGTAACATGTGAGCTCCAGATTATCGTCACAAGGATACCACAAACAATAGTTAGCAGTTCCTTTCACATAACGAAGAATTTTTTTGGCAGCTTCCATTTGAGATTCCTTTGGATTGGCTTGGAACCGGGCACACACACCAACTGCAAAAGAAATGTCAGGTCGACTAGCAGTAAGATAAAGTAAAGAACTAATAATTCCCCTGTACTGAGTTATGCTGGTAGGTTTCCCTTTAATATCTGGATCAATCTTTCCATTTGCAAGCATTGGAACTCAAACTGGTTTGCAGTTCTTGACTCCAAACTTGTCTGTCAGTTCATGTGCATACTTAGTTTGGCAGATGTATATTCCTTCTTTGGACTGCTTGACTTGCAACCTTAGAAAGAAGTTCATCTCACCCATCAGTATTCGTCTTGCATGAGTTATCCAAACTTATCACACAGAAACTTAAATTTTGATCCAAATATGTTATCATCAACATAAATTTGTACTAAAAGGATATGATCCTTCCACTTGAAAGTGAAAAGTATTTTGACGACTCTTCCACGTTGAAGAACCGATCAGCGAAGAACAATTCAAGCGCCCAAGCATTCGTTTTCGGTTATGATTAATTCGATTCAATCCTATCATGCTCCTATGAATTAAATACAATCATAGGGTGTTTAATCGATATTACCTTTAGAATTGATCTCGTGTGATGGAGCTCGCTGGAAGATCTTCCGATATGTTCCCTTTCTTGAATTCGATACTGGATGGACAACACGCTTCGAATTCAGCCATGAATGATTCCGATCACCACAAATCGCCACCGCCGTCTTCTTCCTAAGACTTGGCCGTCGTTCCCTTCTCTCTCACACTCAACCCTAGTCTTTCTTATCTTGTGGTGAATTATGAGGGAATTCAATCATAATAATGAGCTAGGGTACATGTATTTATAAGAGAGAATATGGGCTTAAGCTGCAGGCTTGGCCTGCAGCCCATATCATAGATGCCTGGGCCTCATCATTGGCGCCCTCACTTGGCCCATTGATGAGCTGTCCAGTTCTCCTTTTTTCTGTGGCCTAATGAGCATTTGGGCCAGACCGGGGATCTACTAGCAGATAAAACTGGGCCTCCTAATGTTCTGAATTCTCTATATTCAGCCCAGAATAAAATTCAGATCATAAGTGTTAGATCCGGGTTGAAGATCAACAACAATAAAAATATGAATCGAATTCGTGAAGGATCGAGTCCTTAGAATGAATATAAGAATTAACAGAAGGAGGATTGCATCCTCTAAATCTTCCCAAGTTTCCTTTAATTCAGCCTTGTCTCGTCGGGAACCATGAAGAATTCCTATAAAACAAAGCCGGAAGAGCGGGTGGGGGCCCTCCGGGAAGAACCTCCGATGCCTAAGTCAATATCGAATCCTGGAAATATGTTGAGGTTTCTTGGAGAAGAAACCTCTAGAGTGGGTGTATGTTGATTCGCGCTAGAAGCACGTAATCTTGAGTGTAACGTATAGAGTGAGAGAATTGTTACCAAATATGCAGTGGTTGCCGTATATTTATAGTTGTAGAAGAGGCGGTGGCATTTCTGTGCAATTTCTTAGTTGCAAAGGGCAATATTAATTATGCTAGTATTTTTAGAGAAAATTCTAGCTCTTCAAGGAAGATGCTAGATCCTTGGGGAAAAAGCTAGATCTTTAGGGAAGATGCTAGCTTCTCGGAGATGCTAGATCTTTAAGGTAGATACTAGCTTCTCGGAGATGCCAGATCCCGAGGGAAGATGCAGATCCCTAGCGGAGATGCCAGATCCCGAGGGAATGTGCAGATCCCTAGCGGAGATGCCAGATCCTGAGGGAAGGAACAGATCCCTCATGGAGATGCCAGATCCCTCATGGAGATGCAGATCCCTTATGTAGATGCCTAGATATGCCAGATCCATCATGGAGATGCAGATCCCTCGTGGAGATGCCTAGTCTTTTAACAACTTTTCAGGCTTAGCTTCCGAGACAATGGTTTCAACTCCTCTACTATTTTCATAAAGGCTTGATCTAAGCCCAAGGCTTATGCCTTGTCGTTCATTCGAAGGACAAGTGTCTCTTCCTCATTCCCTTATTCTCAACTAGTGATGCCATGTATTATAATGACGTGGTATGAGTTCATTTTAGTCCCTATCAGCTATTCCCCCTGCTCCGAGAGATCTTGTTTTGACAACAAGTCTGTCAGGAGCAAGTATTTTAGTTTTTCTTTCTCTCTCTTTTTTTTTTTTTTGGGATTTTTTTTTTCTCATAAAAAATCAATTTTATGAAATAGATATTCGCCGGCGGGATATAGGGGGTATACCCCTACTCCCCCCCCAAGTGAATTATAAGAAAATGAAAGAATTATAATTCATAGACTCAATGGTCTATTTTGGAAGATACAAACTTCTTCAAATTGAACGTTCCGAGGTATTAGTAAAACCTCCCTTGCTTTTCATGTTTTTGAGCTCATATACTCCTCCTTTCAATATTTCCGCGACCAATAATGGTCCTTCATAGTTTGTAGAAATGTATATGCACATATAATTGTAGGAGTGCAGATGCAGATCTAAATTTATCTGTAGAAGTATCGGTACAAGTCTGAATTTGTTTGTAGATGAGCAGATCATAATCTGTTTGCAGAAGTGCAGCTGCATATCAAAGTTTGTAGAAGCGCAGATCGGAACTGTCTGCAAAGTGCTGGTGCAGATATGAATCTGCTTGTAGAAGTGCAAATTTGATTTTTATTATTTTTATTTTATTATTATTTATAATTATATTTATTTATTTATTTTATTTTTTTATAGAAGCGCAGGGCAGATCCGAATCTGCGTGCGGAAATATAGATCTGATTCTGTTTGCAAAGTGCAGATCTGAATCTGTTGGAGAAGCACATATCAGAATCTGTCTGGAGAAGCACAGATAAAAATTTGTCTATAGAAGCGCAGATTAGAATTTGTCTGCAGAAATACAGATCGGAGTCTGTTTGATGGTGTACAGATCAGAATCTGTCCGCAAAAGTGCAGATCTAACTCTGTCTGCAGAAGTGCAGGTGCAAATCCGAGTCTGCAGAAGTGGTAGATGCTGCAAATACAGATCCGAGTCTGCAGAGGTGCATATGCATATCCGAGTCTGCAGAGGTGCAGATGCTGCAGATGCAGATCTGAGTCTATAGAGGTGCAGATGCTGCAGATGTAGATCCGAGTTTGCAGAAGTGGCAAATGCTGCAGATGTAGATCCGAGTCTGCAGAGGCGCAGGCTGAATTGATCTTCTTTTAAGTGGCATCTTCTGTGAGACCTGCCTATGCTTCATCCATGTTGGTGGCATGGATGTTTCAGGGCCATTTCTTGCTTTGTGCTGCTGGAGCTATGCAAAAGTGTTCTTCCATCCTATTAGGAGAAGTATCACATATGGTAGAGTGATGCAAACCCATGACTCGGGCAAATTCTAAATCTATATCCGTCCTTATAAAAGACATAAGATAGATCAATCGATGAGTTTATTGATTTTAAGGAGAAACTTTTAATTCTACTTGGAATGAGGTACTTGGAACTTTGTTCCACTTTTATATACATAAGTATTTATTTAATTTTAATAGATTATATTTGAGTAGGTACTTGAGACTTTGTCTCGTGTTTTCTTTCTATATGCCTACTTTGTAGGACATTTTTATTTCATCGGGGCCCATGAGTTTTGGGGCTTATCCGGAAATGTAGAGCTTTGGCATTTGAATGAGGTACCTGTAGCATAGGCAGGGTTTATCCTTTCAGTTCTGCCAATGGCTCCGTGCTGAGGAGGATTTGGCTACGAGGATAGTGGCCGCAGAGCCTAGATCTTTTGCCAGGGCTTATCCTTGCTTATCACTACCTCATTCCATCTCCTATTTTATTTATCATTTCCCAAATGTGTGCTCGTAGCATTTCCGATTAAAATTCATAGTGATAATTTTAAACTCCCCAGAATCAGTATAATCAAGGTTTAAATGAATACCAATTTTTCCAGAGGCTTTCTAGTTTGAATAGCTGAGGTTCTCAAAAATAGATGCTCCATTTGGCCCCAAGTGCTTCTTTGCAAGAATATTTGCTTCTTTTTCTTTCATGTTGCTCGCTTTTCAATGAGCAAGTCATCCAATGCTACAAAACTTTTTGAGCTACAAAAGTTAGTTAAATATGAGGGCCCTTAAGGGCGTAGTTATTACCACCTAGACAGTGGAATAATAACATAGTTTAGTTTCCTAAACAATTAAATTAAAGTGAAAACTAGGGTTGAGATTTCATGTGCTCTTCCCGTTTTTTGAGTTCATCATGATAGATGTGAGGGCCTGATTATAGGCATAACCTGTTCTTCTATGCTTCTGCCTTTCTAACTCTTTTGACGCTTCTGCACCTGTGAACTTTTGGCTCTTTTGTGCCTCTGCGTTGCTTGGCATAAATGCATTCTCTCCCTTTTGCTTTTATTTATTTGCATTATTCCTTTGGAAAGTAAATCACCATATGCTATCAATCTTTTTCAAGCACAAAGTTAGTAAAATATGTAAGAGCCACCGGGTGGAGGGCTGTACATCAGCAGAAAAAACGGATAGAAAGAACTTTGCTCAAACTATTAACTTATTTAATTTATTCAACAACACCTTATGCAAGAAAGGGATTATTTCCCTTTATTGATATCAGAAATATGGATATCGTTACTGAAGAACCTGTTAGCAAAGGTCATGAAGATCCGTGAGCACAAATGTTGCATGGCTTTATGTTTTCTTATCTAGCATCAAGCCATGACTTGTTTGCAAGTAGTTCCTCATGTGAGCACTTGCTACTTCTGGGTGGAACATTTGTATGCAGGTCTCTCTTTAGAAGATTTGATAACAAGCATTGCGGGGATCTGCCTTTACACTTTTTTCTATGCCTGTGAGTTTTGACAGAAGAGCATAATTGATTTTCTATGAATTATCATAAAAGTTGGTTGTTAATTCACCAAAAAATTTGATTGAAATGAAGATTAGATTAGGGATTCCTTGAATTTTCCTGTTTTCTTCAACTTGGTGCTTTTAACCTCCAAAACAAGAGCATGTGGCAGCAGGTATGCAGACTTGGCAGAAGGTAGGAAGACTTGTATGCGGGTGCCTTTTTGAGTGAACACCTGTTCTTCTTTTGACAGATCCTGTCCTTTAAACAGTCACAAGATCGTGAATGCAAGGTGATGAGAGGATTTGGCAGAAGACCTCTCCGTGAGCACCTACTGGTTTTTGAATATTCTCCCATTCAGATGTGTTGCCATTTGTTCTTGATTTTCATCCAAGATATTTCTACAACTACTGTGGAGTTTCTCAAGCACAACGATTAGCAAAATATGAGGGCCCTTCCAAGGCCAAAATCAAAATAGAACTTTATTTGGGAACCAACATGAAATTTGAATTCTTTATTCATTTTTTTGAAAAATTATTCCAGAGTTTTGTTACCCATGACAGAAGCTTGTGCCCAGCAAAGCTTCTTGTTTCTTGTCTTGGCAGATTTGATTCAAGTCTTCATGGCGAATGCAGTGCTGAACTCATTATCATATCTTAGTGCGTTTCGACGTCTTGGCCACTGGGACTTCAGGCATATCGCCATAAGTTATTTTAGAGGAGGAACTTTGTTTACATTGCCTCTTTTTCAAGAAGAAGAACATCTGTTCTAGAGAAATTCTTCAATACCAAAATGTTAGTATGATATTATCAGATATTTGTAAAACTCAAGTAAAACTAGATATTTCACATTTCGGAGCACATATCAAATTATGTCCCGGGAGAACAAGATGGAATTTTTGCTTATAAATAAAGGCCAAAATTGTTATTCCAAGATAACATCAAAGATAATCTCATAATTCTTTTCCCAATAGGGACTCACACCCTCCCCAACGGAGGGGTGCTAAATTTGCACACACATTTAAGATTACAGAAATTCCACTGAATTTATAAAAGATGTAAGTAAAGAACACTTATCTTGAGTGAGGATTTAGCATCCATAAAGTAGTTTATTCAAAAATTTGGTAATGGGCACTTTGACATGGTAACATGTATGCGAGTCTGAGTGAGTACAGGTGTCTTTTCTGCTTCCTTTCAACAGGACCTGGATGGGAGCATGGCTCCTTTCTTCCTTTATTTCCTTTTCGTAATTTTATTTGCTTACATTGCTTCTTCCAGGAAGGGGAACCCTGTATTGAAGGAACTCTAAATACGTATGTTCGCACATATGAGGATCCCTTAGTAAAAATAAAATTTATAAATACTATACATCAGAATATCAGGTTGCTCCTCAGCATTGCAAGCATATGATTACCAGACATACGAATATAGCATTGTAAAATTCCCAACTGTGGAGAGTTTTCAACTTAACTCTTCGTGCACTACTTTCTCCAACATGTGAATTGTGGTAGACTTAGTCAAACCAAAATATTTTCTAAATTTTTTTCTAGTAATATATTAGCCACTTCTAGCTAATACAAAATGGTTTGCTTGAAGCCTTAGCTCTTAAGACAACAAGTTTGATTTCCTGCTTCGGTATCAAATCAAATAATGAATTTTCCACGAATAGAATCTGCAATGCTAGGTATCTCATTGTGCACATAAATTCATAGCAAATCAAATGACATAATCAGGATAAAAAAGGTAAAGTGTTTTTCTTCCCTTTTTGTAAATATCACAATGAAGACGAAACCCACTGTTAGTCTCTTAAGAAAGCTTCTGATATGAATGTAGCAGGTAACTATGGCGTTTGAGATGCTTGGCGCGCTTAGCGATTTATTCCAGTTGTATATTCATCACGGTGCTCGAGATGTGCACATATTTTTACCACGTTTTCCTTCTCCTGTTTTCTGTAACATACAAATTCACTTAGATGAGCATGACAATTTTATAATAAATTAAATGATATTTTTTGAACGAAAATTTAGCTCGAATTGTATCGAAATCTGCATAGCAGATAGGCATAGATATTCTTGCAGGCATTTTCTCAATCACTTATGAAGGGAAAGCCTATGCCATGAAGACAAGGATCATTCTTGATCTGAATTTCGCAGATTCTGCTGGAATTCGTTGTTGGTAGTTGCATTTCCTCGTTGTAGTTCTGAAATAAATTTCCCTCAACATTGGTTTGAATAGAAGCTATGAAATACACTTTCAATCTCTTTATTGCTCGCTTGTATGCCCCATTCTGGTGGAAGAACACTGTAAAGTTTTTCAAGTACAGAGGTTAATAGCATAAGAGAGCCCCGAAGGATGAAGCTATATACAAAATATCAGGGAAAGTGTTTGCACGACTTAACCTTGGAGCATAACTCGTGCTTATGCTACACAATATCTACTCAAATGAGGATAGGCAGCCACTTGAAGTGTTTATATTTACCAAGAAAAATAAGGTAGAAGATAAAAAGTGCCAAAATGATTTTACCGACTCCAGGCAGAGATTTATTTAGCCATTTACAGCCAAGTAACAATGCTGCTTGCTTACTCGTAACAGAGCATATACTCATGTCGATTCTGCCGTATTTTCTTTCGATCTCATGTTCTGTACCACATGAATATGATTAATTAGAATAACATGAAATTTATATAATAATCTAAATATCAGACTTCACACAAAGTTCAAGTTTAGCTGACAAATCAGCTGCTCTCTAATGCAATTATGAGAAATATAAGCATTGTGTCGTGTGACTCCATTCGAGTAGAGATGGCTGAATTTGTCATACCATATACGGTGCTGCTGGCTATGTCTCTGCGTAGTAGGTTAGCAACAAATCTTCTCCGACATTCGCTTGAATAGAAACCATAAAACATGCTTTGAAATCTGCAACCCAAAATTCACATTGAGCTTACAGAATTATATGAAACAAATAATAACAAACTTTCCAAAGAGTTGAAAAACTGTATGGTGTGCTACAGATCATGCAGCATGATACAACTTTAAGCCAAAATATGCCGGGATAATAGGCGAAGTGACAATCGAGACCCTAAAAAAGGATAATGCGATGCATAGATAAATCGAGCACAAGTTTTGGAAAGGGCCAGTAAAATGCCCTTTTGAGGCATTTTGTCGAACACCTACTAGACACAATTTCAAGAATATATTTGCCAGATTACTGAAGCTGCATGAATCGGTTTCACTGTGTATTCTTGCTCCCTGAGATGAGTTCATTACAGAGGTAGCATGACTGAGAGACTGAGGCCCACAACGACGAGTCGGAGCTGCTTCTCTTCTTAGAAATGAAAACCGTCTCTTATCAAAAAGAGAACCCAGATCTTCTATAATCCGGATGGGAGGTTTCGAATAGTAAATGATGGCCTGATTTCTAAGGATGTTCAACAGCAAACTTCCTTCAAGTGGAGGCAAGAAACAGTTATTATTCTAGCAAGTAACAATGACTACCAAGCAAATGGAGATAAAATATTAGTAAGATATTCATCAAATGTATGGAACCATCCATATAATAATAAGCAACAATTGCATCAGCTATAGCATTAATTATGAGAAAAATAGGATGGATTATGAAATTGGGAAAATGCTAATGCATTTTCGTATCCCATTTATACATTTTTGGATCCTGTCAAGCTGGGACAACATTTTGTGAGAGTTTACGAACAGAGACGGTGGAGAAGAACACTTGGTTCCTCTCAGACCTTCCTTCGAACACATGATACTTCATTCTTTTTCAATCTCGAGAGCGGGATGTAGGAACCGATCAGCAAAGAACGATTCATGCGCCCAATGATTCGTTTTCGGTTATGATTAATTCGATTCAATCCTATCATGCTCCTATGAATTAAATACAATAGGGTGTTTAATCGATATACCTCTTGATTTTCGTGTAAGAGCTCGCTTGAAGATCTTCTGATCTGTTTCCCTGCTCGAATCCGATGTTGGATGGACAACACGCTACGAATTCAGCCACGGAAGAAACTAGCACACGTCGTCTCTTAGCCTTGCTGCCGCCGCCGTCTTGCTCTCTCTCTCTATCACTTAAACCTAGCCTCTCTTGATTATGAGATCAATAATTATTTTATCTAGAGGCATTAAGTGAATATATATAAGAGGAGAATAGGCTTAAGTTGCAGTCTTGGCTCACGGGCCTAGACATAACCGCCCATCATCATCATGAACGCCCCACTACTGGGCTTTGATGATGATCAGGCCTTTCTTTCTTAACTGTGACCTATTGAGCTTATTGGGCCAGATCAGGGATCTACTAGCAGATAAAACTGGGCCTCCCAATGTTCTGAATTCTCTATATTCAGCCCAGAATAAAATTCAGATCATAAGTATTAAAACATTCCACTATAGTAATAATACTGAACTACCTGTTTTATCCCTGTTGAGCTCAGGGCTAGTATTAGACTTAAATCACCCCCGTATTTAAGATATCTTACATCCGTTAATTTATCTAAAGCTTCTGACTGCTTTTGTTAATTAACTTCTTAATATAATTCCTGAGTAGTACTATTCATTCCTTATTCATCACACTGGAACTTAATCCACCTGCAGGGTTTAGTATGATAATCCTTAATGAATTCCTCAGGGGATGTAATCAACCTGTTTTATCAGGATACAGTGCTCTATTGCAGATGCACTAAAGATCGTACTAGTTATAGTTGTTACCCAAGATACAGGTCATATTGGATTGCAATGATTGAACCCTCAGCCATGGTAAATCAAAGTAACAGACCACAACTATACACCCTTAGTCACTCAATTAAAGTTAAGGTGTTACGTTAAATAACATTTAAGTCCCCGAGGTCTTGATTCTTCTACTTAGGTCAGAATAGAAGAATGCACCTCACCGTGATCCTATCAATACGATCAACGTACTAGCATAAACAAGCAACCAAGACAAGCTACTTATCTATTTATGCTACAGTCTATACTGATAGTTTTATCCAAAACTATCTCAATTGTGATAACTGTTTATATCTCAAGAGACACCGGCTACTACGGTCTTCCGTGATCTACTACACACCATATAGTCTATAACTTTGAGATAATAGATAGATGTTTAATGCTTAATAATCAATTCATACATAATCAGATAGGAAATTGTTAGTGAAATATGGAAACCACATGTATACAAGCTAAAAGGCCTGCTTTCTAGTATACAAATCCATCAATCTCCCACTTATACTAAAGCAAACTTTTAGTATACAATGTGACAATAGGCAAGTGTCTATATTTTAGCATCTATTACATATCTTCTCCCACTTATACTCAAAGTTTAATCATGTGGGAGGCTCCGCAGCCCTAATCCATCGACATGCTTGTCAAAAACCTTGGTTGTCAAGCTCTTTGTGAATGGATCTGCCAGATTATCCGCTGAAGGGATTTTCTTCACTTCTATATCACCCCGTTGTACGAAATTTTGCACAATATGGTACTTTATGTCAATGTGTTTACTCGCCTTGTGAGCTCTGGGTTCCTTACAATTTGCTACCGCACCAGAATTATCGCAATACACCACGATACACTTAGGCAAACTCGGGACCAGATCTAGCTCATGAACGAAGTTCTTGAGCTACACAGCCTCTTTTACAGCCTCACAAGCAGCTACATACTCGGCTTCCATGGTGGAGTCTGCGATGCACTTCTGCTTCACACTCCTCCAAATGATAGCTCCACCTCCCAAGGTGAACACATAACCGGTGGTAGATTTCCTCTCATCTCTATCAGCCTGGAAGTCTGAGTCCGTATACCCTCTCGGGATCAACTCATCGGACCAGTAAGTTAGCACATTTTCCCTTGTTCTCTTGATGTACTTCAAGATGTGCTTTACCGCCGTCCAATGTCCCTGACTAGGGTTAGACTGATATCTTGCCACGTATCCCACGGCATAACAGATATCCGGTCTAGTACACAGCATTGCATACATGAGGCTGCCTACCGCTGAAGCATACGGTACAGTCTTCATGTCGTCTATCTCTTTTTGTGTCTTTGGACACATCTCCTTCGGTAGAGCGATGCCATACCTGAAAGGAAAAAATCCCTTCTTGGCATTTTGCATGCTGAAACGGGCGACGTACAGTCTTCATGTCGTCTATCTCTTTTTGTGTCTTTGGACACATCTCCTTCGGTAGAGCGATGCCATACCTGAAAGGAAAAAATCCCTTCTTGGCATTTTGCATGCTGAAACGGGCGATCACAGTATCAATATATGAAGCTTGGCTTAAGCCTAACATCTTCTTCTAGCGATCTCTGATCACCTTGATCCCTAAGATGTAAGCAGCTTCTCCCAAGTCCTTCATCTTGAACTGTTCATACAACCAACCTTTTACGTCTGATAACACGTTCACATTGTCGCCAATGAGAAGTATGTCATATACGTACAGTACTAAGATTACCACGCTTCCATCCGCACTGAGCCTGTAAACACAACTCTAGTATGAACACTGAACAAATCCATAAGATTTGATCACACTATCAAAACGTATGTTCCAGGATCTCGAAGCTTGCTTAAGTCCGTACAAGGACTTCTTTAGCTTCCATACGAGATGCTCTGGCCTTTAGTCATATAACCTTCAGGTTGGCGCATATAAATATGCTTATCTTTCTCAAGATAACCGTTCAAGAATGCAGTCTTGACGTCCATCTGCCAAACCTCTAGATCTAAGTGTGCTGCCATGGACAAGATAGTTCTGATGGTCTTAATCATGGCAACCGGCGAAAATGTTTCCTCATAATCTATGCCCTCACGCTGAGTGCATCCTTTCGCCACCAATCTAGATTTAAAGGCCGTAACCTTTCTATCAGAATCTATCTTTCTCTTGTACACCCACTTGCAACCAATGGCCTTCTTGCCATCTGGCAGCTCCGCAAGGTCGTACACATCCATGTCTACTATGGATTCGATCTCAACATCCATAAAATCTTGCCAAGAATCCGCATCTTCATCATCCATTGCTCCCTTGTAAGTCCAGGGGTCGGTCTCTTCATGTTCCACACCAGCGAGAATATCAGTGGACTCGCCTAGAAATATAAACCGATCGGATTGACGAACAACCCTCCCACTGCGACGAGGCGCCGGTGGAACTTCAGTGTTGGAAATCGGTGCAGTTACTTGTGGTACATCCTCTTGTACACTTGGCTAAGTTGGATCACTGGCTGCCATTGCTCTCAACTCATAGAGCATAATATCACTCCTCGCCTGGTGCTTGCTTATATAGTCCTCCTCTAGGAATCGGGCATTAGTGCTCACAATGGCCTTCTGATCCTGAGTACCATAAAAGTAGCCATCCTTTCCTACCTTTCGGATATCCAATAAACAAGCCTAACCTCAGTTCTAGAACCTAATTTATCGGTCTCCTTGTTCAGCACGTGTGCTGGACTTCCCCAAAGCCGAATATGACCCAAGCTGGGCTTGCGCCCTGTCCATAACTCGGAAGGAGTTTTACTTACCGATTTAGAAGGTACTAGATTGAGGAGATAACCTGCTGTTTCCAGGGCATATCCCCATTACGAAATTGGCAGAGGTGCATAGCTCATCATTGATCGAACCATCTCCAAAAGAGTTCGATTTCTTCTCTCAGCTACACCATTCTGTTGGGGCATTCCTGGTGTAGTCAACTGGGACGTAATCCCATTTTCTAACATATAAGCCTTGAACTCGGTGCTGAGGTACTCACCACCACGATCGGATCGTAATGACTTGATACTTTTACCTAATCTCTTCTCCACTTCCGATTTGAATTCTTTGAACTTGTCAAAGCATTCGGACTTGCGGCGAAGTAGGTAAATGTAACCATATCTCGAGTAATCGTCAATGAAGGTAGCGAAATACCCGTAACCTCCTCGAGCTTGTGTTGACATCGGTCCACACAGGTCAGAATGAATCAATTCCAGTAATTCGGAAGCTTTGTTTCCTTTGGCTTTGAAAGGTCTAGTCACCATCTTTCCTTCCAAACAAGATTCACATGGTGGTAATGGTTCCATTTGGAATCCTTCCAAAATACCATAACTAACCAACCTTTGAATCCTCTTTTGGTTGATGTGACCCAATCGTAAATGCCAAAGATAGGTTTGATTCATTTAAGAAGAACTCTTTCTCTTTTTAGGGTTTGATGATGATGAGATAACATTATTTGAAGAAGAAGGTGTATTTATTGGACAATTTATAGTATAGAGAGAACCGATAATGTACCAGAAACGATAATCTCATTATTTTTCATGATAGAAACACCACTATCAAAAACTACTGAGTAACCATCGTCATAAAGTTTCGAAACAGAAATTAAGTTTTGCCGAAACGCCGGCACATATAAAACATCTCTCAAAATAAGAGTAAAATGTCCAAAACTAAAATGAAAATCTCCAATTGCGACAGCTGCAACTCTCGATGCATCGTCCATGGAGATGGTAATCTCGCCTTCACTCAGCTCCCTTTCTGCAGAAACCCCTGCAAGGTGTAACGTACATGGTCAGTTGCGCCCGTATCTACTACCCAAGTCTGGGTAGAACTTGCAGCTAAACATGTTTCAGTTACAAATGAGTAAGACGTACCTCCATTCTTCTTCTTTAGAGGGCAGTCAGCCTTCCAATGTCCCGTCTTGTTGCACTTGAAGCACTTACCTTTCTCCTTTGGCTTCTTAACGCCACCGCTAGGCTTCGGACCTTTGCTCCCACTAGGTCCTGCTGACTTCTTGCGTGGAGGCCACGCCTTCTTCTTGTTCCCACCTTTCGGTGCAGCAGAACTAGCCTTTACCGATGATAATGTCGTAGCACCCTCATTCATCATAGCTTCAACAATTACGAGGTCATTAAGGAGTTCATTTGCAGTACACTCCTTTTTGTTCATGACCACGTTCAGACGAAAATTCTCGAAAGATTTAGGGAGAGTATGGAGTATCATATCGATCTTGGCCTCGCCTTCGATACCTCCACCTAACTCTTCCAACTCATTTTGTGCGTTCATCATCTTTAGAACATGATCTCGCACAGAGGTCCCTCCATCATTCTAGTAGTCATGAGTTTCCTCATGGCTTCAAAACGGGCGGCCCTATCTTTCTCTCCAAAGAGTTCCTTGAGATTGAGCATAATGTTAGCCGCATTAGTGAAGCTTTTATGCTCCAATTGCATCTGGCTAGACATAGAAGTCATAATGTAGCACCTTGCCATATCATTGGCCTTGTGCCACTTCTTATGCTCAGCTTTCTCAAGCTCAGTGGATTGATCCGTCAATGGAGCAGGTTCAGGAGTTGTGAGTACGAAGTTGTACTCTTCAACAAAAAGGACATATTCGAGATTTCTCTTCCATTCCAAATAATTGGAACCAGTGAGAGGCTTCGAAGTAAGAACATTTACAAGCGGGCCTAAAGTCATATCTGAAAATAAAACACGTAGACACTCGTAAGAAAAGAATAAGCATAAATTCTTAATGTAAATATTGTAACCTTTTGATAAACCTATATTTAACGAAACCTTCAACAGCCCAAGTAACGCCGACCGCAAGCCACGTTCGTGTGGACATTTACGTTCTCGTTACTTGACCAGATCAAAGATCTTTAATTTTATTCTCTAGCCAACCTTATTTCCTTATGGCAAATAAAATTAATAGTTGAACCTTACTAGACCATATTAACTAATAAAGGGACTCCGTTGGGGAGTTGTATCATAATTAATATCTAAGCTTTTAACCATAATTTTAGCTTAACTTAGAAAATTAAACCATTTTCCTTAAGCTATCTTTGTTATTAATCAAAACTCTAGAGTAATCCGTAGTTACTATTTTAAGCAAGCCACATTAGTGTGGACGTTTACTTAAAATGGCTCTCACTACTCATTTTGATTAAAACATTTTTGTTCAGAAATCTTAACTCTAGTGAACTTATTTTGATAAAATGTGCAAGCCACGTTCGTGTGGACGTTTACACACTTTTACCGAAACTTCACATTAAGATCAAATTATGGAGGTCTTAACATTTTTAATAAAATGTTTTTATCTGCTTAGTGTTTTTCTTTCAAAAGGTTGTCAACATGCTAGATCATGTTGTCACATAACCCTAAGCATAATTTTCTAAACGCAGCAAATAAACCATGCTCGTAAGAAAATTAAATCATGCTTATATTGACAATCCTAAAACATGTCGACTATGCGCAATTTATTCAACTTGATAGGCAAAACATGCTTATTTAAATTCAAATTGCATCCATAGCATGCTTTGATAAGAAAAATGAGATAATAACAAAAATAAAACTCGCTTTTCGTGGTGTGACTACTCCTGTCTAATCTATTCTATTACAAAATAATAAAATAAATTCCGGAACAGGCCCTGGTCTTCAAAGTCCGTCATCTCGATCTCCCGTTCCACCTGAAAAATAAATAAATTTTAATTTAAAATTTATTTTCTAATTTTTCAAAAAAATTTCAGGCCGAGCTAACTGGGCCGGGCCGACACCACACAGCCCGAACCCTCGCCCTTGCCCGAGCCGTGTCCGATCTGCCGAGCTCATAACGAGCAAGCTCAAGCCGAGCTCACCCATCGAACTCGAGCCCAGCTCGAACGCTCAGAAGGCTGCCGAAGTGATCGTAATCTCGCGAACTGCGAAGTCGCTGCCGATCTCAGCCCTTCGTCCACCTCGTACGCCGACCACCGAACTCACGATGAGATGGTCCCGATCTGGATGCAACTCGTCACATCCGAGCCCAACTACGTACGAGCCGAGGCATAGCCATACGCGCACGAATGCGTAGGCCTGAATCGCGATTCGCGATTTGCGATCAGCCCGGTTGAGGCTTCGCCGCCGATCGCCGCCTCTGATCTTCTGCTGCTGCTGTTGTGTTGCCGTGCTCCTCGCACAACCCAGACCTTCACCCCCGCATCGCCTCGCCGTTGACTTCTGTAGAAGGTTTCCACGGCCGAATCCCTAGTTAGGGTTTCGTTGCCTCCGTCTGCGCGCTGACGCCACTGCTGTTGTCGGGATCGACTGCTGCTGCATCAAACCCTATCCTGGGTTCTGCAGCAGCTCATCCCGAGCCTCCATGCAGCCCGGCGGTGGCTGCCATGGCGTCGGACCCAACTAGGGTTCCGCCGCACCACCGCCTATCACCTTACGCGATTTCAGCCATCACCGACGTCGCCCTCCCCTCCCACTACCTTCGTCATCAATCCAGCATGGTGTTGGACAATAGATGATCACGTGGCGAAGAAGACGATTGCCGTTTGGCGAATAGCACGCGCGATCAGCCGCGCATGTTGTACACGTGCCGCCACGTGCAGCGGTCGTCCGTTGTGTGTTCTTCCCTCGTTTTTCGTGTTCTTCGTCTCCGTGCAGTAGTTTACAACGAAAAACAAAAAATAAAATCCTAATCTAAATCGCACCTTATTATCTCGCAATTAAAATTACAATTTAATTGCCAAACCGGCACTGAAAAATGACTAACACCACGAAAAGCGACATACGACAACATCCATTGATTAAAGTCATGCATAATATGAATCGAATCAGCCATAGAGCCGAAAATAAATAACCTTGGCTCTAATACCAATTGTAGGAACCGATCAGCCAATAACGATTCATGCGCCCAAGGATTCGTTTATGATTAATTCGATTCAATCCTATCATGCTCCTATGAATTAAATACAATCATAGGGTATTTAATCGATATACCTCTTGATTTTCGTGTGAGAGCTCGCTTGAAGATCTTCTGACCTGTTTCCCTGCTCGAATCCGATGTTGGATGGACAACACGCTACGAATTCAGCCACGGAAGAAACTAGCACACGTCGTCTCTTAGCCTTGCTGCCGCCGCCGTCGTGCTCTCTCTCTCTATCACTTAAACCTAGCCTCTCTTGATTATGAGATCAATAATTATTTTATCTAGAGGCATTAAGTGAATATATATAAGAGGAGAATAGGTTTAAGTTGCAGTCTTGGCTCACGGGCCTAGACATAGCCGCCCATCATCATCATGAATGCCCCACTACTAGGCTTTGATGATGATCAGGCCTTTCTTTCTTAACTGTGACCTATTGAGCTTATTGGGCCAGATCAGGGATCTACTAGCAGATAAAACTGGGCCTCCCAATGTTCTGAATTCTCTATATTCAGCCCAGAATAAAATTCAGATCATAAGTATTAAAACATTCCACTATAGTAATAATACTGAACTACCTGTTTTATCCCTGTTGAGCTCAGGGCTAGTATTAGACTTAAATCACCCCCGTATTTAAGATATCTTACATCCGTTAATTTATCTAAAGCTTCTGACTGCTTTTGTTAATTAACTTCTTAATATAATTCCTGAGTAGTACCATTCATTCCTTATTCATCACACTGGAACTTAATCCACCTGCAGGGTTTAGTATGATAATCCTTAATGAATTCCTCAGGGGATGTAATCCACCTTTTTTACCAGGATACGGTGCTCTATTGCAGATGCACTAAAGATCGTACTAGTTATAGTTGTTACCCAAGATACAGGTCATATTGGATTGCAATGATTGAACCCTCAGCCATGGTAAATCAAAGTAACAGACCACAACTATACACCCTTAGTCACTCAATTAAAGTTAAGGTGTTACGTTAAATAACATTTAAGTCCCCGAGGTCTTGATTCTTCTACTTAGGTCAGAATAGAAGAATTCACCTCACCGTGATCCTATCAATACGATCAACGTACTAGCATAAACAAGCAACCAAGACAAGCTACTTATCTATTTATGCTACAGTCTATACCGATAGTTTTATCCAAAACTATCTCAACTGTGATAAATGTTTATATCTCAAGACACACCGGCTACTACGGTCTTCCGTGATCTACTACACACCATATAGCCTATAACTTTGAGATAATGGATAGATGTTTAATGCTTAATAATCAATTCATACATAATTAGATAGGAAATTGTTAGTGAAATATGAAAACCACATGTATACAAGCTAAAAGGTCTGCTTTCTAGTATACAAATCCATCACGGGAGGCTTCCTGGACAATTGGCGGGTCTGTTGCTACTTTTACCCTTTTACCATGGCTGTAATACTCGCCAGTGGTTTCAATTTTTGCCGGTCATGGCTGTTCCCGTTGTCGCAAGGGATCACTGTTGCTTTTAGGTCGGAGAAAATAAATGTTTCCCCCAATTTTGGTTTTGGGGTATCATACAAGCAACATAAATACACCGCTCCTGGTTTTGCTGTGATGGGCAGCTAATTCTCTACCAATGGAAATGACAACGGTTTTCTTCTTGGTAGATTTGAGAAATTTTTGACGGCTGAAACTACCGTAAAACGGAAGAGATGTTCGCGGGAGCTTTCTGATCTTGAAGTTCCTTTCTCAGATCTGGCTCAGATCTGGGTATTTGCTCCCAATTTTATTTTATTTCTGGAGTAATGGTGAACACTCCATGGAATATTCCTGTTAAATCTGCAGAAAATGTAAACAAAATTCTAGAGATTTTGTTAATATCATCATTTTTCAAAGAAACTTGTTCTTTCTTCAACGAAAAGGGAAAATAATAGATCTAAAAGCGTGTATGCTTCGAAGAGAAAATCGACGCCTTCGTCAGATTTTCCCATAGACGGCGCCAGTTGTTAGATCCGGGTTGAAGATCAACAACAATAAAAATATGAATCGAATTCATGAAGGATCGAGTCCTTAGAATGAATATTAGAATTAACGGGAGGAGGATTGCATCCTCTAAATCATCCCAAGTTTCCTTTACTTATACCTTGTCTCGTCGGAAAACATGAAGAATTCCTGTAAAATAAAGCCGGAGGAGCAGGTGGGGGTCCTCCGGGAAGAACCTCCGATGCCCAAGTCAGTATCGAATCCTGGAAATATGTTGAGGTTTCTTGGAGAAGAAACCTCTAGAGTGGGTGTATGTTGATTCGCGCTAGAAGCACGTAATCTTGAGTGTAACGTATAGAGTGAGAGAATTGTTACCAAATATGTAGTGGTTGCCGTATATTTATAGTTGTAGAAGAGGCGGTGGCATTTCTGTGCATTTTCTTAGTTGCAAAGGGCAATATTAATTATGCTAGTATTTTTAGAGAAAATTCTAGCTCTTCAAGGAAGATGCTAGATCCTTGGGGAAAAAGCTAGATCTTTAGGGAAGATGCTAGCTTCTCAGAGATGCTAGATCTTTAAGGTAGATGCTAGCTTCTCGGAGATGCCAGATCCCGAGAGAAGATGCAGATCCTTAGCGGAGATGCCAGATCCCGAGGGAATGTGCAGATCCCTAGCGGAGATGCCAGATCTCGAAGAAAGGTACAGATCCCTAGCGGAGATGCCAGATCCTGAGGGAAGGTGCAGATCCCTCATGGAGATGCCAGATCCCTCATGGAGATGCAGATCCCTCATGGAGATGCCAGATCCCTCATGGAGATGCAGATCCCTTATGGAGATGCAGATCCCTCGTGGAGATGCCTAGTCTTTTGACAACTTTTCAGGCTTAGCTTCTGAGACAATGGTTTCAACTCCTCTAGTGTTTTCATAAAGGCTTGATCTAAGCCCAAGGCTTATGCCTTGTCGTTCATTCGAAGGACAAGTGTCTCTTCCTCATTCCCTTATTCTCAACTAGTGATGCCACGTATTATAATGACGTGGTATAAGCTGATTTTAGTCTCTATCAATAAGTATTAAAACATTCCACTAGAGTAATAATACAGAACTACCTGTTTTATCCCTGTTGAGCTCAGGGCTAGTATTAGACTTAAATCATCCCCATATTTAAGATATCTTACATCCATTAATTAATCTAATGCTTCTGACTGCTTTCGTTAATTAACATCTTAATATAATTCCTGAGTAGTACCATTCATTCCTTATTCATCAGACTAGAACTTAATCCACCTGCAGGGTTTAGTATGATAATCCATAATGAATTCCTCAGGGGATGTAATCAACCCGTTTTACCAGGATACGGTGTTCTATTGCAGATGCACTAAAGATCGTACTAATTATAGTTGTTACCCAAGATATGGGTCATATTGGATTGCAATAATTGAAACCTCAGCCATGGTAAATCAAAGTAACATACCACAACTATACACCCTTAGTCACTCAATTAGAGCTAAGATCATTTGAGTCCCCGAGGTCTTGATTCTTCTACTTAGGTCAGAATAGAAGAATTCACCTTACCATGATCCTATCAATATGGTCAACATACTAGCATAAACAAGCAACCAAGACAAGCTATTTATCTATTTATGCTACAGTCTATACCGATAGTTTTATCCAAAACTATCTCAATTGTGATAACTGTTTATATCTCAAGAAACACTGGCTACTATGGTCTTCCGTGATCTACTACACACTATATAGCCTATAACTTTGAGATAATGGATAGATGTTTAATGCTTAACAATCAATTCAAAACATAATCATATAGGAAATTGTTAGTGAAGTATAAAACCACATGTATACAAGCTAAAATGCCTGCTTTCTAGTATACAAATCCATCAATCTCCCACTTATACTAAAGCAAACTTTTAGTATACAATGTGACAATAGGCAAGTGTCTATATCTAACATCTATTACACATCTTCTCCCACTTATACTCAAAAGTTTAATCATGTGGGAGGCTCGGCAGCCCTAATCCATCGACGTGCTTGTCAAAAACCTTGGCTGTCAAGCTCTTTGTGAATGGATCCGCCAGATTATCCGCTGAAGGGATTTTCTTCACTTCTATATCATCCTGTTGTACGAAATCTCATACAATATGGTACTTTCTATCAATGTGTATACTCGCCTTGTGAGCTCTGGGTTCCTTATAGTTTGCAACCGCACCAGAATTATCGCAATACACCGCGATACATTTAGGCAAATTCGGGACCAGATCTAGCTCATGAAGGAAGTTCTTGAGCCACACAGCCTCTTTTGCAGCCTCACAAGCAGCCACATACTCGGCTTCCATGGTGGAGTCTGCGATACACTTATGCTTCACACTCCTCCAAATGATAGCTCCACTTCCCATGGTGAACACAAAACCGGTGGTAGATTTCCTCTCATCTCGATCAGCCTGGAAGTCTGAGTCCGTATACCCTCTTAGAATCAACTCATCAGACCGGTAAGTAAGCACATAATCCCTTGTCCTCTTGATGTACTTCAAGATGTGCTTTACCGCCGTCCAATGTCCCTGACCAGGGTTAGACTGATATCTTGCCACGTATCCCATTGCATACATGAGGCTCCTAACCGTTGAAGTATACGGTACAACCTTTATGTCGTCTATCTCCTTTTATGTCTTCGGACACATCTCCTTCGATAGAGCGATGCCATGTCTGAAAGGAAGAGATCCCTTCTTGGCATTTTGCATGCTGAAACGGGCGATCACAGTGTTAATATATGAAGCTTGGCTTAAGCCTAACATCCTCTTCTACGATCTCTGATCAGCTTAATCCCTAAGATGTAAGCAGCTTCTCCCAAATCCTTCATTTTGAACTGTTCAGACAACCAACCCTTTACGCCTGATAACATTTTCACATTGTCGCCAATGAGAAGTATGTCATCTACGTACAATACTAAGATTACCACGCTTCCATCCGCACTGAGCCTGTAAACACAACTCTCGTATGAACACTGAACAAATCCATAAGATTTGATCACACTATCAAAACGTATGTTCCAGGATCTCGAAGCTTGCTTAAGTCCGTACAAGGACTTCTTCAGCTTCCATACGAGATGCTCTTGGCCTTTAACCACATAGCCTTCAGGTTGGCGCATATAAATATGCTTATCTTTCTCAAGATAACCATTCAAGAAGGCAGTCTTGACGTCCATCTACCAAACCTCTAGGTATAAGTGCGCTGCCATGGACAAGATAGTTCTGATGGTTTTAATCATGTCAACCGGCGAAAATGTTTCCTCATAATCTATGCCCTCACGCTGAGTGCATCTTTTCACCACCAATCTAGATTTAAAGGCCATAACCTTTCCATCAGAATCCCTCTTTCTTTTGTACACCCACTTGCAACTAATGGCCTTCTTGCCATCTGGCAGCTCCGCAAGGTCGTACACATCCATGTCTACTATGGATTCGATCTCAACATCCATAGATTCTCGCCAAGAATCCGCATCTTCGTCCTCCATTGCCTCCTTCTAAGTCCAGGGGTCGGTCTTTTCATGGGGTTGACGAACAACCCTCCCACTACGATGAGGCCTTATGGCCGCAAGGCCGGGGTTGCGGTCGTAAGGTCCCTCTCTCTGTCCCTTCGTGGCTCGCGGGACCTTGCGCCCGCATGGCCACCCTTGCGGTCGCAAGGGTGCCAGCTCTGTCCGATCCGGGCTTCTCCTTCGTTGAATCTTCTCCATTTTTCTTCCTTTAGCTCCTTCCTCTCGACTCCACTCTTTTTCCTCTCGAATTCTTCTCTTTAAGCTCAATTCCCTCCATCTTCTCTCCATCCTCTCTTATTCATCAACTCCTCCTAAACACATAATAAAACAAGTAAACTAGAACAAAAACACAATAAAATAAACTCACACAAGACCTTAAAAACCTAACAAAAACACACTAAACACATACCAAGCTCGAAGAGCTTGTTTGAGTCCATAAACTGCCTTGTGCAGTCTGTAGACTTTGGACATGTCTCCTTCTTCAAAACTGAGAGGTTGTTCCACATAGACTTCTTCCTTTAGTCTGCCATTGAGGAACGTGCTCTTAACATCCATCTGATAGACTGTAAACCGATGATGCACTGCATAGGCTAGGAATAGTCTGATTGCTTCCAACCTAGCAACTTGTGCAAAGGTTTCTTCATAGTCTATCCCTTTTTGTTGACAGTAGCCTTTCGCAACCAATCTGGCTTTGTTGCGAACTACTTCTCCAGTTCCATCTCTTTTATTCTTGAAAATCCATTTGACTCCAATAATACCCTGATGATGAGGTCGATCTACTAGAGACCATACTTTATTTCTTTTAAATTCATTGAGCTCTTCTTGCATGGGAGTGGTCCAATCTGGATCTACTAGAGCTTTATCTATTGGGTTCTTGGTAAGAGAGATAGCAGCTCAGAAGATAACTTTCTCCAATCTGTCTTCTTATCTTTACACCTTCATTAGGGTTCCCAACAATGAGCTCTTCAGGATGAGCATCAACCTATCTACACGACAAGTGATCTCTTCTTCAAATAATACAAGTTCGGGCTCTTCAATGAGATCATCAAACTCTGGTAGAGGTTGAAGAGTGAAGGGGTCGAGCTGCTCAAGTTGATCAGCTAACTGGTCCACAGTGATCTGTTGATCTTGTGCAGGAGATACAGGAGAACTGAGATCAACTGGCGTGGCGCCGGATGGTGTAGTTGCATCTGTTCCCCCTTGCTGTGAGGACGGGTTAGGATCAGCCTGAACTGGTTCTTCTTTTTCTTGATGGACCCCAGCTCAAAATTTCTTCAAGAGACTGATCTTGTGAGCTAGTCTGATCTGTGGATTGATCTGCGTTGCTAGATGACGGAAAGTCACTGTACATACAGATTGATTCATCAAAAACAACATGAGGTGTTACTTCCAATGTCATGGTTACCTTATTAAAAACCATAAATGCATTGCTAGTCTTAGATTATCCAACAAATATTCCAGGATCTGCCTTGCTATCAAAGGTTTTTAATCAAGATTTCCCATTGTTATGGATGTAACACAAGCAACCAAACGATTTAAAGTATTTAATCTTAGGTAGTTTGTTCCTCCACAGCTGATATGGAGTCTTTCTGTGTCGAACTATAATGACTTATCTGTTCTGGGTATAGCAGGCTGTGTTGATTGCCTCTGTCCAAAACTTCTTGGGAAGTTTGGTCTCGTTTAGCATTGTGCGAGCTACTTCCTTCAGCGATCTGTTGCGGCGTTCTACTACGCCATTCTATTGAGGGGTTCTGGAGGCTGAAGTTTGATGTTTGATTCTTTTCTCGGTGTAGAAGGATTCTATTTTATGATTGATGAACTTAATTCCTCTATGAGATCGAATGGTTACAACTGTTGATTTCTTCTTATTGCACAGTCTGGTGATTAGTGCATGCAGCATCTCCAACGTCTTCTTCTTTTTAAATAAGAAAATAACCCACGTAAATCTAGAACAATCATCTACAACTATGAGAGCATACTTTATACCGTTTATGCTTCGAGGAGTGACTGGTCCAAATAGATCCAGATGGAGAAGTTCAAGTATTCGAGTAGTTACTTGAGCTGCCACATGTGGAAAGGATGCTCTAGTCTGCTTCCCAGCTTGGCATGCTTCGCACACATGATCTCGGTGGAATACTTGATCTGGTATCCCTAATGCCAGTTTGTTGCGAGCCAGATTTGTGATAGATTTGAAATTCAGGTGGCTCAATCTTTTGTGCCATAGCCAGCTTAGCTCGTTGGTGGATTTGGTGACAAGACAAGTTTCATGTCATCATTCTATTGAACTACATAGAGATTGTCCTGCAAAACTCCAGTAAGAAGAATTTCTTCTCCTTCCTTGTTTCTCACCAAACATTTGTTAGAAGTAAATTCTACTCATTTACCACTCGAGCATAGTTGGCTAACAGAGAAAAGACTGTGATTTAATCCTTTTACAAACGTAACATCATTGATAGTTATTTTACCAACATGCACTTTACCGTATCCTCTAGTCTTTCCTTTGTCATTTCCTCCAAAGGTGACTTCGGGTCCGTTACGTTCGATCGAGTCCGACAACAAGTGTTTGTACCCCGTCATGTGCTTAGAGCATCACTGTCAATGATCTAGACTAGTCCACCGGCAGCTTGGCTCCTTCTTTCATGTTTCCTAACCTATAATTAAATAGTTTTAGCAATCCACTCGAACTGGGGTGCATTGTCAGCAGGTTGTGATGTTTGGGTAGTTTTGGGAGCCTTTTTCTTCTTCTTCTTTGACCTCTTTTTGTATGGCTGAGGTGCAAACTGATACTGATGCTCTTAGTAGAGTGGGTCCTCATAGTAGCCAGACTGATGGTAGGGTTGATGAGCTCCATAGTAATAGCCTTGTTGCATGGGCTGCTCATAGTAACCGAACTGGTACCTCTGGTCTGGGTACCCAGTCTATTGGCTAAACTGCCATTGATTTGAGTAGTGATCTAAGGGGTAGAAGTGCTGTTGTGGATAGTATGGTTATGGACTCCATTGCTTATGGTAGTCATAGTTCTGATGACTAAGCCACTGCTCATAGTGATTCTGTCTGGGGTAGATAGTGATAGATTGGGTTTTTTATCCATCAACAAATTGAGAAAATTACTATAGAAATGCATATAAGGGAACATTTAACTGAAATGAAAACTGATGCTACTTTTTTGTCTTCGTGATGCTACCTTGAAACAACCTTTATGATTTCCGAATTCACACCGTAATCCTGCAAAACAGCAGCGGAGGAGCGGGGAGGATTCCTCCAGGAAGACACTCCAACACTCAAGTCAGTATGTGTTCCAAAGAAATGGAGCTCCGCTTCAGCAAAGCTTGCAGCGGAGGTAAAGTATCAGTAAAAGTGTGTACCTTTTCTTGTTGGAGAAGAACAGATATTTAAAGTAGGATGGAAAGCGAGGGTAAAAGGCTGATTACCCCCAATCCATAGGGTTAACTTAGTCTTTTTAGGGGAGACAAGTTAGTTACACAGAATATTTGGATTATGATTGATGGTCCCAAAAGTGGGTCCCACGATCACGTTTTCTGTGCACTTCGTATGAGGATCTGAGTAAGAGAAGCGAGGGCGATGAAGAGGGATTTGTACCTATTATGCTCAGATCACTGATGGAGGATGATCCACACCTGTCGTGTTCAGATCACCGGCAAACCTAATCCAGGGGATCTGAGGGAAATAAAGCATATGTTCAGTCATCACTTCCGCCTTCCAGATCCCTAATGAGAGCTAACAGATTACTCCCTATCAGCTACTCCCCCCCCCCCCAGGTCCTTGGAACGGCTTCTGAAGGTTCTAAGTCTTGTTTGGCTTCTTTAATACGCTACCAGAGGGAAACTTTCTTGTCAACTGACTTCTACCTCACTTTAATCGAGGTGTAATGATAGCTCTGCCTTGGGGAGTCGAAACGCTTCCGTTTTTTAGGCCCTTGATTTTTTACGGCTTGATGTCCACCATTCCTTTTTCCGCTATATTCTACCCATAAATAGGGGCGGCCCTATCTAATTCAATCATCTTCTCCGGCGAGAAAAGGAAAATGAGTTTTTTCCTGGCCAAGGATGTTTTCTCTGATGATTTTATAGAAACGTGTCATCCATTTGAGCGAGGCTTCTTTTACCAGAAGCATTGCTATGATAGAAACTAATTGCCTTATAACTGAGGCCATTTATGCCTGTGATGATCCTTTCTTGCCCATATCCATTCTTGTGAATGAGCAAACAAAATTTTATGAGGCTTCTACTTCTTTCTCTCTTTTTCTCTCTTTTTTTTTCAAAATATCAGAGTGATATCTGATATATTCTGTGTATATATGTATTCCCAGAGGCACTATTGGAGTGACATCCTATTTTTGCTTCTGTTAAAAACTTCTTACACATCACTATTTTATTTTTGAATATCTGGGTGGCATTTGCTATTTCCTGTTTTCATAGAAGTATGGCGAGAGTGACATCTCGTACTTATTCTTATCGATAAATTTTTCAATCAATTTTTTGATGATGATTATTTTTATATATTCATTATATATATGTATATATATATATATATAGTGGAGAGATCACGTACAAATGATGTATTCCGTAAGAAATGAGAAGTAATCTGAATCATTGATTTCAGTATGATCTACGAATCAGATTAACTGGTGCATTATGAGCACAGTGCATTAAGTTATACATATCGTGCATTATAATTGTACATATAATGCATCATTTTTTCCTTTTTACGGAAAACCTCATTTGTATGAGATCTCACCCCTATATATATATTTTTTTTTTTTTTTTTTTGAAGCATCATGCATGTGAGCCTTACTCGTATGTTGTAGACATGCATGTACATATGCATCTACTTTCTTAGCTTGCACATGTTGAAGTGATATATATATACATATATATCACTTATTTTTTAGATATTTGCCTCGGCATAGTTGCCTTGCAAATCCCTGTTGGTAGGACGAAAGTTATCTTACCACATTCAGTAAAGGGATCTGCGATCCATAAGCCTCGCACCATCAGGTCCGTGTTATGCAGGTCTCTTTTCTGAAGGATTTACCGATTTTAAGTTCTATATCTCCAGGTCTCATGATATGCAGATCCTCTTTTGAGGATTTTTAATTTATGAGTCACCTGGTACCAGATTTGGTACTACTCAGGTCCTTTTGTGTTGGATCTGTTATTTGTAAGGTCCGAGTTCCCAAGTATTATTATACACAGATCCTCTCGTGAGGGTTCTGTGATTCTCCAGGCCCGTGCTTCCAGGTCCTATTTCATACAAGTCCTCTCGTGAAGGTTCTGTGATTTACAAGGCCTGTCTTTCCAGGTCCCAATAACTACAGATCCTTTCTTGTGAGATCCATACCCTTGCTAAAGCATATTTCATACGCTTCGCAACTTCCTAGGGTCACTTCCCCTTTTCCTTTATTGGGACCCGAAACCGCCTCCACTTCTCATCATCATAACTTCTCCGCCCACGTCTCATTTAACGGCTGGACGTGCTCTTTAACAGCCGATAGTGGGTGGTTCTTTTCTTTTTCTCTTTCTTAACTTCTTTCATTTAAAAGAGAGCTAGAAAGAGAGAGATCGATACTTAGAAGTTTTCCGCCACTTTCTTTTCCTCTTAAAGAGCTTTCTCTGTACTCTTTTAGGAATCGCTTCTTGCCTTTTTTCCTTTCTTCTTTCACCGCAGCCAATCTTTCTCCCCCGCAAACAGGTACATTTCTCTTCTTTATTTCTCTTTCTTTTCTTTATTCGCATTAGTTTATTTCTTAGTGTTCCATTACATTTAAGAGACGAGGAAAGATGGTTTCTTCTTCTAGGCAGGGTGCCCAGGGTAAGGGTAAGAAGAAACTAGTTGAGGGTGAAGAGGAAAAAGAGGGTAGGGCTGCCGCGCAGCCACCTCTCCCTTTTGACGAATACGAGCCCTCCACTGTAACTCCATATGAATTAGGCTTAATTTTAAGTAGGTTAGAAAATACTAGGGGTTTTACTATAGATATTCCAGGGCCTAGTGAGCGCCCTTTATTTCCTCGAGCCAATCATAAAATTTTTTAGCTCTGTCAATTGGAGGTAGGTTTGCGATTTAGCGGCAAAATATGATATCCCTTTGAACCAATTGAATCCTGCTTCTTTCGGTAGGGCTATTTTCTTCTTCATAGCAACCACATTATAAGGTGTGGAAGATCCGGTGTCTTTATTTTTTAGAACTCATGAATTGAAACATCGCGGGTATCATTTATATTTTTCTTCTATAGGCTAGTTTCATAAATTCTATGGCCAGTATGAGTCTATAGACAGAAAATGGCACCCTCAATATCTAACAGTAGGTGCTCATTCCCCCAATTCCTGGAATATTCCGGATATACCTCTATATACCGAGCTTAGGAAAGATAAACCTTCTTTTGAGAAGGTCACTTTGTTTGCATGGGATAAGGATATCCTTCATGACCTGCTTAGAGAGTACCCAGCAGGTCATGGGATGTTGAAGTCACTTCTTCTCAGTGAAGAGGTGTTGTCCTTTTTTGGTTTGAGACTTGGGACTCCTTGGAATCCCACTATGGGTAAATACTTCTTATTTTGAATTCAAGTGCTTTTATGCATGTATCTTGGATTCAGTCGTGTTTCTAATTTATGGTTGCTTTGCTTTTTCAGATATGTCGGCCAGATCTGTTCTCCGGGAGAAGGCCAAGAAATAGTTTGAGGAGCGAATGGCTGCCATGGCTACAGCTCCTGAACAGGCTCATCCAGTCTCTGCGCCTACAACCACTCACTCCTCGACTCCCGTTTCATTTTCCACACCCACGACGGGGACTACGGCATATCTGACGAGTTCTGTGCCACCTCCTCCTCCTGCCTCACAGATCTCTCCTTTTGTAGTGCCTACAGGTCCTTTACAAGGATCTGGGGATGCTACTTTGCCTAGGGTAGTTATAAGGGAAACGCCAGCTCCTCGAGCTGTTATATCTTCCTCCACGCATCCTCCCCATCCCTTAGCTGCTGGGGTGGACCGTAGCCTTTCTACCTGGTCTGAGGGGGCGGTTCCTCCTTCTGATGAAGACTTAGACTTTCAGTCTTCTGAAGGATTTCTGTCCGACCTGTTTGCTACCACTGAAGTACCAAGCTCCAACCGAGCCTAGCAGACCTTCTGTCCCATAAAAGAGATCTTCGGATTCTTCCTCTTCCACAAACCCGAAGAGAAAAAAGACTTATGCCGCTAGCGACGACCGGAGAGTCGGCATGCATATCTCTAACATTTTATCACCCACTCCCATCTCTGCAAAGCCATCTACCCTAGGGCACCCGAGATATTACAGTACCTTGGCTAGGTATGCTACTTCTAATCCTTATGCGATGGCTAAGCCTCCAGAGCCAGCCACGGTGGAAAGCCCTGCTTCCGAAGCTACCCTAGCCATGCTTCATGCCTTGCGCATGACGGGTCTGGATGTCCCCACTACCTCCTATAATGTTCCCGGAGTCAACGTAAGCTTTCTTGGCACTGTTCGGGGCATTGATGGAGGTACTGCCTCTAATGTTTTGGACAACATCCCTCGTGCTGAAGATTGGAGGCATCTGAACAGATTAGCTTCTGTAGAGCTTATCCGTGAAGCCTCTGTTCATGCGATTAAGGTATTAAAAGAGAGCTTTTGATTTCAGAAATGTTCTTTCGCCTCCTTCATAAATTATTTATTTACTTATTATTTTTATTATGTTTAGGCCATGGCCTTCAGATCCATGTTCTCGCTTCGAGCATTGGCATATGATCCCATGAAGGGGGATATATCCAGTATGCATTCCTCTAACGAGCATCTGCAAGCAGAGGTGATACGATTGAGGACGACTCGCAATGAAGAATGTACGGCCGAGGTCCAGGCTTTACAAGACCGAACAACATATCTGGAGTGGGAGCTGGCAGAACTGAAGCAACGGGAGGCAGAACGGGAAAAGCTTGCCCAAGAACGGGAGCTTTATTTTCAGCAACTGGAAAGAGATCTGGCTGATCAAAGGACTCGTGCTGAAAATCTTCAACGATTTTGTGATAAGGCCAAGGCGGATCTGGCTCGGGTATCTGAGAGGCATAAAGATGCCTTGGAGCAAGCTTGTGACAACGCCACCAAGAAGGGTACCGAAGCGGGCCTGCAGAAGGGGCTCGTTACGGGGTCCGCTGTGGGGGTACATCATTGTAGGTCTTACCTGCTAATGACGCCCTACGGCCAGGCATTCCTTCAAGCCTTAGTGCGGGATCTCCCAGAAGATTTCCTTCATTCAGAAGACTTCTGGGAGAGGATGAGTGTTCCCTTGGCTTTCTGGGTTGGGGCGATTACAGAAGAGGCTCTCACTCAACTGGGCTTAAAGAACAGGATAAAGGATCTGAATGTTGATAAAATCCTGGACATCCTGGAGAAGGAGACCCCAACTCTGGAACAGGATCCTCATTTCAACACCCGCAACCCTTGGTATATGCAGGGTCTGAGATCTGCAGCCGAGATACTGTATAGGCCCGAGGAGCACGAAGATGTTCTGCCTGCTTGGGAAGAGATTCCCTTCTATCTTCTCTCTCCTCAAGCTAGGATGTATGGGCTCCTGGAGGAGGCCTTCAAGATGGTAAGTATTCATAAAAAGTATTATGATAAAGCATTATTTTATTATTTGTGGGCTGCAAGCCTTCATTTAATTTGTCCTTTTCATGGACTTCTTTTTATTACAGGCGATGGGTAAGGAATCTCCTCTTCCCTGTCTCATCTTCTGCGATGATTTAAAAGTTCTAACTTTTACGTCTGTATTTTGCAAACGGGAGATTCCTTGCAAGAGATCAAGGCTACACAGGCATCGGAGGAAGCGTCTTTTCTTCAATCCCCGTGCGGGATCATATTGAGTGGGCTCTTGAACAGCAGCGCAACCTTAGAGATCGGTGGGCCCTCTGGGGAATTGGACCCAGCTCTTCAGCTCCGCTCCCCAGCTCCAGCTCCTCCAACCGATCAGATGACATCTCAGATGTCCAGCCCAATGATGGCCCAGGAGACAACCCAAATGCCAAGCCAGAAGAAGGACCAGGTGACGACTCTGATGTCCGACTAGATGAGGGACCTGCCAGACCAGCAGAGTTTATCCCCCTATCCCTCACAGATGCCTTAGCCTCCTCCCCACCTATCAGATCCCGCGGATCACTTCTCTTCAGACCCGGTGGTCGAGGCTCCTGCTCGGGAAGATTTTTCAGGGGTAGATGAAGGAGTCAACCTTCTCGAGGAAATTATGGCGGGCACTTTCGTGGGCACAACAAGGGCGACCACTCCTTCCAGCGAGGTCTCTCCTCAGGTCATCGACTCATCAGGTACTTTGGCACCTGGCGCCGACCCGGATCTGCACTAGCAAACTCCCGGTGGCGGGGATAAGTTGCAAGAGTATGCTCTCTTTTAAAGACGTAGTTGTGCCATGTCAGTGGGATTGGCTCCACTAGTGAATTATGTATGATGTTTGGTTGCTACATGTATTTTTTTGAAAATTTTGAATCAATTTTCATAAATAGATACTTGCTTTAGGAGTAGATGGATAGTAGGGGGTATACCCCTACTCACCCTAAGTGAATTATAAGAATACGAATGAATTACAATTCATTTCTTAAAGACAATAAAAAAGAAAAGATTCTATTTCACAAACTTCAATCATAATAGATAATGGGTTGGTTTTTGCATACCTTCCCTTTCTTTAAATTTATCACACTACTAGAATGCCCTAAACATAATACTTCCTCAGATTGTTAATGTTCCAGGGTCTGGGCGAATCCCTTCCTTCTGCATCTCTAAGTTCATATGCTCCTCCTTTGAGCACTTTAGTGACGACGTATGGTCCCTCCCAATTAGGGTCCAGTTTTCCCGTAAGCTTGAGAGCATCTGCCCTTTTCAGCACCAGGTCCCCTTTTTCGAATCGTCGTACCTGGACTTTTTTGTTATAGGCATTCCGCATCTGCTGCTTATATCGCTCAGCTCTGCTCTGAGCTTCTGCTCTGTGTTCTTCAATTAGGTCCAGATTTTCCCTAAGTAACCCCAGGTTCTGATTTTCATCATATTTCAAAATTCGATGTGATTTTGCTTCTACTTCTGCCGGCACCACAGCAGTCGATCCATATACCAGGTTGAAGGGAGACTCTCCAGTGGTTGTTCTGGGGCTAGTGCGGTAAGCCCATAGCACTGAGTCTAGCTCGTCCGCCCAGTTCCCTTTAGCTTTTCCTAATCTAGCTTTGATACCAGATACAATAGTTCTGTTTATAACTTCAACCTGCCCGTTGGCTTGCGGGTGGGCTACTGCCACAAAGCGCTGCTGGATTCCCATTTCTTAGCACCATGCTTGCATGGAGGAACCTGTGAATTGGGTTTCGTTATCAGAGATCAGAGTTCTGGGAACATCAAAGCGGCAGCATATATTTTTCCAGATAAATTTCTTCATGGCCTGCTCTGTGATCTTGACTACAGCTACGGCCTCTACCCATTTGGAGAAATAGTCAATAGCGACAATCAAGAAAACCCTTCCACCAGGGGTTGTAGGGAACTTGCCCACAATATCGATCCCTCACTTATCAAAGGGGTAAGGGGAAGACATGGTTCCCATTTCCTCTGCAAGTCTATGAATCAATCTGCCATTTTTTTGGCAATGCTCACATTTTCTTACCAATTCCTTAACATTTTTTTCAATACTGGGCCAAAAGAATCCGGCCCTTAAGACCTTTCTTGTCAGATCCTTAAATCCCGTATAAGCGCCTGCAGCTCCTTCATGTATCTCTCTTAGTAAGTACTCCCCTTCCGGCTCAGATAAGCATCTGAGATAGGGATGCATGAAAGATCTTCGGTATAGGAATCCTTTAAGCAGAAAGAATTTTGCTATAATCATCTTTTTACGTCGATCGACGCTGGTTTCATCTTGTTCTTCAGCTTTTAGGACCTGGATGATAGGTACTCTCTAGTCTTTAATTTCTTGTATTGCGCTAACTTCTGTTAGGCCAGATTTGGCCTCTGCTTGTAGTACGGTTAGATCTCCATCCCATGTGCCTTCAATGGCACTTGCGATCCTGGCTAGTTTATCTGCTTCTTCATTCTTTTCCCTAGGGATCTGAATAATCTCTGCTTTCGAGAATTTGGCCAGCAAAGCTTCGGCCATGGAGGCATAGGTTATCATCCTTTCCTCTTTCCTCTCGCATATTCTTAATAATTGATGCGTCACCAATTGGGAATCAGAATAGATTTCCACTCTCTTAGCATCTATGCTTAATAAGATATGTAGGGATCTGATAAGAGCTTCATATTCGGCATCATTATTTGATGCCACAAAATTGAATTTGATGGCGAACCGATGTTCTTTGTTGTCGGGATCCAGGATGTATATTCCAGCTCCAGATCCCTCTTTGGTAACCGATCCATCCACATAAGTTCTCCACACCTTTTCTTCTCTTTCATCACCCCGAGTTGTTTCTTGCACAAAATCAGCTAAGGCCTGGGCCTTTATAGCTGTTCTGGGTTCGAACTCTACATCATATTCACTGAGTTCTATGGCCCATTTCACCATTCTCCCAGATAGGTCTGGCTTCCCCAACACCTGCTTGAGCGGGATATTGGTTCTTACCACGACCTTATGGGATAAAAAATAAGGTCGTAACCTTCGAGCAGTGACCATTACTGCCAATGCGGCCTTTTCTATGTCGGCATATCTTGTTTCTGGTCCTTGAATCATTTTACTCACGTAGTAAATTGGACTCTAAGAAGATCCATCTTCCTTGATAAGCACTGAACTCAAAGATTCTTCCCCTACTGCAAAGTAGAGATACAAGACCTCTTTTGGTGCTGGTTTTGTGAGCAATGGGAGAGAGACCAAATGCTTTTTGAACTCCTCAAAAGCGTCTTGACATTGTTGAGTCCATTCAAACTGGCTACCTTTCCTTAACACCTTAAAGAAAGGTAAACTTTTATCAGCGGATCTGGAAATGAACCGGCTTAAGGCTGTGATTCTGCCATTAAGTTTTTGTATTTTAGTAATGTTCCTGGGAGGACATGACAACCGCCCATACCACGGTCCGCTCTCGATTGCTCAACGGACTGCGGTGATAGGTCTAATCGCCGAACTTGCTGGCTATGCTCAACTAGTCAACAGTTATATTCCTAGAACTGCACCCTAAAAAGGAAGTATTCAAGATTAGACCAAGGAAGTGAGATGCACGCGCTTTATCTCTTCAACGGATAATGTTGCGCTCCTTCCTATAAATTAGAAGGTTCTCGCTACAAGTAAAGTGTGGGTGAATAATCAAAATAAGTGAGTGGTGAGACAAAAAGAAAGAAATCCATATTTCTCCCACAAGATCTTAACCTTCTGGTTTATCCATTAGGCTTCAATTTCTACATCCATAAGCCTTATAGAGAAATTCCATCCTTCTACAATACGATAACTTGTAAAAGGATTTCTCGATAGTTGGAAACTATGCAAACCCAAACCCAAACCCAGAAATAGCCGAGTGGTTGTTTAGTTTGAGTGTTTAGTTTGTAAATGTTGTTAAGGTGGTAGCAGCCAGTAATTGCTATAAGGTGTAAGACTTGAGAGTGCCTGTGTTAAACTCTCCCGTGGTTTGTGAGTACCGGCAAACTCATAAAGGCTTTTGGGTGCCCGTTTTAAACCCCAAGCTTTGAAATGGAGTCCATCACTGAGTGAAGGTGATGAGAATGGATGTAGGAGAGTTGCTCCGAACCACTATAACTCTCGTGTTATGCGCTTTACTGTTCTTATGATGTTTTATTATTATTCATAACACTTATACATGCTTTAAAGAAGAAATGAGTTTAACTGCAAGATAACTAAGCGGCTTTAAAACGCTTTCCATATTCCACACAACACTCACTCAAGCGAGAAGCTTTGAAAGTCTCAACTACTTTCAAAGCGTCTACTTGCAAAAAGGACAAAAACGCTAGAGAAGTTAATCACTTCTTCACACACGTATTCACCTCACCCGCTCTGTGTATGTGAGCCTCTTTCGGGACCAACATTATTTAACGAATAAAAGTGTCAATTTTTAAAAGTATCAATCTTTATACAGAAAAGTGTTAATCTACACGAATAAAAGTGTCAATCTTTTGAAGTCACTCACCGTATAGCCGGGCTAACCCAAGTGTGCCCATTAAAGTACATAATATTATACTTTAATGCAAAAAATAGATGTGATTAACATAACAACCGAATGCAATGAACAATTTAACCCATGGTAATCTATTATTGCCGTAAAATTTATTGAACAATTCTTAACAACTAATTTGGATCATTTGATCTTTCAATGATTTACAGTTATTATTGGAAGATGCACCACCAATAAAAATGCCAGATCACAAAAATATAGGGCCAAAATTAATAATACCCATCTTCAAGATACATATATAAAATCTACCCACTTTTAACTTACACATTCAAAAACTACCCATTTTCATTTAAAACACTATTTCCAAACCATTCTTTACTTTGTTTAGATCAAATGATAAAATAATAATAGGCCCACTACACTTCCGTAAATAAAATTAATGCATACCAACTTCATACCTCAACTGCTGCGGGATCTCCTTCGACAGAGGTTTTAAAGACTGGGTCCAACCACCAGGAGCACCTTATGGTTCTCTGTCGAATTCCTTCTCCAGCTTCCGATCCGCCTCGCCTTCGTCTAACTTATCAATCTGAGCAGCGCTCCAGGAAATGTGATAAGGGCTCAGAACACTGAGCAAGAGACTCACTGCGGGCTAATTTTTTTTGTAAACAAAAATTGAAAATACGAAGGTAGTGAGCAAAAGCCCAAACTTTTATTAGGGAATTATAAAATATTTATTACATAATTTTATCTCCTTTTGGGAGGAGACAAACTTGTTTAGCTACCTATGGTAGCGCAATGGAAAACTCGCATACACTCAAAATTGAAAACTATTACAAATCTATTGTTGAAGAAAACTAAAAAAATGATCGATGATCTTTGCTTCCTTCTCTCGTCTTTATTTTATAGAGGGTTGAAGACATCCCTCCTCCTTGAATTATTGCATCGGATGCTCTTTTCTACTGACGCCAGCTTGCTCCCATGTGGAACATGGGTCCTTCTTCCTCCATTATTACCGAAAGTAGTAATAATTGAGGGCGGCTGATGGAGTTTGGGGTCCTCCATTTTGAATTCCACCGAAAGAAGATGGTGGATTGTCCTTTTCTTGAGAACAGACTCTCAAGATTCCTTTTTTTTTCACGGTTTGATATAATTTTGAACCGTAAAACATTTCCTTTTTCACAGTTTTATTATGACCGTGTAAACTTTTCTCTTTTCACGGTTTAATATTGCTTTGAACCAGTGTTTCTTATCTCACCCTTGTCATTTTCTTTTTGGATGAGATTCCTTCATTGTAGAGTCACATGACTCTACCCTCTTGTATTGGTCACCTAATTTTTTCTTGGGGCCTGGGCATCCTCCCTTTCGGTGGCTCCCTTGATTCTTCTGGTCTTGAGCTCGAGCTCGTCCTGCTCTTGGCATGAACTTCTTGCCAAACTCCAGCTCTTTCTGGCTTGGGCATGCTGGACAAATATGGTTGATCCAGTTCCCATAGTGAGCCATGTTACAATACTTGTGATGAGTTTCCTTGCTCGTCACAAGCTTATTTTTCCATAGCAGATTCCTCTTTCTCTCGAAAGCCTCTTTTGCAAATCTCGTGGTTTTTCCTGTCATTGTGTTTAACAGGAATGATTCGTTCACTGAGTTCTGGAAGAACTTGAACTGATACTTGATCCATCTCCGTGAGACAGACCCATAAACCCCAAGCTCTGCGGGTTGAGATTTCATCCTCGGTGATCATGGATACAAGTGGTACTTCACCATGTGGAACCTGTATGTTGCAACGGCTCCTCTCGTCAGTTCGCCTAAGCCTTATGTAATGAAAGGCTTCATGGTTCCCTTTTCCAACTGGTTCTGGTGCTGCACTAATAAAGTTAAGCTCCAAAACATCTCCTCGGCTGAGCTGGTCATTGTTAGACCATGAATCGTAAACAGCCTCTTGAATCCATTTGGGTAGATTCTTGATTTCTGTAAACGATGGAGAGATAGTATAAACTGAGGCAAGTGCCCCAAGTTCATACCATTCCTTGACTTCTTGTGGATGAACACCTGGCATCATCCACACTCGGGGGTACTTTCCAGAGACATCAACCATTGTTTTGTTTGGGTTGATACCTCGTCTTGTCATCAACTTCTCCCAGCTAGCCTGATAAGCCTGCCAAAAAGGAGAAACTTGAATAATATTGTCAGTATTAATCTTAGAGGTGCCTTTCAATGGCCTAAGACTAATCTCTCCCTCCTTAACCCCGGAGGTGCCGGGTTGAAATGATGCCTCAGGATTTGATTCCTGAGTATCATCTTTTCCTTGGGCCGATAGTATTGATACTACCAACTTAGGACTCGTGCTAGAGGTATTTGAATCCTCTACTACCATTATAGGGGCCGGCAACCGAATCGCTTCTTTTTCTGGGGTAACCGGAGTCACCCTAGAAGCCCGAAGGAGTGGCTCTTGTATTGCATTCCAGCACTTAGTTTGTGCCAGCCTACAGTCTTGTATTTTGTTTGAGACTTTCGTCTTGTCAACAACTTGTATTTTTCCAGCCTGTTCAGCTTTCAAAACACACTCGTCCCATTCCCTCTGAAGCATCTCAAGGTCTTCCCTGAGATGTCTCATGGCATTGTTGATGGAGCTTACTTCAGTTGGCTCCATCTCTTGTAAGAAAATCTGCAAGAACATTCTCATGAGATTTTACAATGACAATATCAAAAATAAAATATTGACATTCAGCTTGCCATCTAAGTAATCTAGCCTTTTCGGGTTTCGATTCTATCTTGTTTTTTAAGAAAGCTTTAACTTGGGTGTTATCTACTTTCAAAATAAATTTCTTTGCTAAAAGAAAGAGAGGCCATTTTTTGAAAGCCTTTCGAACTGCAAAGAATTCTTTCTCGTTAATGTTCCATCGAATGGCCTCATTTTCCTGGAACAAACCACTACAATATCTGCATGGTTCTTCTCCATTGGGAGTGATCTTTGTAAGCACCGCTGCCCACCAATGATCACTTGTATCCGTGTACAAGACAAGATCGTCTTCGTCTTGTGGTATAGAGAGTTTTGGGAGGTTCTCACAAACCACCTTTAGATCTCTCATTCCTTTACGATGTTCATCTGTCCAAATGAACGGAACATCCTTCTTCAGTAACGGACTGAAAACCTTTCTGTATTTTGCAAGATTCTTGATGAATGCTCCTGCAAAATTAACAACTCCTAGAAAGCTTTGAAGTTGTTTCTTCTCCTTTAAATCCTCAGAGAAATTCTTAACCTTTTGAACAATATGGTCCTGTAGAATTATCCCTGATTCATCTATCTCGATTCTCAGAAATTCCATTTTCCTGGTTGCAATGACTGCCTTCTTTTCTGACAATACTAATCCTGCCTTGTAACAAACATCTGCAAAAATCTCAAGATGTCTGACATGTTCATTTATATCTTTTGATGTTATTAAAATATCATCAATATAAACAAACATAAAAGAGAAATAATCTTTAAAAAGATTATCCATTTTTCTCTGGAAGATCTGAGGTGCGTTAGCTAGCCCCATTGGCATTACATTTCAAACATAATGCCCTTGTGGTGTAGAGAAGGCTGTAAACTTCTTACTGCTTTTCCTCCATGCGAATCTGGTAAAAACCTGACTTGCAATCAAACTTGGAGAAAACCTTAGCATTTCTAATGCAGTTAATAAGGTGTTCTCTACTTGGAATGAAATAACCATCAAACTCTAAATCATCATTAATACCTTTATAATTAATAACGAGTCTGGGTTTATTTCTTTTAATCTCACCATGGTTTCTTACCAAGAAGCCTGGGCTGCTATATGGCGAGTTACCTAGTTCAATTAACTTCATATCAAGGTGTTCCTTGATAATCTCCTTCATGTCCTGTTGATCTCTGAGATTCATCAGGATTGGTTTGAATCTAACGAACTCATTAACCTTGTCTGGCTTTGCCTTTAAGGTTGCTCTGAGTTGATTTTTCTCCCACCATGCCAAAGGATTCTCATTGTAACACCTTACAATTTTCCTTTTGACATCTTCTAATGACACTTGTGTATCATTTTCAATATCTTTAGAAATTAAAGATACCTTTAGGAGTTGAATCTCAGCTTCGTTATCTTCAAACTCGTTGTCTATCAACTCTCCTCTGATCCTGTAGTTCAATAAAACTTCATTGAATCTTCTTCGATCTTGCATTTTTGGGTTTCGAAGTTGTCCTTCATCACCACGCTTGCTGCGAAAGACTAATAGCATTTGTCTGTTGAATGCCCCTTTTAGCCTTTGAACAATGATTTTGTGATCACACTGGGTTGTGAACACTAGTCTTTGTTTCTCGTTATCTTGCATATATCTTTTGAACATTTGCAAGAAATTATTTCCCAACAGGATATCTGCTCCTGTATCATGAAAATAAATTGGTGGAGTTTTAACCTTATACCAAGGCGTCTGGCCTGCTCCTCCAATTAGAACTCCACCATCTTGACTCCCTTTGTTAGAATCAAGATTTTCTTGGAAAAATCTCTTCCTGCAATACGAGGTAGATCTTCTTCGACTTCTGTTGGAAAGATCCCTCGTTTTGCCGTGCATATTCCTGCTCCGGAATCAATATAAGCAGCAAAGTATTCCGCCTTATATTTCTCGTATAACACTCCAATAGGAATATATATTGAAAATGGACTAGTCATTAGATCAATATTTTTCTTTCATTGATCGTGACTTCCATTCCCTCTTCTCCTTGTCTCCATGGTTTAAATTTCTCCAGGAAATCTAGACCTAAGATGAGAATATTTTCCTCTCTTCCTGCTCGCCCTTTGATCTCGACCGTATGTCCTCCGATTTCAATCATTCCTTTGTAATGATGGACTTCCGGTTGTTCGAGATAATACAAGACGTTGCAAGGGAAATTGGTTTCCCATCTTGTAGTATCAAATCTGACAGCTACTCCTCTCAATCCTTCCGGACATTTGATGGTAATAACCGTCTTCTTGTGACTCAGAGAATGTGAAAAACTCTGAGACTCTTGATTCTGCTTAATAAGATTTCTTCCCATTGGTTGAGAAGTAATCCTATCTCCTTAAAATGACAATCTTCCAGATTGTATTCTAAGACTTTGATCATGGGTTATGACCATTCTGTCTTGTATTTGCATATCCACGTTTCTTAATTGTGGAAACTCAATTCTATCGGGACAAATCGCCGTTGTCACCTTCTTGAAAATATCTGGTATCTCGATGAATTGCTTTCCAAGAAATAATTCAGTATGATGTGAGTTAGAAAGCGCATATGATACTTGATATGTGATGGAATAAGGTCTATTCCCTTCTTCCACCAGCTATTTCCTCTTGAAGTCCTGATAAAGTGTCAGGGCTCTGCTGAAGTTAGTGTTGTTGAGATTGTAAGCAATCTTGGGATATATAATCCCCACCACCTGTCCAGCACATAAGTTTCCCGCAATAGTTCCCATCACGGAATCCTTGAGATTTCTGACTCGCTTGTCACAAATCGCGATGTCAATTAGGGAATCAACCCCTGCGAAAATAGCTGATTTGAGTACGAGTTGGATTGCTCCAATATTTATCCAACCCATCTTCTCTGCAATCTCCGGCTTTATCTTTTCAAAATCCCCCGGATATCGCTTGCTGGAATCAATTGCATTTCCACTTGATTCCCTGTGAGCTCGATTGGAAGCGCCATCTCTCGTCTCATAATACCATATACAATATGGTGCTTCCGAGTCTTAAGACTGAAGTTCCTCAGGGCATAGTCTATGCTCCCTACTGTAAAACCTTGATACTTCTGTATATTAAGACTTTTCTTCATGATCTTATCGATCTGGCTCTGTGAAATCATCGTCTGGCTTGAATAGCCTGTTCGATTTTCACTTTCTTGATGATGAACCTCTGGTTCAGTCTGATTCTGAATCGGTTGGTCCATCTCCTTCACTACTAAGGATTTCTTCCTGTTCATAAATGCTCTCATCTGAGGCAATATCCTTAAATTGGTAAACATGTACGAGATCTTGGAAATAGATCGCGTCTTCGATGTCTGGGGTTGACTCGAACCTCCTCATCATCTTGTTTTCTAGGCAATTTGTAGAGATATGCCCGGCTGCTCCGCACGTCCAGCAGTTGCAGTCTTTGAAACTTTCATTAGCTCTAGTATGAGCTTTTCGGAAAGTTTTTCTCGCCGGTGTTCTCTCCTGAGGTCTACTTGAACTAGAACCTCCGGATTGAAACCTGTTTCTTGATGGACCGCTACGCTGTCCATATTTATATGATCTAGCTTTCTGTCTAGACCACATCGTTCTTGGTTTCCAAGATCTTCTCTGAGATCTTCTATCTTTAGAATAGGGCTGATACCTATTCTTCCTGCTTCTTTTGTAACTAGCAGGATCCTCTCCAATGACCGTTGGGAGATCATTCTCTTCACAATTAAGATGAGCCTCCTTGTTGATCCTCCTTAATTTCTTGATATTCTTTTGTGTTGTGGCTTGTTGACACCACTCCGTAAGCTTGGTATGCACAAAAGACATTCTCTTTCCCTCGCCATCAAATTCACCGGGAACATAGTCTCGGATGAACATTTCTCTCCATGGGTTAAGAAATTTTAAGAAGAAAATTTCCTTTGCAAAGCTATCATCAGTCTTTGATTGATGTTGATAGACTATGAAGAGCTGTAGAAACTTGTTGAGAGATTTTTGATCTAAGACTGCAAGTCTTAGATTAAGAAGAGCCATTGCATACTTCTTCTTCTTTTCTCCGTCATAGGTTCCAAAATAACCAACTCCCAAAAAATGATTCTTTAGGACATCGGTCATCTTTTTAACTCTCTCTATGGCGGTTTTTTGTTTAAAGCACTCATTTTTTACCTCAGTACTTATGTTTTCTTCCCATGCCGTCTTTGCAGCTCCGGCAAGACTCATTTCGAGGAATTTAGCATATCCCTCGTCACTCATGTCAAGAGTTGATCCTGCAACTCTCATGGCAGCTCCCCAATCATCGATGAATTTCTCTCGATATCTGAAGTTAACTTCATCAATGTTGAGAGTGACTCCATATGGATGGATAGGCTCCAAGGTTGTTTTCTCCGAAGGATTATCATGTTTCCATTTGGTCCTTCGTCTGAAGTTGATTTTGAACTGGTCGTCCGCAATACCACCAGTTCTCCGATGATAGGTGGAACCCGCCTCAAAACCATATTGATTTTGTGGTGGTTGTGTTGCACCTCCTGATGTTTCGCCTTCGGTTTTGGCCATCTTGAGATCCACCACCTTCATGTTAGCAAAAGATTCTGCTAACTCTTGTAGATCCTCTAGTCCGATCCTCTCGAGGTTATTTATCTTTTTTACCTCGGATCGTACCAGTAATTAGATCCAATATAGGGTCGCGTTTCTCACCCTCCTTGACTGGTAACGGGTATCTTTTAGGTTTGTCCCAAAAGAAACCTCTCTTGGCTCGACTGGAACTTGGGTGCGTCTCCAGTTTCTCAACTCGTTTTTGTATATCCTTTAGAATGTCAAGAATGACATCCTGTTTGCTGGATATTTTGTCCACCTTTTGAGGTACTCCATATAGGCTGTTGCCGTAATTTTGCACCGTCTTCTGGATTTTCCTTAAATCCATAGAGATTTTGGCCGGATCTGGTACTATCTCTATGAAATTAGGGCCGATCTTTGGGTCCATCAGGTATGATCCTGATGAGCTGTTCTCATAAGACGCCTTAGCTTCCCCTCAAGATAAGCGTTTATCATGAGGCGATCTAAGTAGAACTTGATAGTCCATGCTCGGGCACGGACCTCTCTTGGATGTAGATTCTCTCGAACCGCCTATTCGAGACGTTCTTGTCTTACTCTTAGCAGAGCAAGGTCACTTGTCTTGTTCGCCTCCAATATTTGGAGATATGAACTGTAACACTCGCAATTCAGACAATAGTCTGGTTCCATTTTAACTTGATGTCTCCTCCGTTAGGTAATAAACATTATATAATAAATAAATATAATTCCCAAATAAACCTAGGGCTCCGATACCATTTTAGAAGTGCGGGATCATATCACCAAAAAATGGGATTTTAATCCACTTTTAAAGAAAATAAAGCAAAAAGCATGGAAATCAAAGAAATACTTGTCATTAGCAATTCTTTGGTGTGCTCATAGTAAATGGGTATTTTGTGAAGATGTTTTTTCAAAATGGGTATAAAGTGTATACATGCCTTGAGAATGGGTAGAATTAATTATTAGCACAAAAATATAATCCCTCCGTCAACTATTATGGACCCAAAATTTTAAGTCATGGAGTTTACTATTTTGTTATAAGTGAATATTGAAGTGGACGTGAAAGTACAATCTGTGCCCCATTTAGAATGTAAAATGATCAAAAGTAATCAGCGACACAATGATCGCCGATGAAGAATATCAAGTGAATCTAAATGACAAAGTCATCCTGCAAGCTAGAGTTAATAGACTCAGTCTATAAGGGCAAGTTCAATGGTTGGGGTACTATTTTTTGCCACATAGATAAGCACCCCAATAAAGTAATTGGGTACAATGGTAGTATCTATAATGAGGTTCTTAGTACTATTTAGTGGGCCTTAAATGTTTTCTTTTAGATTTTTTATTATTTTGGTCAATGTTTTAAAACCCGGACCGGACCGGCCGGTTCGACCGGTCCGACCGGGACCCGGAGCTGCAAGTTGTTCGGTTTACCCTATATAACCGGTGGTCTGAAGAAACCGGGGTTGGCCCGCCAGAACCGGCCAAAACTGGGTTGACCCGGGAAGAACCGGGAACCGGGGGCGGTTTTTAATAACCGCCCGGTTCTCTGATTTTTTTTTTTTATAAATTTTAAAAGCATTTTTTAATTCAATTAAAATAAGAAAACAAAATTAAAACTATGAATTGATTGAAATCTCGTGAAAGTGAAAGCGTGAAACACTGAAATTAAACCTAATCTTCTTCAGTTCTTCTTCTTCCTCTGCCGTCTCTCGCCACAACAACAACCTTGCCACAGCAGCAACCTTCGCCACCGCCACCGCCACGCACCACCACCTCCGCCACCGCCACGCACCACCACCACCTCTGCCACCGCCACGCACCTCCGCCATCAAACAGGTATCATTACAAAAAAAATCGAGGACACCCACGAAATTAGACTCAATATAGCTTTAATCTTTTTGTAATTAGACTCAATTTGTTAATTTTCATGTTCTTGATTTGTAGAAGCATAGAAGTTCAGACTTGATGTCTGCAACTCAGTCCTCCCCTTCGGTTCCATTGGAATCTCGACAATCGGCTTCAGATGAAGTTTCTCTACAATCAACGAGACAAAAAACAGATCCTGCTTGGGCTCATTGCAGCTTGACGACAGGGCCTAGCGGGAAGAAAATTCTCACATGTGTGCATTGTTTGAAAATTTTTAGAGGTGGTGGAATCAATAGAGTAAAGCTACACCTTGCTGGAAAACCTGGCGATGTACTATCTTGCAAGAAGGTGGACGCTGATACAAGATTCAGAATGGAAGAGAATTTGAAAGAAATTGAAAACAAGAAGAAGAAAGAGGCTGATGCATTTGAGGAAGAGCATCCTTTTGGTCCTATTGTTATGGAGTTAGATGGAGATGCTGTTAATGAAGAACAGCTGCCACGAACCGAAAATCTAGCTAACATCACTCCTCCTTCCTCATCACAACCTTCCAAAAGGAGAGCAACCGACCAAATAGGTGACTACTTTGCTCCTAGAACTACTTCTGGATCTCAGCCAACTATTAAGAGTGCATTTTCTAGTAAAGAAGTTGTGCATAAAGCTGATGTTGCTATTGCATCTTTTTTTTATGAAAATTGCATCCCAATTAATGCTTCAAATTCAAGTTCGTATCAACGAATGTTTGATGCAGTTGCTGCTATTGGGCCTGGTTATAAAGCACCGAACTATCATGCTATAAGAACTAGCTTGTTATCTGATATGAAAAAGAGTGTCTAACTGTTAGTAGATCATCGTCGTAGTCTTTGGGGAGAAACCGGATGTACTATTATGGTTGATGGATGGCAAGATCAAACGAATAGGCAATTGATAAATTTTCTAGTGTATTGTCCTAGAGGAATTAGTTTTATTAGATCAATTGATGCATCAGATGTTGTGAAGGATGCAACCACACTTTGTAATTTGTTTGTTGAGTTGGTTGAGCATGTTGGCCCAAAGAATGTCGTGCATCTTGTCACAGACAACGCAACCAATTATAAAGCTGCGGGAAGGTTGCTTAATGATAAGTATCCTTATGTTTATTGGTCTCCATGTGCTGCACATTGTCTAAATTTGCTTCTAGGTGACATAGGAAAGATGGAATTAGTGTCAAGTTTAGCAAAACGTGCATCATTAATTACAAAGTTTGTTTACAATCATGGTTTCTTATTAGCTTGGTTGAGAAAGAGGGTAGGATGGTCAGAAATTATACGACCTGGTCCAACTCGGTTTGCTACCACATTCATTGCATTGAATAGCATTCACAAGCACCAACATCATCTTCAAGCATTGGTGACTAGCCAAACTTTTGTTGAGTCTAGATACTATAGAGACCCAAAGGCTAGGGATTTTGTTGTTGTTATCTTAGATAACAAATTTGGAACGATGTTGGGATTGTTATCAAAATAGTTGCACCACTCATAAAACTGTTAAGGATTGTTGATGGTGATGATAGACCATCACTTCCTTATGTCTATGATGGGATGCACAGAGCAAAGAAAGCCATTAAGAGCACATTCATGAACAAGAAATCTTTGTACAAACCTTATACAAGGCTTATCAAGCAAAGATGGGATAAGCACCTTCGCCAAAAGCTGCATGCTGCAGCTTATGTGTTAAATCCCGCATTTTTTTATGATGTCGAGAATCTCTCCCGCAAGCCAGAAGTTATGGCAGGATTTCTTGATGTGCTAATCGCACAAGTTGCTGGTAATCAAACGGACTTTTTGGCTGAAACAGAACTTTATCGCGAGAAGATTGGCGATTTTGGTCGTCCGTTAGCAATTAAGTCTACAAAGGGTATGCGTCCAGGTATGTAACTTCAATTAAACACCTTCTATAATTTGGAATTATGTATTTTTCAGTTTTTATTGCTTATGATTTCAATTTTCAGATATGTGGTGGAAGACTTTTGGGAATGGTTGCCATATGTGAAATCATGGGCAATTAAAATTCTTAGTCAAACTGCTTCTTCATCCGGATGTGAAAGAAACTGGAGTGTGTTTGAAAGGATACACGCGAAAAAGAGAAATAGATTGGAGCATCTTGTATTTGTGCATTACAACTTGCGCTTGAAAAATAGGTATGCCATTCTAATGAATGGTCTTTTATTTAATATGTTTTGATTATTACTTCTTACTTGGTATATTTTCTTTTGGATAGGGTTTTCAACAAGATGCGAGCATATGATCCTATTGATTACGAGAGTATAGATGATATTGAATTTTGGATCATGGAGGAAGATACTAATTCTACCCCTATTCTTGATATTAAAGAGATAGAACGTATGATCTATGATGAAGAATCAATTCCCATAATGGGTTTAGATAAAGATGATGGTAAATTTTCCTCTCTTTTTTTTTCATATCTTCTTTTGTGATATTATGTGATTGTGGACTTATTTAATAATTGGTGTTTATTTGTTCATGAAGAAACATCAGCTGTTGGACTTCATATGGATAGGTTGAACCTTGATTCATTTCCACAAGAGGATGTGGATAGTTACAGTGGCCATCTTTCTTTATCTTAATTTCATTGTTTTGAATTTATATTATGAACACTTGCTTTGATTATGGATTTTTAATGTAGTTGTTGCTATTGTAATGTGTAGTACTCATTATGTAATGTGATGCATTTGCTATGATTGTGATCAGATTGTCTTTATAAGTTGCAAAGTTATAAAATTATGAGTATTTTTATATTTATCATGTATATAAAAATAATATTTATTTATTTATTTATTAAACGGATCGATTGAACGGTTCGACCATGATTTAACCGGTTGAACCAATCGAACCATGACCCGGAGGCCTCACCGGGTCGACCTCCGGTCCGGTTTTTAAAACATTGATTTTGGTAGCCCTACATTTTGTGTATTATATTGAATTTTCAATTACATGAATGCATTAATTGATTAATTTGTATATGATGTATAAATCTAAGGATGCTAGTTTTCAATTAGTTTATAAATTAAAAATTTGTATATACAAAATGAAATAATTAATAAGATTGATTAGGAAAAACATAAAAATTGAAAATCACACAACTGAAATAAAATATTTGAACAAGTCACAAAAAAAAACAATACAACTCAAAGGAAAAACACACAACTTAAGAAGATTACTACGACTAGGTAAAAAAACAACAAATAAAATAACTATTCATCATTGGTGCCAAATCGTTGCCAAATATGCTCAATCAAATCATGTTGTAATTTTTCATGAGCTCGTTTATCTCGCAAACTTGCCATCCTCTGCAGATATACTCGAAACGAGGGACTAGCTCCTTGTGTTGCACGCGTTGTGTTGCTAGACCCGGCATCATCGTCATCATCTGAAAAATTGGAGACATCTTCTTTTTCATTCTCAACTATCATATTGTGTAAGATTACACATGCAAGGATGATATCTTTGATATGCTCTCGGAACCAGAGACGGCATGGACCTCTAACTATTGCCCATCGTTTTTGGAGAACACCAAATGCTCGTTCAACATCCCGTCAATTTGGCAACCCGGAGATACTCCTCATATTGATTGGCGCCACCACCATTCGCCAATTGTCGGAGTGCAACTGTGCATTTTTGAAAAGGAGTGAAACCATTTGTACATGTTGCATCTTGACGGAGCTGAAAGTACTCATCGTTGTCCTCCAGAGCACTAGCGATTCGAAGGAATAGCGGTTTGGTCATTCGAAAATATCGGCGGAAAACGTTTGCACTGTAAGTTGGATTTTCATCAAAATAATCCTTCATCAGTTGAACATTTCCTGCATTACGATCTCGACGCACGAAAGCTTGAGTGCGCCTCGGATTTTGTTGTGCTTGAAGATAATTGAAAAGGCGTTGGCTTGTTTCTATCCATGATTTCAAGGCATTTAGGTATGCCTCGTTATCATTGGAATTCTCAGACGAATCACTAGAGTTTGAAGGCATTTTTCTGAAATAGGGTAGGGAAGAAAGCAAATTGATATACAAAAATACAAAAACTAAAGTTGCAGTGTAAGTGTGTGATTTCGTCAATAGAGTATGATAGTGGATTTATAGTAGGAGATTCATAACCGTTGCAAGTTGAATATGACATTACTACTATGGACAAAATAGCACAGTACTTTAAATTCTGACAATGTCTATAAACAATGAATGCACTGTAACTTGAACGGTCACATTTCTACTATTAATGCAACGGTCATTTTTTAAAATAGTTTTAATTTAAATTTAAATAAATTACTAACTTATTCATTTTTTATTTTTGATTACAATCGGTCTTTATTTGATGATAACTTTTTTTAAACAACATTTATAAATTACTAAGATTGACAAATAAAATGATTTTCATTAAAACTTACATTACAAATACATCTTCCGAAACAGATTAATACAACTAAATTAAAATACATGATTAATTAAAATACATGATAATAATGCAAATACAATAATTATTTTCAGTCCCAACCCCATTTCTTCTTGATTTGGTCGCACACCTTGTTGTGAAATTCCAATTTTTATGGAGACATCTTCTTTGTGCTTTTCATCACAATGTGGTAATCATTCTGGCATTGCATTGAATTTGCAGCTTCTTGTATTTCATTGTGTGTCTTCATGAAACTTTCCTTGAAGTCGTCATGACAAACTGCAAATTTCTTTTCCTTTCCTTTTCCATTACCCTTTTCTTTTTCCTTTCTCTTCGCCGCTTTCTGTCCCATTGGATGAGCATGATCGTACTCGCCTGATTCTGGATTTGGAGAGCTAGTATATGCACCTGAATCCGAAGAATAGATAGTGCCATCTATCTTTTGAAATTTTGGTTCGTCCTTCAAAATTTTCCAAACCTCATAATGCTTAAAGGCTCGTTTATTGGAATGTACCTTGAATTCCTCATAGGCTCGAGCCAAGATATCCACATCACTAAACCCGCTAGGCCACGCTGCTCGACATCGTTGGTAACACTCTGAAAACAACTTCGAGTCCTTCGATATTTTACGCCAATGATTTTTCAACTTGATAACCGTCCTCTTGGGAGTTTTGTCTGGCCGATTTTTGTTGTAAGCATCAGTAATTCGATCCCAATATTGTTCCTATTTATGATCAATTCCGACAATAGAATCAATACTTATATCGATCCAACAACTTGCAAGTAACTCACTCTCTTTGCTTGTGTAGCCTATCCTTTTCTGAGTGATATCGTCTTCATCGTTGACCGCTGGCACGTTGTTGAGATTGATCATGTCGAGGCCTGGGATAGATAAGTTGGGAGACGGAGATTGTTGAGAAGGTTGGAAAACTGGAACTTGTTGAATTCCTAGAGGTTGTTGAAATCCTTGAGCTTGTTGAAAACTTTGAGCTTGTTGAAATCTTTGAGCTTGAATATAGTATTGAGAGAGAAATTGGTGTGGATTTGGGTAAACTTGAGGATTTGGATAAACTTGAGAATTGGAGAACTCTTGTGAATTGAGAAATTGATGTGGGTAGGAAATTCCTCTCGGATTAAGAATTTGTCGAGGGTTTGAAAATTGTTGGAGATTGGGAAATTGTTAAAAATCTTGGGAAGATGTAGAGTATTGAGGAATATTTGGTTGGGAAGAAAATTGAGGGAAATTTTGTGAAATATTATTTCCCTCAAATGAAGATGGATCATAACCTTGAAAATTATTTGGATCATTATTGAATGACATATCTCTAAGCTTTGGAAGAAAATGAGAAAGGTTAATGGTGAATAATGTAAAATGAGAGATAGAAATTGATTCGGTGTAGTAATACAACTGCTACAATTAAAAGCACAAACGACTAGTATATGATTTTCGGCTAGTATATAATTTTGATCAAGTTTAAATAGAGAAAATAAAAAAATAAAAAAATTCAAATACTACTTCATAGAGAGTGCAACGGTTAAAATTGAAGTTATCATTAAAAATAATGAACAAACAAAATAGAAAAAAGGAAAAGGAATCAAACGAAAATAAAAGAAAAATGAAATGAAATAGCATTAAATGAGGTGGAATGGTCAACAATTGCTGCTCATCTCTTTCCATTGTGCGAGTTGTGCACTTGCCCCGCTATTGGTCATTGGGCGTGTGTATTACACGCGCCTGAGTTAAAAAAAATTATAGCGCTCGGGCGCTTGCAGGAGATCCCAGGATCCAATTTCAGGGATCCCCAATGGGCCGAATTTTTAGTGCCAGATCTAATTTTTTGCCACATAGATAAGATCTACTCCATTGTACATGCCCTAATGTATCAGAGGTGAAGCAGCAAATAAAGTCGAAAATCATGCCGAAAAGCTGCATGTTGACTACTGCCACATCGCACAATTGCTCCATTCCCATAGGAATCAGACAACGGTCAACTGTAACATTAAAAAAAAATCAAATCTTTCTTTCGATAATCCACCAAATAGAATGGAATTCAAATGTAACTCTCCAATAGTTACATATGAGTTCCACACTATATATACCCGAAATAATCCAAGCAAAAAAGATGCAAGAAGTGTAGATTTAATTAGATACATCCAATTGGAAAACACTCATATATTTGTTCATATCTTTCGAGATCTCAAGCCTTCTGGTTTATCCTACTAAGCCAGATTTTATATCTTAGCTTAGACGAGAATTCTTTCTTACCCAATGAAAACATAGAAAAGAATTTAAATGAATTTTGAATTCAGGCATCGCATGAGCAAACGCTCTAATTTAAGAATTTTAAAACACATTATTTACATTATTTGTTAATATTGTACTTAATGAGGGCATCAATTATTACTTTAACCACATACATAAGCAATAGGTAGTGAAAAGCTTTGATTTCCTAATATTTTGGAAACCTTCTAGTGGTGACTACTTTGACAAAAACAACTCCTCCAGGCTCCAATGATAATATAAACAACATTCAATTGAATCCTAAAATATTGCAAGAAAAGATAGCTGGGAGAATTAAGGATTTATTTCTTTCACTTTAAATTTTTCTTAGATCTCTTTTAAGTTGCTTAATATGTCTTAAGATTTTGGGAAGTGAATAGTGGGAGTTCATACATTTTTTCTTACATTTGTTTATGGGAAGGTAAGTTTCGATGATATTGTGATTAGGTGATATGCCTAAGAATCTCCAAGCTATATTTAAGTTGAAGTTAAGGTGGTGAAATTCATTGCTTGTGGTTTGTTTTATCCATAGATGTTCTATATGCTTTTTAAATTCGTAATTGACCGTATGCGTTTATGATTTGAGTATGCTTTCGTGGATATTCAAGGTCTCATGGTATCACTAGACTTCATGGTTATAAAGATCTCATGTCTCACAAGATTTCATGATTTACATGAGTCAAGGTTACGGTTTCATTTGTATGTGTTTGATTATATGAATTTTCAGTATATTCAACATATGTGGATAATTGCATTGTTTCCTCACTGAGTATATTCCAATATACTCACCCCCTTTAAATTCTCAGTTGACAGGATTGGAGTTGGAGTCGAAGCAGCCGTGGAGGCAAAGAATGACTAATGCAAAACTTGAGACTTTTAGGAGTTGTAGTCGAAGCAGCAGTGGAGGCGAAGAATGACTAATGCAAAACTTGAGACTCTTAAATTTATTATTTTCAAGTTGTGGGATTCTGTTAAGTTAAATGTTTGATGCTTTAAAATTTCGTACATGAATTTACCTCAACTATATATATTTGCTTTTGAGTAGTACGAGTGTTTGTTTAAGGTTGTTTTCTCTGCATATGTTGTACGTTCTCTATGAGTTAGTATACTGCCAAATCACCTACGCATGCTGTATCAAGTTCTATCTTCTTTAATTAAAGCTATTTTTAGAAGCTATATTTAGAGTGTTACAATGAAGTGTGAAAATTTAATTACTTGGCGTTTTGATAGTCTTAAGTAGTTCCTCTAGATATATAATAAAGTTAAATTTATTTAGTTAATTTTATTTTAGAAGTGGTTTCCATTTAGAATTTTATTAGAATTATATTAGTTAGTTAAATAAAAATTAATGCATTCGCTAATGTACATCCAAACGTGTGAGTTTCATACTTAATAATAAATTGTTTACTAAATCATTTATTATTTATTATTTTATTTAAGGGTTATTGGCGTTTAAATGCACAAACTATACTTTTATTTTGTTTTTTTCACCACCTTTCAACCTTAGCAATTAAATACACCACATTTTAATTTGTAGCAATTATTCCACATGCCTTATTTTTGGCGGCAGGATTTATCTGATGTGGTACTCATCATCCTGCGTGGTGTGCATACGTGGATTAAGTTAAATTTGACAAAGTCGTTTCGTGAGCTAGAGTGATAAAACGGCCTCATTTTGTTTCTAAATAAAAAATTAATTCTATTTTACAAAAAAAGTAACTCGATTTTGAGGGAAAATTGACCAAAACCTTGATTTCCCAAAATTTTAAGTTACATCATATCGTCAAAGTGAAAGCTTCACATTATTAAATACACCTCAAGAACAGAGATCGCCGATATGAGCTAGATAAAATGACAAATTATGATCAAATCGATGAACAACGACTTTATTTGACTCCACATACTCGATGAACTCAGGAGCGAAGCACCGATCTTCCGGGGCATGGACGCTGTGGGGGCTGCCGGAGAGGATGATTGCGGTCGGGTTCACATCGGCGATAGATTTAATTGAGGGTGTGCCGTTGATGCAAAGGGAGAAGACGTTGAGGACGCAGATTCGGCGGGTGGTGAGATGGGTGTACTGAGAGCCAAAGTCGAGGATTAGAACCAAGTTGGATTTGACGGCTTGGGCGTCCATTGATGGAGGAAGGTTTTTGGATTTTGGTTTGCAGAGGAGGCGAGGTGGGAGAGAGGTTTTAGGGAGAGTGGAGGCTAGCGTTTAATTGAATAAGAAACGACGTCGTTTAGTTCAGCTCCGATTTACGCCACATAGATAACTCCGGCTGCCAGTTGGGATTAGTTTTCGTCGGAAATAGAGCGTGTGGAATAATTGCTACAAATTAAAATGTGATGTATTTAATTGCCAAAGTTGAAAGGTGGTGGAAAAACAAAATGGGGGTATAGTTTGTTTTTCTCCAATAACCCTTTAATTAATGTTTGGTTTTTCTCCTGTACTTACGTTCTTATTTATATATATCGTCTTATTTTATTTTATACGTTTGGGAGTTAGAAAGAGTAGGAGAAAAAGAGATATCTTCTTGATTTATTTTATCCTCCACGTCTGGGAGTTGGAAAGAGTAGGAGTCAAGTTTATATCCAAGAAAAAATTTGAACTTTTTTTTAGTACAAACTTTTAAATATTGGCTTTTGCATTTCTCTGTGGGTATTTCTTCTTCATTCTACTACAGTTTCCTTAAGGTTAAAGCCCTGAAAATTTGTAAGGGGCACACTCCCATGAACCAGACTCATGATGAGGCTGGGGCGTTGTAGCATGTAGCTATAGGCAGTGTTCTAAAAGAAGGTTGATTTGGCCGCCTAGAAGGCTTCTAGGCGCTAGAAGGTGCCGTGCTGTCTCGATTAATAGTAAGATGATTTGCTCTAGGCGCAACGAATTAATCGACGTCTAGGTAGGTGCCTAGGTGATCCTAGGCATATTTAGGCGGGCTAGTCGAGGTTGGAAGGGCTAAAAGATTAGATTATATCTGAAAAATCATGAATATCATACTCTAACTTATGTGTATCATGTTTAAATATATAAAAATTTGGCGTGGACTTTGATGTTTATGTGAAAAACTATTTAAGTTTGTGGAATTTGAACTATTAATTGACATATTATATGTTTTTAACCTTTTATATTGATTGTACTATATGGCATAATATAAAAATAGTAAGTACATTATAATTCTAATCCGCCTAACTCGTTTAGACCCTCACCTAGGCCAGCTAGACGCTAATCACACCTCCACCGTTCTAATAGTGTCTAACAACTTTTAGAACACTGGCTGTATGTGACTACGTCTCTTGCTTCTTTTTCATTGTTCCATTGGGCCTTCCAAGGAGCGTTGTAGCCTATATGTTTTAATTTTGTTTTTTTGTTTTTTTTAAAAAAATAAGTAGCCTATATGAATTCATCACGTAGCTATTTCAATTTTTTTTTCTTTTATACTCCCTCCGTCCCCCAATAAGTGTCCCCAGCCGCCAATTTGATATAACCAAGGAAATATGTTATTTTACCATCTTTACCCTAATTATTACATAGAAAAATTGTAACACCCCGCAAAATCCGTCCTGGAAAATTTTGCCTCTCGATTTCCATTAATAAATTTTTGGGGCTAATTAAAGATATAATACTATTTAATTAGCTAATATATTAAATAAGAGCTCCATGGTAAATTAAGTAATATTATCTGGGAATGAGAGGGAGCTCTAGCATTATTAGTTATGATTAATGAGTAAGTTAAGTAAGCCCGGATGAGCTAGTACGCAATTAAGAAATTATTCTTCGACTGTCGTAGCAGTCTAGTGAATTCTAGAATAACAAAGGTGTTATTCGATGTATTTGTAAGAGCCGAGCATTGTATGATGAAATGATAAAATGAATTACGTGTTTATATGCTCGGCAATATGATTATGTGGCTACGTGAATAAATGTTATGTGATTAAATGTGAAGTATGATTTAATTGACGAAGTGATCAAGAATCGCTTATATGTGGATGGTGATCAATTAGTTGGACACCATATGTATTCCTATACATTATTAGGACCAAGATTAAATACATAGAATGAAATATTAGTGTATGAGTGATCACCAAGTAAAAAAAATAGTGGGAAGAAACTACACCATCTCATAGATGACCATGTGTCAAGTTAGTGATGATGTGGAGTGAGTATATATACTGAATGGTCAACACTTAGTCTCCATTTGATCACCACCCCTTAATTTAGAGAGAGAAGCTCTCATCCCTCTCTACAATAGCCGGCCATCTCTCTTTTTCCAGCCACCATCCTCAGCCGTCTTCCGCTGTGCGCGTCCGCTCCGGAAATCACTCCGGCGGCCGGAAACTTCTCCGATCAGCCCCAAACTTTCTACTTCCCCGTTTCTCAACCTCCTGATTCCATTTCCAGCCTCAGATTCACCATTTGAAGTCGGCATCTAGCCCATGCAAGCTCGAGTTTTCGGTGACTTGAAGATTGTTCGATCATCTTGAATTCTTGAGGTATAATCCTTCACCCCTTGATGTAATGAGCAAAAATCCACCTAATAAGGGTAGATTCGAACAAGATAATCCATGAATTTAATTCGGCCTTCAAACCAAAGTTGTTGAATGATCTTCTCTTCCATAATCGAATTCCCATTGATGTTGCGAGTATGATGATGTTAAAATCTTGACAAATTAATTGGTAGGATCATTGATCTCTTCATAGCCGACCTCTGTCCCTTCAAGATATTATTGTTATTGATTGATTCTTGATGATTCCTGCCTCAATCCATGTATATAAAGCTCGTAGGATGACAATTATGTTGATAGATTTGAAAGATGATCCTTGTTCTAATTTCCAGATTTTTACCCCGAACTTTTGAGCTCGATTCTAAGAGATTCGTGATATATCTTGAATTAATTCTTTTTGTATGTTGAAGTTCATGATCTCTGCTTTCTATTTATGTATCATACGCCTTCATCCAAGTTCGCATGAGCTCACCATCGCGTTTTGAAGTTGACATGTACATTCTGAAAATTCTGCAGAGTTGTTGTGACCTCCGAACTTGATCCCCAATTTTCACAATGATCCCATGTTTATCTCGAGAACTATGAAACATGAAAGTTGTTCTTCATTGTCTGACCTTTCTATTAATATAAAGTTCACCCCAAATGATTAAGTATTGCTCCATTTATCTTAGCTCAAAATTTGGGTCCTGAATCTGCCAAAACCATGTTTCCAGAATCTATGTCCTTCAATGATAAATTGATTTCTCTCAATCCCTACGTGCATTGTTCCTGAAATTTAAACATGCTATAGCATAATGTCTTGACTATTAAGTCACCAAGTTATGTCCTGTTTTGCCTAGCCAATCGAGAGAAACAAATTATTTTGTAAAGTGTTGCAGAGTTGATTTCCATGTTTGAACCGAGCCAATGTTGAACTCATATCTCATGATTCATTCATCTTCAGCACTTGAAATCAATATCATTGGAAAGATTTTTGTCTTGTCTTTCCATCCATATTAATTACATGTCTATTGAAACTTGTATGCTTGACTTGTAGCCTAAACTTCCAAGTGTGGCAATTCTGCCGGATCATGTCTTAAGTAATCAATTTGCATTCACTCTTAAATCACCTACATTCTTGATTTAACTTTGATCTATTGATCATCCAAGTCTATTGACATTCTGGATTCATCTTCAATCCATCCCCTTACCTCTTTAGTTAATGAGGTTAAGTGATTAAGTATAAGATAAGTTAAGTATAAGAGTAACAAGATGAAGGATAAGTTAAAATGATAAGTTAAGATAAATACGCTAAGTATAGAAAGTTAAGGGTTGGGAATGATTTGCTTATATGATTAAGACTAGTATTGATTGCTTATATGCATGATTAAAGGTACTAGTCAAGGAGTCTAAGGAGACGAGTGCGAGCAGAAGATCAACCCTAACGTGTTGCTGTAAAGAGTGAGCTCTTACTTTTTATAAATGAAATGCTTTATGAAAGCATGCATGATTTTTGATCGGAAAATTAATTAATTTAATAAAACACGGAACGGTACGAGGGGTACCAACCAGTTACATCTCACCACGACTACCTCCACATATTGTACAATTTTTTTTGTTGTCCACTCAATAAAAGTCATCCTAGAATTAGCAACACCTCTCACCACATACCAGCTCCATAGTCGGCATTTGATCTCATCTTCAATACGTTTGAAATTCCACCCTTTTTTTTTAGAAAATTATTGCATTCCGCCACTTCCAGAGGGTCCAAGTCGTACAAATCCAGAGGCTGCCCAACATTTTTTTGTATCTTCCATCTCCAAGCAGACTAGTGAAACTAACAAAATGCTTACCAATCTCCTTTGGTGGCACCCAGCACACTCCTATCCAGTCCACCATTTTCTTCCAAAGGAGGTTAATGTTTGCACATTCTAAGAAGAAATGATCTGCTGATTCTGTGACCTGCAGGCAACAGCAGCAAGCCTTCTCCTCCGGGTAAATCTGAAATCTTTTGTCGAGGTTGTCGCGAGTAGGGAGGCGGTTAAGAACGAGTCTCCACGCCGCCACTTGGGCTTTGAACGGAGCGAAAGACTTCCATATGCCGCAGAACGGGAAGCCTACGTTCCAACGCGAATTCACCCCGTTGTTAATATTAAAAATAATCTCATAAGCATCTCTAACCGAGTACTTTCCGTCTTCTTTTCCTCCCCACACCCATTTGTCCTTCGTTCCTTCCTTAATCGAGAAGCTCTCCAAGAATTTATAAAAATCCTCCACCCCACTTTTCTCCCTCTCGAGTAACTCCCTCCTCCACTCCACCCTCCACTTCCAAATTCCTTCCTCCCAGATTCCCATGTCCTTCACCTTCCCTTCTCGGTTAGCACTGAGTTGATACAATCTCGGAAAAAGATCCTTAAGCGGTTTTTCTCCTACCCACGACCCTTCCCAAAAGAATGCCTTTGATCCATCACCCAAGGCTTGCCTCGTCTTCTCCCAAAACCATTTTCCATCCCTACCCTTTACCTCATCCAATACCCTCTTCCACCAACCCGAGACTCGACCCTCTCCTCTCACACCTTCCTCCCCTCCCCATTTCCAGCTGTTGTCCCCATATCTCGACCTCAGGACTTTCGCCCAGAGGCTCTCCCCATCGCCTAAAAAATGCCAAATCCACTTACATAAAAAAGTTTTGTTGAAAACTTGAAGGTTTTTTATTCCGAGTCCTCCAGCCTTTCTTGATTTGTATAATTCCTCCCACCGAATCCATGCTATCTTCTTCGTCGTCTCGCTTCCACCCCATAGGAATTGACACTGCAGTGATTTAATCTTCTCCTCCACCTTTCTTGGTAACGGTGAAAGAGATAACCGATACAAAGGCATTGCCGAAAGGATTGATTTGATAACGGTGATTCTGCCCCCCATTGAAAGATTTCGAGCGTCCCACCTTTTCAGCCGCCTACTGATCTTATCCACCACATCGCTCCAGCTCTCCACTCCATTAATTCTTCCCCCAACCTTCATTCCCAAGTAAGAGAATGGTAGCATCCCCACCTTGCACCCCAACCTACAGGCCAACTCCCTCAGCCCAGCCTCCTCTAAATTTACACCGTAAGCGCAACATTTCTCGAAATTTACTTTGAGACCCGATAATAATTCAAAATTTTTAAGCAACCAACGAATTGCTAACGCATTCTCCATTGTACCTGCAACAACGAAAAGTGTATCATCTGCAAACTGAACATGAGACACCTTGACCCTGTTTCTTCCCACTGCTGCCGCCTCCAACAACCTTTCCTTCATAGCTTTTTTAATCAGCAAATTCAGGCCTTCGGCGACGATCAGAAAAAGAAAAGGGGAAAGAGGGTCGCCTTGACGGATCCCTCTCTCCATCCTAAACTCACCAGCCGGGCTTCCATTGACAAGTACGTTTGCAGCCGTCGTGGATACGCACTCACAAATCCATCCAATCCATTTGGCTAGGAAGTTCAACTTCCTAAGCATCTCGAACAAGAAGCTCCAATCAATAGAGTCATAGGCTTTTTCAAAATCAACTTTGGAAAAAAGCCGACTCTCTTTCGATTTCTTGGCATCTTCTATTGCTTCGCTCAGAACAACAACTCCGTCTAAAATAAATCTCCCTTCGATAAAAGCGGCCTGAGATTCCCCGATAATTTTCCCAATAACAACCTTCAATCTCCTTGCTAAAACCTTCGCAATAATCTTGTAAAGGCTCCCGATCAATGAAATTGGTCTAAACTGCTCCAAACCACACGCCCCTTCCTTCTTTGGGATCAAAACAATAAAAGATGAGTTTGTTCCTCTGACCAATTTTTTGTGGGTGTGGAAATCGTTCAACACCTGAAAGAGATCATCTTTTACGATGTTCCAACACTCTTTATAAAACCGGAGATTGAATCCATCAGGACCGGGGCTTTTAGAATCTCCACAATCCCACACTGCTGCTTTGATCTCCTCTTCGGAGAATGCCCTTGTGAGAAACTCACCATCTTCCACGCCCAGCCTCGATTCAACAAGATCATCCGAAAAATCCACCTGAACCTTATCCCTCCTTTTGAAGTGATTTCGGAAGTGCTCCAGGATGGCTTTCTTAACTCTCGTTGGTTCTTCTACCCACCCTTCTTCCATCTCCAACCCAACGATTCCGTTTTTACAACGTCTGAAGCTAATAGCCCTATGGAAGGTTTTGCTATTGATGTCTCCTTCCTTAATCCAGTTGAGCTTTGCCTTTTGTGCCATCAAGCTTTTTTTGTTGTTGAGGCAACACAATAAAGATGCTGTAACTTCCTTTCTTTTTACTGCCTCGACTTCTATCAATCCCACCGAATCATCCTTGCAATCCAGAGAATGTAGCTCGTCTTTTAGCTGAGTGATTTTCTGATCATCTAAGCTGAAGTGTTCCTTGTTCCAAAGTTTGAGTGCCTCTTTTAATCGTTTTAATTTTTCTTTGAAAATGTAGCAGCTCCATCCTTCGATTCTGCCCTCCCCCCAAGAATCTGCAACCAGCCTTTTAAAATCAGGATCCGAGGTCCAAGCATTGAAGAAGCGAAAGGGCTTTGGGCCCCAATCAATACGTTTCGTTTCCAATAACAAAGCGCAGTGATCAGAAACTGTTCTTGGGAGCCCTCTTAAAGTAGAATCTTACCATTTCGCAGCCCAAATTTCATTCACAAAAGCTCGATCGAGCTTACTCTTACACGAACCCACCCGCGCTACTATACCAAGTAAAGCTCCTACCTTGAAGCTTCACCTCCACCAATTTACTTCTTCCCACAAAATTCTTGAACTCCCGTCTATCCCTCGGAGTGGAATCCCAGCCTGTTCCCGCCCGTTCCCCTGCCTCTAGGATGGCGTTAAAGTCTCCGATAACACAAGTACTAACCCCTTCCCTCTGCTCCACTACTAGAGACAATTTATCCCACAGTAAAAATCTATCTTCCGGTGTACAAGGCGCATACACATTTATAATACAAAATTCTTCCCCGGTTGCCCTCCATCTTCCTTCCACCACCACCGCCCTGCCGAGGCTCCAGTGGCGCGAGCAACTGAAGGTATTATCGTTCCAAAATGTGAGATACCCCCAGACCGGCCCAACTCAATTAAACATGATTTCTTATGCATAACACGATGTTTATGGAATGGTAGACTTGCCACGATTTTCTGCATGCATAACCAGTTATTGCAGATGAATGATGGGCTCCTGATGAAGGTATTAGATGAGCTTTATAACTGATTGGCCCTCTGATGAAGGTATCGGACGGGTGTGAGCATGAAGAATGGTAAGGTGTCTGAGAGGCTGGCCAACCTCTCGGCACAACTCTAAACTGCAAGCTGGTACATCATGTTTAATTGAGCGCTCACATGTTATCATGATCATGTAGAAAGTAAGAGCATGCAAAGTATGTTTTCAAAGTGATAGGATACGGCCTAGCTCCTAGGCCCAAGCATCAGGCCCAATATAATTGGGCCCCGACAGTTAAGCTCGGCCCACGCAGCTCGGCCCAGGCAGCTCGGCCCAACTAAAGAAACTTCTTCACCAAGGCAACTCCTACATCGACTACAATTCAAGCTCCAAGAGAGATATAGAAGCTCGGTGTTTATCCACAAAGGAGAAGATCAAGCCAAAGGAGTCCTAATTGGAGAAGACTTTGTATCATAGTCAAACTCCATGTAATTACCTATAAATAGGGGTTTAGAATAGATTGAGAGAGAGAGAACAATCTTGTAATCACTACTCATACAAGCAATAAAGATCTATACTCTTTCCGCCCGTGGACGTAGATCTATTCCAATAGATCGAACCACGTAAATCCCTTTGTGTCCCGTTTACTTTCGTGTTCGTTAATTCCTTGTCTATATGCATTAATTATCTTACGAAAATAAGTTCGATCACTGGCGCCGTCTGTGGGAACCGAAAATTTGTGATTTTCGATCAAAAATTTTCTAGGTAATCTACAGCCATGACAGGAAGACTAACACGATCCCCCCCAAACGCGAAATCACGATTCGTTCGGAGCAGCATCTGTTATTCGCCAATTCCGGGCTGAAATCACCGCCAAATTGGACGAAACCACCCGGAAACATTTTCTACTCGTCAAGAGGATTCCAACGGTAGGTTGCTCGTCAAAAACCGATCACCGGTGCGGCGGGAATCACGTCTGGAAGTTCGTACTGTTGCACGACTCGCGAAATCACGATTCGTTCGGAGCAGCTTCTGTTATTCGCCAATTCCGGGCTGAAATCACCGCCAAATTGGACGAAACCACCCGGAAACATGTTCTACTCGTCGAGAGGATTCCAATGGTAGGTTGCTCGTCAAAAACCGATCACCGGTGCGGCGGGAATCACGTCTGGAAGTTCGTACTGTTGCACGACTCGCGAAATCACGATTCGTTCGGAGCAGCATCTGTTATTCGCCAATTCCGGGCTGAAATCACCACCAAATTGGATGAAACCACCCGGAAACATGTTCTACTCATCAAGAGGATTCCAACGGTAGGTTGCTCGTCAAAAACTGATCACCGGTGCGGCGGGAATCACGTCTGGAAGTTCGTACTGTTGCACGACTCGCGAAATCACGATTCGTTCGGAGCAGCTTCTATTATTCGCCAATTCCGGGCTGAAATCACCACCAAATTGGACGAAACCACCCGGAAACATGTTCTACTCGTCAAGAGGATTCCAACGGTAGGTTGCCCGTCAAAACCCGATCACCGGTGCGGCAGGAATCGCGTCTGGAAGTTCATGCTGCTGTCCGACTCGCGAAATCACGATTCGTTCGGAGCAGCTTCTATTATTTGCCAATTCCGGACTGAAATCACCACCAAATCGGACAAAACCACCTAGAAACATGCTCTACTCGTCGAGAGGATTCCAACACGATCAATCGCCGCCGCTGCCGCCGCCAACACGGAAAAGGATATTCAGCAAACCGGACAAGGTCCGACAACAAATCCACCTGTTCAGGAAGCCGAAATCCACAAAGGCGAGGCAAGCCAGGCGCAAGATCTACACCCGGCAACATACCGGCTATCTAGGAAGGAACACGCCAAAGGCCAGACTCCGGACGGACACGTTGAGCATGTTGGATAAGCATAGCAAGATTTTCTCCAGCTCGCCAAAAACAACACAACGCTCAGCCGTGAAAAAGGACAACCCTCACGCAAAGATGGTAGAGAGCACGAAGCTTACCTCCGGATCGCGGCATCGGCAAAAATCCCCTAGCGTCAGGATCATAGACGCACGGGACGTCGGGATCCGCCAACAGGGCCACCATCGCATCTCACCTCGCCGCAACACCATCTCACCTCGGCGCGACACCGTCTCACCTCGGCGCGATGAGGACAGTTACCTCGCACTACAAAGACATTATGGCATAGCAGGTCGGTTAGCAAGAGCCGACAAAGCTGATAGGCACAAGCGTGAAGCCGACAAGGCCGAACCTTCAGATCGGAAGAAGGATCGGAATGACCGAGGTCAAAGTCGCCGAAGTGCCTTCGACAGGCTCCAGCATACACCCCTGGAATCCAGGCTCGGACCTCGGCAAAACCAGGAATGAAGCCAACTCACTCCATTGACGAGGCCGAAGCCAACTCACACCGATATGTTCGAGAAACCTCGGCCCATGTCAAGTGGAAGGGAGAAGCGCCGATCCAAGGAGTACTGTCATTTCCATGAGGATTACGGGCGCGATATCGAGGAATGTAGAAAGCTTGCTACGGTCATAGAGCAATTAGTGCGCGACAGCACCCTCAAGAGTTACCAAAGTCGCGGCCGACGTTCTGACCAATACGAAGCCCACACTCGAGGCAAAGCGCAATAAAGACGATGAAGTCCTCTCAAGGCCTAGGCGACGTCCTCTCAAGGCCGAGGCCGACTGAAGTCCCTCGAAGTCAAACTCCTAAGTACTGACGAAGCCGAGGAGACAGGTCCACTCTCAAGGCCGACGCCGACCGAAGTCCCTCGAAGTCAAACTCCTAAGTATTGACGAAGCCGAGGAGACAGGTCCACTCTCAAGGCCGAGGCCGACCGAAGTCTCTCGAAGTCAAACTCCTAAGTACTGATGAAGCCGAGGAGACATGTCCACTCTAAAAGCTGAGGCCCGAAGTCCTTAAACGGACAAGCCCTCATATACAAGAAGTCCACTCTAAAAGCTGAGGCCCGAAGTCCTTAAACGGACAAGCCCTCATATACAAGAAGTCCACTCTCAAAGCTAAGGCCCGAAGTCCTAAAACGGACGAGCCCTCACATAAGAGCCCCAAAAAGGACGTGGCCATCACCTTTTACGACAAGGTGAGCACGCTATCAAAGGCCAAGACCTAGCATACTTCCTAGTAGAATCTAAATTCACGGAAACACCGAAGCCATTTGAGCCCCCCTCGAAAAGCACCAAAGCCGAACCCGCAAAAGAACCACCTAAAGATTGTTGAAAAGTTTACGTGGACGCGGCTTTGAGGAAATCGGGAAGCGGGGCAGGCATCATACTCCTCAGCCCAGACGGACAGGAGACAACCTATACACTTCGGTTCGACTCCCCTACAACAAACAACGAAGTGGAGTACGAAGCTTTAATCGTCAAACTTTGCCTAGCTCAAGGCGACAGGATACCTCCACAAAGTCAAGAACCTACAACAATACTTCTCGCATTTTGAGTTGGTTCACATCCCAAGGGGGCAGAATAGCGGAGCAGATGCACTAAGCAAATTAGCCTCATCATCCACAAGCCCTCCCGTGGAAGAAGTCAAACACCGAAGTATTGACGAAGCCGAAACAAGCCTAGTAACTCCATTAGGCAAAGCTCTTAGCCAACTTCAGTTCCCATCATAACCATCGACTACATCAAATGGGTGGAAGCCGAACCCTTGGCAGAAATCACGAGCAAGAACGCCCTCAACTTCGTCTAGAAGAACATAGTATGCAGCTTCGGCATACCCCATATCCTCATCTCGGAAAATGGGACACAATTCACGGACAGAACATTCAGAGAATGGAGTGAAGGGCTTCATATCCAGCAGACATTCACTTCGGTAGCTCATCCTCGAGTGAATGGCCAAACCGAAGTTACGAACTGAACTATTGTCAGGGGACTCAAAACCCGCTTCGATAAAGCCAAAGGAGATTGGGTAGCGAACTTACCCCAAGTTATAGTCATACCACACAACTCCCCAGACCTCGAACGATGAAACACCCTAAAATTTGGTGTATAAATCCGAAGCAGTGATTCCGGTAGAGAACGGTCTGCCGAGCCCGCGCACTCTCAACTTCATAGCCGAAGTTAACGAGGAAGACCTCCGAACCGAACTGGATCTGTTGGAAGAGAAACGAGAGCTCGCCTAGATAAGAGAAGCTAAGTACAAACAAGTAGCTCGGTACTACAACCAAAGAGTGAAGTACCAACAATTCCAAGCAGGCGACCTCATACTTCGGAACAACGAGGTGAGTAAAGCGGAAAGGCTCGGCAAGCTTGAAGCCACATGGGAAGGACCATACCGAGTTGAAGAAGTCCTCGGCACAGGGTCGTACAAGCTCGCCCACTTATCCGGTAAGCCAATACCCCGTGCACGGCACATTACTCATTTAAAGAGATACCTTGCACAAGTGGTTGAGAGTAATGTCCAAGTTCATATAGTTCATTTAGGTCATTTAGGTCGTCTTTTTAGGGTCTTGCATACATCTTGCATTTGCATACATCTTGCACATCTCTCTCTACTCCACTTATGCATATTATCTCGACAAATAAGGAATGTAAAGCCATATTTAAAGCCAAACTTCGTAGAAATCCAATTTCCGAAGTGAGCTATTTAAAGCCAAACTTCGTCGAAATCCAATTTCCGAAGTGAGCTATTTATTTAAAGCCAAACTTCGTCGAAATCCAATTTCCGAAGTGAGCTATTTAAAGCCAAACTTCGTCGAAATCCAATTTCCGAAGTGAGCTATTTAAAGCCAAACTTCATCGAAATCTAATTTCTGAAGTGAGCTATTTAAAGCCAAACTTCGTCGAAATCCAATTTCCGAAGTGAGCTATTTATTTAAAGCCAAACTTCGTCGAAATCTAATTTCCGAAGTGAGCTATTTAAAGCCAAACTTCGTCGAAATCCAATTTCCGAAGTGAGCTATTTAAAGCCACACTTTGTCAAAAGACGAAGTGAGCTAGTAAAACCCTGACGAGGGTACTTAATAAACTCCATAATAGGAGTAAAATTAAAATGCGCGTATTGACCTAACCTCGGTTAAAAACAAAGATACGGCCTTTGTTTAAAACGGAGAAGACACTAAACCTCGTCTGAAGACGAGGTCGTGCTAATTAAAGCCTAAACTTTATCTTTGACAAAGTCGTGCTGTTCAACGCATTCCGACTTCGTCGAAATCTAATTTCCGAAGGGGCAATGCGAAATTCATATCAACCTCGTCTTAACGAGGTGGCAAGCATTCCGACTTCGTCGAAATCCGATTTCCGAAGGGGCAATGCAAATTTTATACCCACCTCGTCTTAACGAGGTGGCAAGCATTCCGACTTCGTCGAAATCCGATTTCCGAAGGGGCAATGCAAATATTATACCCACCTTGTCTTAACGAGGTGGCAAGCATTCCGACTTCGTCGAAATCCGATTTCCGAAGGGGCAATGTAAATTTTATACCCACCTCGTCTTAATGAGGTGGCAAGCATTCCGACTTCGTCGAAATCTAATTTCCGAAGGGGCAATGCAAATTTTATACCCACCTCGTCTTAACGAGGTGGCAAGCATTCCGACTTCGTCTAAATCCGATTTCCGAAGGGGCAATGCAAATATTATACCCACCTTGTCTTAACGAGGTGGCAAGCATTCCGACTTCGTCGAAATCCGATTTCCGAAGGGGCAATGCAAATATTATACCCACCTCGTCTTAACGAGGTGGCAAGCATTCCGACTTCGTCGAAATCTAATTTCCGAAGGGGCAATGCAAATTTTATACCCACCTCATCTTAACGAGGTGGCAAGCATTCCGACTTCGTGAAATCCGATTTCCGAAGGGGCAATGCAAATATTATACCCACCTTGTCTTAACGAGGTGGCAAGCATTCCGACTTCGTCGAAATCCGATTTCCGAAGGGGCAATGCAAATATTATACCCACCTCGTCTTAACGAGGTGGCAAGCATTCCGACTTCGTCGAAATCTAATTTCCGAAGGGGCAATGCAAATTTTATACCCACCTCGTCTTAACGAGGTGGCAAGCATTCCGACTTCGTCAAATCCAATTTCCGAAGGGGCAATGCAAATTTCTTATGGACTTTATCTTAACAACACGGTATTATTTCTCCCTCGTCTTAACGAGGTGGTATTATTTCTCCCTCGTCTTAACGAGGCGGTATTACTTCTCCCTCGTCTTAACGAGGTGGTATTATTTCTCCCTCATCTTAACGAGGCGGTATTACTTCTCCCTCATCTTAACGAGGCGGTATTATTTCTCCTCGTCTTAACGAGGCGGTATTACTTCTTCCTCGTCTTAACGAGGTGGTACACGATTGACTTTGTCAATTTATTTTTCGACGGGGCAATGTACTTTTCTTCGACCTCGTCTTAACGAGGTGGCACGCGATTGACTTCATCAATTCTACTTTTGACGGGGCAACGTACTTTAGACCACTCCTACCTCAACTATTTCCCCTATGTCACACCCTCGCTTCTACATCTTTTTGGGGGGGGATGTGATAGGATACGGCCTAGCTCCTAGGCCCAAGCATCAGGCCCAATATAATTGGGCCCCGACAGTTAAGCTCGGCCCACGCAGCTCTGCCCAGGCAGCTCGGCCCAACTAAAGAAACTTTTTCACCAAGGCAACTCCTACATCGACTACAATTCAAGCTCCAAGAGAGATATAGAAGCTCGGTGTTTATCCACAAAGGAGAAGATCAAGCCAAAGGAGTCCTAATAGGAGAAGACTTTGTATCATAGTCAAACTCCATGTAATTACCTATAAATAGGGGTTTAGAATAGATTGAGAGAGAGAGAACAATCTTGTAATCACTACTCATACAAGCAATAAAGATCTATACTCTTTCCGCCCGTGGACATAGATCTATTCCAATAGATCGAACCACGTAAATCCCTTTGTGTCCCGTTTACTTTCGTGTTCGTTAATTCCTTGTCTATATGCATTAATTACCTTACGAAAATAAGATCGATCACAAAGGTAACTCGGGTACTTTCCCGAGATTGCATTGGATGAGCAAGTCTATTTCTATAGCCCTAAGTGGCATTGATTTTGGGGTGAGCTCACTAAGTACAATCAATGTACTTACCTCTGTGCGTATTTCTAAACGTGCAGGCTAACTGGAAGTTAGAGGTGAAAAGAGAGGCGGGCCAAGGCGAGGGATGTTACGGTTGTAGCCCGGTGACGTGTGTCTCCACACATGCGCCACAACTATGTTTCCGCTGTAATGTATAAGACTAAAAGTTAAGTTAATTTTGCGACATCTTGTATAAACCATGCCATTCATGAACTAACGTTGTAAGTGTCCAAGAGTCCACTTGTGTATAAATGATCACTCACTCTCTCTTTCCTTCCTTGCGATTATCTTCTTCAATTATACTCCATAACTTGTCCATCATTATTACGATACCCTCTTCCACCGATAAATCATGTTCACAAGTTTCAAGCTCACTCATGAAAATCATAAGTTGCCTTAGCATCCCACCTGTGGCGCCCTGTCTCCGAGGCACATTTTTACCTGCCCTGGGGGTCGGGGCGTTACAAAAATAAAAAAAAAATAATACATAATGATGAAAGGGGTAAATATGGTAGTTTGGCATAAATTTTGCATAGAATTTTGAAATAGGACACTTATTCAAGGACAAAAAGTTGGCTTGTCGGGACACTTATTAGGGGACGGAGGGAGTATGTTACAGTACAATTTTTGACTTCCGGCACGTTTCTTCAATTGCTCTAAAATATAAATTTTTCATATTTTTTTCCTATAAATTCAACAAAAACAAAACACAAGCGTAATTAAAAATTATGGGAATTCAAAAGATTGTCACTTCTGTTCATATATTTTGACACTTTTATTCATGTACATTGACACTTTTATGAAAAATACGATAAAAAATGATTTATTTTAACGCTTCTATTGCGAGAATATGTTTTGCTCATTCGTAAGGTGTCGTATAAAATAGTCGACATAAAATAACAATAATTTTGAGAATTCAAAAGATTGACACTTTTTTTCATGTACATTGGCACTTTTACGAAAAATACAATAAAAAATCAATTATTTTATCATTTCAAGTGCAGGAATATGCTTTGCTCATTCGTAAGGTGTTGTATAAATAGCGGTCGGAAAATAACAATAATTAAAAATTGACATTTTTGGGAATTCAAAAGATTGGTACTTTCATTCATATAGATTGACATTTTAATTCATGTACATTGGCACCTTTACGAAAAATACGATAAAAAATAAATTATTTTATAGCTTCTATTGCGGGAATATGTTTCACTCATCCGAAGTGTGTCGTATAAATAGCGGTCGGAAAATAACGATAATTAAAAAAAATTGACATTGTTGAGAATTCAAAAGATTGGCACTTTCGTTCATATAGATTGACTCTTTTATTCATGTATATTGGCATTTTTTTATGAAAAATACAATAAAAATGAATTATTTTATTGGTTCAAGTGCGGGAACATGCTTTGCTCACCCATAAGGTGTCGTATAAATAGCCGTTGGAAAATAACGATAAATAAAACTTAAAAGTTTTTGGGAATTCAAAATATTGCCACTTTCGTTCATACAGATTGACACTTTTATGCGTGTACATTGACACTTTTACAAAAAAATACGATAAAAAATTGAATTATTTTATCGTTTCAAGTGTGGGAATATGTTTTGCTCACTCGTAAGGTGTCGTATAAATAACAGTCGGAAAAGAACGATAATTAAAAATTGAAGTATTCGGGAATTCAAAAGATTGACACTTTAGTTCCTATAGATTGACACTTTTATTCATGTACATTGACACTTTCATAGAAAATACGATAAAAAATGAATTATTTTATCTCTTCATGTACGGGAATATGTTTCACTCATCCGAAGTGTGTCGTATAAATGGCCGTCGGAAAAGAACTATATTTAAAAAATAAAAAAAATGTATAGCATAAAAATAAGTTAATAACACCTAAAATACAAGATTTTTTGATTTTTTTTTTGATTTGTATTTTACTGCAGTTTCATTTCTTTATCCCCTGCTTACAAAGAGGGCAACTAAGAGAACTTTGAGCCATTGGTCCACACAGCTGAGGTGAAAAATATGAGTGCATGGCAACTCCCTTATTTCCTCTTCTCCCTATACTTTGCCAGACATATACAACACTCCTTTAATAATGAACCATATTAGATTTGAATTATAATGAGTTTTAAGACAATAATTAACCCAATCATCTCAAGAAATTGAAAAAAAACGGTATGAACATACTGTGATTTATTGGTTTAAGGTTGAAATCCCATGCTCTAAAAGGGTGCCAATATCCTTAAATCTCCAGCTCAGAAGGGAAGAAAGCTGTTCTTGAGTGGCTCCGCGGCTAAGGGAAGCCGTGTTCATGTTGTATCCTAGGAAAGTACTGAGCAACCGCATGCAACAGTAGATGAGCACAAATAGTATGAATGGGAAGGAGTATGTGATTGCATTCCAAGATAGGAGGGAGATGCAGAGGGGATGGAGCTTCGGTGCTTGATTATACGAGCCAAAGCGCGTGTCGAACACCCACACATTGCCCATCACAAACCATAGAGCAAACACTAGCTCAAGTGAAGTCTTGTACTTCTGCCTAAACTGCAGATTTATGAATATAGAGAATACTGAGACATAAGTATATATGCAGTATTAATTCAAGAAGTAAAAATAGTGATAAAGTTTATACCTTGATTCCACATTGATCATCGTTTTTTTGATGTTCAATATCTGAACTATTATTGCCTTGAGATAAATAAACGAGGTGGTAGCACCATAAGAGGAGAATTAAACTAAGAAAACAGCCTAAAGCATAACCCGAGACCCATATTCTCATGGGCCAAACCGGTTTCTCCTCTCCACTTCATTTGCATAACTCCGGCTCTAATAGTTGCTGCTCATTTCGGACTCTGTTTCCCATCTCTCTGAAATCTCCTTCTTGATAGGGAGAAACATATCCATATAGCCACGAATACGGGTTGTTTCAGAAGCCAAGATAGAGGTGCTTTACATCTGCCAAGATCCCGCGACACCTATTCACAATTCGCCAAGAGGAGAGAGGGATCTGATGAAACAGAACCATATCAACACGCGAGTGCCGTGATCTCCAGATCCTAAGACGGGGACCATTCTAGTACCCTGACACCTCACATGTGTCGATGGGTTTTAACTACTTTGTCCCCCTCTAAAAGACCAAACTACCCTCGTTGAAGGGTGATTATTGCACCACCTACCATTTAATTCAAAATCTCTATAAATAGGGGAATTCTTCTCTATTCTAAGGTACGCTTTTCTTTTCTCTAGATATTACTTCGTCACTTTGCTATGAGTTTTGCTTGAAGCATATACTCATCACACACTGAGAGGTTCCTTCCTTTAGAAGGCCTCAAAATCTTTCCAGTATTTAAATACTGACTTGAGCGTCAGAGGTTCTTCCCGGAGGATCCTCCCTCGCTCCTCCGGTTTGTTTTGCAGGATTCTCAAAGATTCCAGCGAGACGAGCTAGGATTCAAGGTGAGCGTTAAGGAGTATGAAGAGCTTGACTCTTCCTTGTTTCATTTATGTTTTTTCGTCCTGTTCTTGAGGATTTAATCTTCTACGAAATGGGATTTTTCTCGTTGTTTTGTTGATGATCTATAACCCTGATCTATCAACTAGTGCCGTCTGTGGGAAATTCGAGCTAAGACGTCGATTTCCTTTCTTTATATTAACAAAATTCTCCAAAATATGTTACCAATTTTTAACTGGTTTTCTCTTCTTTTGTCAAGACTTGAGATTCGAGATTCAGGAAAATTTTCCTCAAAGGCTTTCGAGTAAGAGGAAGGAAAATATGTTTTGCAATTTCAGCTGCAAATTATCCTTGGAAGTAAGCGTTAGCAAGAAAAAATGTTTGCGAATATAGTTCATCTTAAAAAATAATCAGTATCTCTTTTCGGAAATTGATTCATTGAAAGTATAATTACTAAAATTTGATTGAACAAAATATGTTGAACCTCTTCCTTTGAAGTCTTAGAAAGAGGTTAAAGGAGGAAATATCTTGGTTCTCTGAATCTGAAAAGAAGGATTCAAAGAAGAAACCAAACAACCGTTGCCTCGTGAGTAATGTGTTGAATCCGGGATCCCTTGGATGTAGATTTAATTAATTTTAATAATTATTATGATACAATTATAGATCTTGAAAGCGGAAACCGATCTAAGATCGTATACCTGTTTGCGTAAATCCGGCGAAAAACTTAGTAGAGGAAAAGATCTTCCATGCACTGGATCTCAGCACAAGAGATCTAGCTCTTGATCGTAAACCTCGAGATCTTCTGGAGTATTCCCTAGCAACGAGAAGAATTTCGAGTGGGCGAAAATCTATCTTCTTTGCACTACCCTATAACCGGCGTCCCCTTCTCCTTCTTCTAAGAATCTGTGAAATCACATATTTTCTTTTTCCACTTATCTCTTATTTATAGATAAGAAGTGGAGTGGTGGAGAAGTTAGGGTTTGGTTATTGGGCCAGGCTATGCTCTATTGGACTATTCCAAGGATCTTGAGGAGGATATGGATTGTGCCTTCCAATATAATTAAATAATCTAAGTATTCTTTGGCCCCGAATACTTTATTTAATCATATTAATATTATAGCCTTTTCACTATAGTAAAATAATATGGCACGCCGTCCATTCCCAAATTACTACATACCGGGCTCCTCTTTGAATTATATTATTTCTCGTGTTTAAGATATCACATGTCCATTAATTAATTTAAGCTACTGACTGCTTTAATTAATTAATATCTAAAACCTTGAGTAGTACCCGTTCAACCTTATTATTATATCGGAACTTAATCCACATGCAGGGTTTGATATAATAATCCTTAGAACGCCTCAAGGGGACATCATCAACTCGGCGCACCGAGACACGATTTCTAGCTATAATATTAATTATCATATTTATAATATTATTACCCATGATACGGAGATTCTTTGAGTTGCGATAACTCTCACTCATGGTAAATCAAAGCAATAATGATTATAAATATATAATTGAATATTATGACAACTAGAATTAAGAAATAATAATCGTCCGATACATGATCCTTTATATAAGTCTATATAAAAGGATTTATCTCACCGCGATCCTGTTCAGTGCAAACTGATTATGCACTAGTATAAGCTAATAACCAAGACCAGCTATTATCCAGATTATACTACAACCTTGACAAGTAATTTGTCCAAGATTACTTTTGGTTGCGAACACCATTTAACCATATAAGAATGTGATAATATGATCTTCCGTGCGACCACCCACACCATATTATCTATAATATATAGTACCGGACATTTATCTGTATAACCATAACATGAATTAATATGCAAATCATATGACAATATATTTATTTCCATAAAATAGGAAGATACAGTTAATATACACGCATAAAAGTATGCTTTGCAGTATATAACCCCAATAATCTCCCACTTATACTCAAAGCATGCTTTTAAGAATACCACTACACTAAATTCTCTCCCACTTATACTCAAAGCAGTGTTGCCATACGTCTGATTCATTTTCCCTTCACGCCCTTATCGAAAACCTTCGACGGCATGCTAATCGTGAAGGAAACTGTCAGGGTATCTTCCGACGTAATCTTTGACACCACTATGTCTCCTCTCATTACGATTACTCATAATATAAAGTACTTCTTTCCGATGTATTTACTGGCCTTATGGTCTTGTGATTCCTTTGAATTTGCTACTGCACCAGAATTATCACAATAAATTATGATCGTCTGAGGCAAATTCAAAATCATATGCAAGTCTAACAAGAAGTTCCGGAGCCATCCAGCCTTCCAACTAATGGCTCCACCTCCCAGTCTAAAACACACCCCGAGGTAGACTTTCGAAAATTCCTATCTGATTGGAAATCAATATAACCCAAATAGGAATAGACTGTCAAACTGAAAGATCAACATATAATCTCGTTCCCTTGATTATATTCTTTACAGCAGTCTAGTGCCCATGACCAGGGTTAGATTGGTATCTGAAAACCATGCCAACGACATAACAGATATCAGGCCTGGTGTAAAGCATAACATACATGAGGTTTCCTATTGCAGAGGCATATGGAACCACCTTCATGTCATTTATCTATCTCTGTGTCTTAGGACACATTTCTTTAGACAAATGAACTCTTTATCAAAATGGCAAGAAGCCCTTTTCGGAGTTTTCCATGCTAAAACACTTTACTACCACATCAATATAAACCACTTGTTACAAGCACAACATTCTCTTCTTACGATCACGAAAGATCTTAATCCCAAGAATGTAAACAACTTCTCCCAAGTCCTTTATATTGAATTTCTTGGACAACCACATCCGTACATCTGATAACTACTCCACGTTGTTGCCAATCAGGAGTATGTCATCCACATACAATACTAGAAACACCACAACGTTCCTGTTGCACTATTTATACACACAACTCTCATAATCGCACTGAATGAGTCCATATGACTGGATTACCTCATCAAGATATGTGTTCCAAGACCGAGATGCTTGCTTAAGTCCATAAATGGATCGCTTAAGTTTGCAAACCAGATGCTCATCCCCTTTTGGCAATATATCCCTCTGGTTGGCGAATGTAAATAGATTTCTTAAGAGTACCATTCAGAAAAATGGTCTTGACATCCACTTGCCAAATCTCTAGATCTATATGAGCCGCAATGGCTAAGAGAATCCGGATCGACTTAAGCATAGCAACAGGCGAGACTTTCGCCACAAGCCTAGCTTTAAGGGTCTCAACCTTACTGTCATATCCTCTCTTACATTTTTAGATTCCCTTATCCAACGGGAGTTACCCTTTAAGGTAGTTTCTACAATGTTATACACATTTTATCATGCATGGATTCAATTTAAGAATCCATTGCAACTAGCCAAAACTTGTGCATCTTCCTCTTGGATTGCCTCTATACATGTCCATGGGTCAATGTCATCTTTTACCTGGTAAGATATCCGAAGATTCTCCCAAACACAACCATCTTTTAGGTTGAAAAGATGACCCTCCACTACAACAAGGCTCTACCTAAGAGTTTATGTTAGTGTCAACACGTGGTGTAGTTCGTGGTGTAACATCTAGTATGGGTGGTTCCGGCACCGCCTTTTTTCCCTCATTTCTAAAATGATCTCACTAGTGGGTTTATACTATTTACATAGCCTTCTTCCAAAAATCGAGCGTTTGTGCTAATTCCAATCTTTTGGACTACAGGACTATAGAATAGACCACATCTCGTTCCTTTAGGGTATCGTAGAAACAACCATATTTTAGTACAAGGTCCTAATGGACCAAGTTTAGAACATACGCTGCTGTCTCTAGACCCTAAAACGTAAAAGGTAAATTAAAATAGCTCATCATCAACCGAAACATTTCTAAAAGTGTTCGATTCCTTCATTCCGCCATACCACATTAATGTGGCATTCCTGGCGCAATAAGCTAGGATGTGATCCCGGCTTCCGACACGTGTTCCAAGAATTCACCGCTAAGGTATTCATCTCATTGATCAAACCAAAGAGATATGATATATTTACCATGATGATAATCAACTTCAGCCTTGAACTCCTTGAATTTATCATGGATTCAAACTTATGTTTCATCAAATATATCCATGCCTTGAGTAGTCATCAAGAAATGACGAAGTACTCGTAACCACCCCTTAGCTTGTACTGACATTGGACCACACACGTCCGCATGAATCAAATCCAACATACTTTCTAATCTATTTGCCCTTGGATCTAAGAGTGACCAAGACTTTAGATACCAGATATATGTTTGATTCTAGCTAGAAGGTTCTTTACATTTAAAGAATTGATATTGTGTTTTTTTATTGCAGTCTGCGCACAACTAATGTACGTCTCCCACTGCATTGACCTCTACTTTTGTAGCGTCTCCCACTGCACTGACCACCACTTTCGTAGCATTTCTCACTGCAATGGCCACCAGTTTCGTAACGTCTCCCACTGTGATGGTAATCTCGACCGCATAGAACAAATGCACAAGATATACCTTGACCATTACCTCCATTCAAATTAGCACAGGCCGCCATAATTTGTCTTTTCTGCTTACAATGGTAACACTTTCTTCTTGGTTTCTTTATCCCACCTTGAGTAGTTATTCACCTCCTGAGTGTCACCTCCTTAACCACCACCACCTTGCTTCTTCTTCCTTTAAACATCCTTTGGTTTAAAAGGAGTAGAAGGTGTGGTGATCAATGCTTGAGAACCGGTTTGAAACATCTCAGCATTGATGAGTTCATTGAGCAATTCGGTTAACTTGTACATGAATTGATTCATGTTATAGTTGAACCGAAACACATCAAAAACTAATAGGGATCCATTCTATTATGATATCGACCTGAGTTTCCCCATCGATTTCATCACCTAGAATCTCCATTGTATTAAGACAACTAATCATCTTAAGAACATGGTCCCTTATAGGAGTACTTTCAACTATTTTCATCGACAAAAGAATATTTTGTCGAACTTTGTATCCATGATGACTAAACACACTACAACAAAAAATGGAAACAACAACACCTAATAGACAACGGTTTTGGTAAAAAACCGTTGTAGTTAAGAAGAAATCCGTTGTTGATTTCAAAAACCGTTGTCTATGGGCGGAAGAAAGCGCTCATAGACAACGGGTTTTCTATGACGTTGTCGTAGATACGTTGTAGAATTGCATATAGACAACGGTGTGGTTTACCGTTGTCGTTATGGTGTTGTTGAATCATACGAGGTTAATTTAGACATCGTAATTTTTTCATCGTTGTCTTTCTTATGTTGTCTATTTTTGATACTTGGATTTTTTTATTTTTTTTGAGTGTTACGAAATTATGTGTATATATAATTAAATATAAAGTATATGAAAATTTAATAAAATCCCCACCTAATAAAAAAAAATTAAATAAACTTTAGAAATAAAAAAAAGTAAAATAACATCCTAATTATTATTTTCTTTTAACTGTAATGAAATTATGTGTACATATAATTAACTTAATAAAATTCCTAAATTCAAAATATAATGCTATAAATGAAAAATTAAATAAAATTCCCAACCAAAAAATTAGAATCAAATAAAACCTTTGAAATGAAAATAATAATAATAATAATAATAATAATAATAATAATAATAATAATAATAATCATCCAACCAAAAATAAAATAAAAAATAAATAAATAACATTAATTAGAATTGGCCTGGGAACAGTCGTCATTCACTTTATCCCGCTCGCACCTCTCTTTCTTCCCGTGCGCGTTCTTCTTCTTCAGCCTTTAGGAATTAGGGCACAGCAAAATCTCTCTCTCTCTCCATGGATATCTCTGTAGTGTACTTGAAAGTAAAAATCTTGATTACTCCTTGCAATTTCTTCCTAATTTAGTTGTGATTTTGGGGATTTATGGTACTCTCTTTCTTTCATTTACAGCCATTGTCCTCGATTCTCAATTTTGGGTAAAAATCACTGCAACCTCAGGCGGCAACTTTCTTGTCTGCTATTTCCTTGGCCCCAGCTGCATTCCCTTTCAGGTAGTCATATTCGAACTTCGAAATAGTTATTGTTGAGCTACGCCTCGAAGCTAAAGCTCTATTTCTTACTGTCTTCTCGATAATAGATTTCAGATTCTCGAGGGCCATTGTATCTACCCATCGTTCGATCCGCACACAGTTGCGCCGTCGTCGTCGTATTTCGCTAACAGGAGCATCAGCGCCGCCCGTCCCCCTGCCAAATCTCGCCGTCGTCCTGGGTCCCCAATTTTTCAGTTTCAATCATTGAGTTCTTCTTAAAGCTGTAAGTATATTTCTCTTTCATGAAAACTTGAATGTAGGATATGCTGAAACCAATGCATGGAGATGAAGTATATGATCTGTGGCTGGCTAAATTTGAAAATATCATTCACATGATTTTTCTTTGGGATAAAGAAAAGCAACGTAGTATTAAGTCGATCACCAATCAAATGGGACTACCTAATTTCATCCTAAAGTTTAAAAAAAGCAAGAAATTCTGCATATGGAATGTCAAAATGTTGAAATCTGCACTTGAAATCTTACATACCAGCACCTTCATATGCTGATGTTCTTTGACAGATATAACTGGAGCCACTCGGCAGCTTCTTCAATGGAATGCTTGGGTTTTCAAACAGATATCTGCAAATCTCTCCACTCATCAGGTAAAGTTTTGATGTAATTAAATTTAATTTGTGTTTATGTGCGTATTAATGTCTGTTAATCGTCCCTGCTCTGTTTTTTACCTTATATGATTGGAAGGTCATTATGTGTAACTCTGATGCTGGTACGAGCGAGGATATATTTGAAAATCCCGTCAAAGTTACAAATCTTTTTGCTCAATATCGATGCTAATAGTTAATGCATATTATGTTGCAATTCAAATTTGTTTCACTAGTATAGGTAAAACACTTTTATGAACATTACTACTTGTTTCTTTCATCTCAGATAGCATTTGTTATGCTTTCAGTTAAACTTATATTAATTCAAAATCTGTACGCGGCTAATGTACTCTCTCTATCACGTTTTATAGGTACATGAAAATTTGGGGCTTCTGAGTCAAGCTCGAGACAACATCTTTAAAATTTTGACCAAGTAAGTCACCATTTTTCTTGATTCACACTATTTTCTTGGTAATGTATGGTTCTTGATTTTACTTTGATTTACGCTACATTCTTTACCAGTCCTTCTTCAGAAAATCTTCGCACTTAATGTTCAATATGTAGCAATTAGCATAGAATTTTCTATAGAGACGAAGACATGGTACATGAAGAAGCTGATGAAGATTATACATATGAGAACATTACCTATATTGTTTTAATGATGATGATGATAAGCATGTGAATAAATTTATTTATTGTTTTTGATAGTGTTTTACATGATATCATGATGATCATCTAAGTACTCCATACCGGCAAAATGAAACTAAGAAGAATCCATCCAGCGCATCATGTGGTATATTGAATGTTCCATTAACTAGTGTGCTGCATAGTGACAATTTTTTGCCTGAATGAGTAGCAATTTTTTACTTTTATCTATTTTGTCTTAATAAAATAGTAACTATGTATAGAATAGAATAGAATAGAATAGTATGAATAGTATGTATAGGAGTATGAATAAGTATGAATAGTATGCACACTTACCCATTCCAACAGAAGAGTGCAAAAGTATAGGCAATGCAGTGGGATCTCATGTTCCATAGCCATTACATTTGCTGAAGTTGAAAGATGAGGTAAAATTCATTACTACTCAATATGATTTTTCAATCGTTGAATATACACTAGATATAATTTATTTCTATACAAATTTGTAGAAACCAAAAAAGAAGATACAAGAAAAAGAAAAAGAAGAAAAACCAATTGATTTATCAAATACTCCTGCACCATTGCGTGTCGTATATCTTATATGCAAGGCTGATCGTCAACGTGTTACAGCCATAAACATTGACAAAAGCCTCTTCGGGCAAGACATGTGCCTTTATGTAAACATTGAAGATGTCAAGCCTTTCTGCACATTGGAGCCAATTGCTTATACATGCATAACTGTCTATATATGGTAAAGAAAAATTGTAATTTTATTTATAATTTACATTTTACCATTGGTTATGAAATGTATTGCTAATTTTATTTACAAGCACCTACACACAAAAATATGCCGAGAGAAAAAGGCCCACAAATTTGGGTTTGTTAATCCATATCACGTAGGGCATATTCCCTCCACAAAAGTTGATGAAGAACAACAGAGGAAAAGCATTGCATCAAGAACAAATGCATTAGCTAAAGGCCTTGTTGGTACATCGAAGTCTCAACTTGTGTTAGTTCCGTGTAATGTGGGGTAAGTACAAACTTATATAGATTATTTTAAGATAGGGTAAAAAATCTAATTTTTTAATTTTTGTTCTTTTTTAGTTTTCATTGGATTCTTACCGTCATCGACCCTCACAATGAAGAGATTGGAGTTCTGGTCCCTTTGTATGTAGGAAATCGTGGTGGCAAAGGTGATTGGAAACAAATCGTTGAAGCGTAAGTCTTTAAGTATAGTTATTAAATCTATCTTTGTTTTTTTTTTAAATAATATATGATCAAAATTAGTCATTTCTGCCGAATTATGTTTAGAGGATTGAAGACTTTCCTTTCTACACTTGAAACCACAAAGGAAATAAAGAGTCCAATTTGGACTTCAATTCTGGTAAGACTATTTATGAAACTACTATATGTTGTGTACTTTTCTGTTAATTTTTTTGTAATTTTCTACATTATAATTATAGTGTCCCAAGCAACCAGACCACGTACAATGCGGGTTTTATGTGATGAGATATATGAAGATATAATCGAATCTGACTCTATCTCGACAATTAGTTCGCTGCAAAAATGGGTAAACAATGTTTATGTTTGCAGTTTCTTATTAGTGGTTTTTCCTTGATTTGTTTACTTGTGAGATATTTAGTTATGGTTATATATTTTCCACTTCAACAGTTTAAAGGTAAAAAGTACTCGATTCATGATATTGACGAGGTGCGAACTAAGTGGGCAGGATGCGTACAAGAATATATTTACAAGTAGAAGGTAATTAATTAATTTATAAAGTTCTTGTAGTGTTGAAATAATTATGTAAGTTTGTAGAAAAAGTGGATTCTCATTTGTCATCAGTTGCAACTTCTGTCACGCAGATGTTTTGTCGGACGAAGCATGGCAAATTTGAATGGAGAATCTGTATTAGGGATGAAGAACCCTTTTTTTTGTAGTTAGAATGATGATATTAATTGATTTCGAATTGTAGGTTGAATGTTACATTTGCAACTTTAGTAACAGCTTCAAGAAACTTTTGTAGTGAATTTGTGTTGTTTAAAATTATGAAATTAGTGATTCGGTAATTTTTAGATATATTTGATGTGTAATTTTAATTTTATTTTATTAAAAAAATATTTCGAAAAAAAATATAAAAATATAAAAATGATAAAAAATATATATATAAACAACAACGGTATCATACTGTTGTCGATTTTATATATAACTTCGGCAGAACACCGTTGTCTATGAGCGTGTCCGCGTTGTTGAAACAATCTTCAACAAGGTGAATCACTGTTGTCTATGAGCGTGTCCGTGTTGTCGAAACAATCTTCAACAACGGTGAATCACCGTTGTCTATGAGCGTGTCCGCGTTGTCGAAACAATCTTCAACAACGGTGAATCACCATTGTTTATGAGCGCATTTACAACAATAGTGGCTACAACCACGCCTGGAAATAATAAAAGACAACGGGAGTTTCCCGTTGTTAAAGGCATTTTTTGTTGTAGTGACATCTCCGTGAAACTAAGCTTCACACTGTTTAGGCATGCTCTCCTTAGTTGGTACATAAGGACATTCCTCAGTAAGGACAAACTTATGTTCGTTAGCAGTCAAGACAATGTCCAAGTTACATTTCCAATCATGATATTAGAACTCTCGAATTTGTTTTTCATTGAGAATTTAAACAAGTGAACCGAAAAACATAGTATAACTTGGAAATAAAATAACATATAGTTATAAGTCATATCCTTCGAAGCATAATTATATTGTAAAACCTTAAAGACAATATAAATGCAACCCCCGACTCCTTAAGATTTTATATGCAAGCCACGTAGGGTGGACGTTTACATATAATCTCTTTAAGTAGGTTTTTACGCCTTTAATTTCATTATCCAATCAACCTTTACCTTATGATTGATGAAATTAACAGTCGGTCACTCCTAGCCATGCAAATTAATTAATTACCTTTCCATCGGGAAATAATTAATTAATTTACATCTAAGTGAATACCATAATTTAATATTCCGAAAAATCCCATTTTATAAGAATAACTCTACCGTAGGGAGGTGATATCGATATAAAATAATTTTTCAATATTATCATACGAAGTTTAAACCAATGAAATCTATAATTAGTATCTCTGTAGGAATACGCCCGGATCAGTGAGCAAATGCTAATTAATTCATTTTTAAACCAATTATGGAGGCTAGATTAATTAGAATTTTCGGAAAATACAAAATTAATCAAAAATTAAAATTAATATAAAACTACTTAGTAATTTTGAACCAAGATTTTATTTTATTTTTCAAGCATAGCATATAATTAAAAAATCACGAATAATTAAACAACATGCTATCCACAAACATTGAGAAACAAGCATAAGATAGTTAATTAAAAATAATTATCCAATTATCATGGCCTTCAGTTTCTTCGAACGAGCTTGAAAAATATTAGAGTGGATCGTTGGGCCGAGAAATCAGGTCTAGGGTTCAGCCCATTAGGGTTTTAGAAACCCTAACCTTTGCCGAAACCCTAGCCATCAATTCAAGTGCTGCCACCTCTCTAGCCGCCACCACCACCTCTGTATCTTCACACGAGGTTGGAGGGAGTTCTTCGGAGTGCTCCCACTGTTGTCACCACCAGGGATCGCCAGATACGCGCCGACGAACAAGACCAGTTGTCGTCGCCATCGCAAATCGTGATTGCAATAGCCACTGCCTCTACCTCCTGATCCAGCATTTCCTCCGCCCTCTGCTTGACGTCCAGCAGCTCACCGACGTCCATGAAGAACGCCGGATGTCGCCCAACAGCCATCGTCGATCTCCACGGGTTGCTAGGGTTTTGAAAAATCCTAACACATATCGCCGCCATGAAAACAGCAGCTGAAGGCCTTCGCTCCCACTGCTGCTGCTGCATCAAGGACGGGGTGACCTCACCGGAGGTTTCCCATTCAATCGTCGCCATTGGAGCATACCAGGGATGTGCTGAAAATTTCAGCACGCAGCCGCCGCCGTGAAAATGCAGCAGCTGCCGCCGTTGCTGCTCCGATGAATTGCCAGCATCCAGACAGCCCCTCGGTGACCTGCTATGGATCCGGCATCGAGCAGTGTCCGCAACTGGGCAGAACCTATCGCGCTGCTCTTCCGCCACAGCAGCTCATCACCGCCGCTCGCCTACCACCGTCCGCGGTCACTGGCTGCTCCTCCTGCCTATCCTTGTCATTAGGAAGGGCCACCGGGACTGCTGCAGTAGCCGGCAAACTAAAATCGCCGTGATAGGGCCAAAACCTAGTCGCCGATTTCCTCACCTCTGCAGCGCCGCCGCGTGCCGCCTAACGTACGACGAGACGTCTTCGTCCCCTCCACATGCTGCAACCATGGACAATTACTTGTCCATCGTTCATGGTGCTTCGCCGATCGATTTACATAGAACTTGATTTTACAATCAAAATTATAATAAAAATCGAAACAAAAAATCTATTCTAACACGATCAACCCTCCTATGTTTACAAACGCAGCCACAAACATGCTGATTTTAATACAAAATTAAAACAATAAACATTCATATTAACCATGATAATTGGATCTCTGCCAAACGAGTTAATTGCATCCAATACAATAATATGAATCAAATAGTTATACTTAATGAAATCTACAGAGCCGAGTTGGCTCTGATACCGGTTGTTGGATTCGGGATCCCTCAGATGTAGATTTAATTAATTTCAATAATTATTATCATACGATTATAGATCTTGAAAGCGGAAACCGATTTAAGATCGTATACCTATTTGCGTAAATCCGGCAGAAAACTGAGTAGAGGAAAAGATCTTCCACGCACTGGATCTCTACATAAGAGATCTTGCTCTTGCTGGATCTCTGCACACGAGATCTTCTGGAGTATTCCCTAGCAACGAGAAGAATTTCGAGTGGGCAAAAATCTATCTTCTTTGCACTGCCCTATAACCGGCGCCCCCTTCTCCTTCTTCTAAGAATCTGTGAAATCACGTATTTTCTTTTCCACTTATCCCTTATTTATAGATAAGAAGTGGAGTGGTGAAGAAGTTAGGGATTGGTTATTGGGCCAGGCAGGCTATGCTCTATTGTGCTACTCCAGGGATCTTGAGGAGGATATGGACTGGGCTTTCCAATATAATAAAATAATTCTCTGGCCCCGAATACTTTATTTAATCATATTAATATTATAGTCTTTCCACTATAGTAAAATAATATTGCATCGCTGTCCATTCTCAAATTACTACATACCGGGCTCCTCTTTAAATTATATTATTTCCCGTGTTTAAGATATCGCATGTCCATTAATTAATTTAAGCTACTGACTGCTTTAATTAATTAATATCTAAAACCTTGAGTAGTACCCGTTCAACCTTATTATTATATCAGAACTTAATCCACCTGCAGGGTTTGATATAATAATCCTTAGAATGCCTCAAGGGGACATCATCAACTCGGCGCACCGAGACACGATCTTTAGCTATGTTGGGAACCCTTTGAAACTAAGTTTTGATAATGCTATTAAAAACCACACTTAGATAATAGATTTAATTGGAACAGGCTGGTCTCCGTGTTTGGATCAGTCAAGCTTTACTCGGACAGGTTGTTCATGTAAAGGTCAAGGTTGCAAGTGCAACCTGGTACCTAAACCACCCAATCTGTCATACTGTTCCATTTAGTAAACTGTCTATGTAACATGCTCTCACCATGCCAGAAGATTTCACACGAAGGTTACAGAAGACCGAAGACTGTTCGAGGTATAGGAAGCTCAACCTGTGAAGATCAACCTGAGTTGTGGTTGAGAAACTTGTTCTCATCCAACGACAAGAAATTAGTGTCAGTGTACGGTACTGCAAATCCTGACACACTTCCAACGGCTCTATTTCAAGTGCTTCTCTATAAATACCTCAACACATTCCAGATTGAAGTACGGGAAACTCAATATACAAGCCGAAACTCTGCAGAAATCTCAAGCTAAAATTCATTCAATCAACACTCGAAATTACTAGAGCTTTCCCAAGTGTTTATCATTGTAGATTTCTAATCATTCTGGAATCTGTCTTACTAGAACACATCACACACACTCTCACTACCATCAAAGTTGAAAAACTAGTGTAGTTGATTGAGTTGTATTCCTTACGACGATAGCTATTCACAGCTTTCAAGTTTGGATAGTAGCACTAGTCATTTAGTGTTAGTAAGATTGTATGATAGTTTGTATGTAAGTAAGAAGAGACACGACTCAAGAATCGTGCTAGATTCAGTCTAAGATAAAGACTTGAATTTGGACTAGGCCTCCACCAGTGTTAAAAGGAGCGAAAAATCTCAAGTAAAGGGATTACAGATTCGACGGAATCTGGCGTGGACGTAGGAGCTGTTTACTCCGAACCACGATAAAAACTCCTAGTCTCTCTCTTGTTATTTACCTATTCATTTACACAGTTTACATGTTCACAACCTGCATCACTGTAACCTGTCTTGCATGAACACTTGCCTGAATTAAAGCTTCCGTTGAAACTTAACTGTTAGTCAACCTTCCCACCAAACTTCCGCACGCAGGTTAGTTTTGCAAGCTCAGCAGTGTACTGATTGAGCTGGAAAAACTAAACTGCTCTGATATATTGTAGTGACGACTCAGTAAGATCAAATTGTTTTTAAAAATTAAAATTGTTGGCTGATTGGTGTATTCCCCCCCCCCCCCCATACACCAATATCTATTTATCGGGACCTACAAGTGGTATCAGAGCGGTGGTTCTTTTGACCACTGCTTCTGCATACTAAAAGCTCTATGTGCTTTTGTATCAAATTGAACTAGATCAATAGACTCGTGTTTGTGCACATTTACATAAACTGTCATTATGGAAGCTTCACTTCTCCGCGTCTGCGAAGATTTCTCTGTGCAGGGATATGAAGACTGGAGTTTTCGAATAAAGATGTGCCTCCAAGCTCATCATGTGTTGATGTGGGATGTCATTGAGAATGGCCCAACACCAATCTACGAACCCTACGATACTGATATTACTAGAGAAAAAGGTTCTGAAGCTACGTATGTGCCAAAGATCAAAGATCCCAGAAAATACACAACCGAAGAAAGAAAGGAAGCTGGACTCGACAGCTTCGCAAAAGGACTGATCTCTAGCATAGTTAAGGGAGTCCACCTGGCCAAGATAAGAAATCTTGGAACTGCAAAGGAAATGTGGGACACCTTAAAAGCCATAAGCCTTGGATCAACAGAAATGCTGGAAAACAAGTTGTCAGTGGCATGCAGTAAATTTGAAGAATTCAAAATGCAACCAATGGAAACCATTGACCAGCTCAAGAACAGATTCACAATGATCACTTTGGAGATCGCAGCTCTCAAGAAAGATAAATACACACAGCGCGAACTCAACCTCAAAGTTATCCAATCTCTTCCAGCAAGCTGGCATGTGTACAGTGTCATGCACCGTGGCAGGTCGGATATCAGCAACCTGTCAACCGAGCAACTGTTTGATCTACTCATCGGAAATGAGTTTGAAATTATCAGACTTCATGGGTCAGAACAAGCATCCTCAAGCAAGAAGACTGAACCCGAAAAGAAAGAAAAGGATGTTGCATTCAAAGCTGCATCAATTATAGAAGAAAAAGCAATCCCAAAGGATTTATGCTCCAAAATGGAGAAATTGTTGAAAGATTATGCACTCATGGCTAGGAGAAATGAAAAGCTTGAGAAACGTTTCAACAAATTCTGTAAATATCACAAGGATTTCAAAAGAAATCAAACCACCTCTTCTTCCAACAAGAAAGGCGAAGGTATATCAAAACCCTCTAAATTCAATTCTTCTAACACTCCCACGGGTGGCTGTTTTGAATGTGGCAGACCAGATCACTATAAGTCAGATTGCCCAGACTTATCAAAGGCTGAACGCGAAGAGCTCCGTGCAAAAAGAGATCAAAAGCTTAAGGAGCAGCGCAATGCCATGATTGCAGCTGAGGAAGAGGCCAAAGCAATTGCCACATTACCAGACTCAACCTCCTCCGACGAAGATGATGATGAATTGGATGAGGAGGAATGTCGCTTAGCTGACGAGGAACTTGAATATGAGGAATGCTTCATGGGAAAAGATCTCGATCTTGTTCAAAACAAGGTTGATACTAAAACCTCTTTTTCATACTCAGCTAACTCCGATCATGCAGGTATTGAAATACCTGAAATGCCAACGTATGAAGAGTTTCAACAACAGCTTGATGACTACAAGAAGCTCTCAGAAATGTTCAAGCAAGTAGTCATAGAAGGATCCAAGCTGGAAGATGAAAACTTGAAACTCAAACTCAAAACTGCCTTAGATTAAAGCTTCACTCCATATGATGAAGCAAAAGAAAAGGAAATAGAGACCCTAAAAGTCCACATGGGTCAATCAACTTTAAGGGAAGAAAACCTTAAAGAAATGCTCACTGAAAGAGATAGTGAAATCAACAACCTGAATGGTAAACTGATGGATCTCTCAAAAGAGCATGAGAAGCTGTTGCAGAAAGAGCTCAAGCTTCAACAAGTCCTAATGAAAATGAACAAAAATGGTGAAAAGCTTGAAGCCTTGCAAGCTGCCCAGAGACCTGCTCACGTAAAGCTTGGCATTGGATTCCATGGTCAAACCAGTGGAGCCAAAGAGAAAGAGAAGGTCTTGTTCGAGAAAGAAAAAGGAGTGGTTGAAAGCAGAGCTCATCACACTCTACAAGACAAGCAGCTCAAACTGAAGAATCCAGCTCGGCAACCACAAGCAATCTTGGTGAAAGAGCATGGAAAGCCCGCTATCAAGAAGCAGCAGCAAAAGCCGTCAGTTGAACATAAAAAGGTTAAGCTTCCTAGGAAACTATATGGTCAACCTGCTTATCAAAAGGGAAGCCAACCTGCTCCAAGAAAAGTGCAAACTGCTAGCAGAAGAAAAGCAGTCTCTCATCCAAGAACCATTCAAACCGCTCAATCACAATGAAATAATCACTATGAGCAGCGAGCAAATCGACAAACTCTTGACAATGAAGGTTACTGGTACGATCATCATTGGTACCAATATCCTGAGCTGTCAAGTAGGCTCTATCAATTTCCAAATGGAAGTGGATTTGGAACTGATTACTGTAGATGTGGATATATGGAGCAATGTTATCAACATGATCATTATCAACCTGCTCATTATCAATAGAAGTCTGCACATGAAACCTGTTGGGGTTGTTGTATATAGCTAAAGCAAAAACGTGTTTTAGTATATATGACATGTATTCCACTGGTAACAATCACCTATCTGAATAAATATATTAATAAGAATAAGCCCTATATCTCATAGTTTAGAACACGTGGACGGCTCGGGTGTCAGGGAGATCACGCAGCGTTCGACAATAATTATGAGATATAAACAGTGTCACAGTCGAGATCGCTTGGGAAAACTATCGGTTTAGACTGCAACATAACGGTAGTGGCTGGTCTCAGTCGCTAGTTATGTTGGTACGGTGGAACGTATTGACAGGATCGAGTGAGATAAGGTTCTTCTGATACTGACCCTAGCAATAGGTGAAGAACTAGAGATCTCGGGATTTAGAGATATGATCTTAATCTCGATATGCTATTAGAGATATATGTGTTGTTCACTGTTACTTTGACTTGTATAGCTAAGGGTCTATCGCAGCATCCCTGATGACTTGCATCTTGGGTAACATGAGGGCACATAGTATGTCTAATTAGTTATATCGAGATACCGTGTCCGTATTAGGTTGAGAGATATCCCCTCAGGGAGTTCACAAGGTTTATTATACCAAGTCATGCATGCTGATTAAGTTCAGGTATAATAATAAGGGGTGAACGGGTACTACTTGAGGAGAATAAGATGTTAATTAATTATGAGCAGTCAGAGGAGCTCTAATTAATTAATGGATATCGGAGTCATTAAACACGGGGATAGCTCTAAATAAAGTATCAGCCCCAATCTACAAATTGGGACAGAGCAGTGATTCAGTTGTGATTCTTTAGTGGAATGCATCACAACTCTAATGAAATTAATGTTCTGGGTTGATCATGGTTATTTCATTAGATAAGGCTAAACTCTGTCTGGTACATAGATCCCTGGGGTGGCCCAAGAGCTCTTCAGGAAAGGAATTCAAGGTATTATTGAGGGATATCAGTTTTGGACTAAAAAGAGGCATTATGGGCTTGAGCCCATTAATGTGGCGCCTACTGTAGTGTAGGGGACGCCAGTTTCCTCTTTTAGTGTCCATCTGATCTCAATAATTGTACTCTGGTTAATTATATAATTATGGAATAAATTAATATCTAATTAATTAAGATTTATTCTTAATTAAGGAATTAGATAATTAATTTAATAATTATATATTATTTTCCTTATAATAATTAGGATTAATTCTAATTATATTTAATTAGAATTTGTTCCAGTAATTATTAACTAAACCGGGCTTTAATTAATTAAAGCCCGTGACTTAATGGACAAGGAATAGGGGCGGCACTTCTCCTTATAAATAAGGAGGAGGAGATTCTCAAAACCTAAGTTTGAAGTTTTGAGGGTTGAGATCGGCGCCTATCATCAGAGGGAGAGTTCCTGGTTCCAAAGTTCCTAGACGCCCACACAGTCGAAGAACTTCGAGGAAAGGGATCACACCTCAGTAATCTAGACCTGTAGATTACTCCGTCGGCACAGATCAAAGGTATAACATTCTAAACTCGATTATGTGATTTAGTTGCATTTAAATTATCACATCCAATTCGAACATGGCTGCTTCGCCGGGTCGATCGAGGCATGGAGGAACGACGGCGAGCCCAGCACTACCGAGGTGCTGGGCGGACTCGCAGTTGACGATGACAGCGGCGGCATGGACGAGCTGAAGACGGCGGACTATAGGCGAGGCGACGCCGATGATCGGTGGCTGAGCGAACCCGCTAGGGTTTCGCGAGCTCGATCACTATCGGTGTCGAGGCGCTGCTCGTCGAGTCTACAGCAGCAGCAACTCAACACCAGCCGAGGTGCTGAACGGTGATGGTGGCGTTCAGACGGCAATGGCGAAGGTGGCAGTTGGCTGTGGAAGCGGACGATGGCGGCAGCAGTTAGGTTTCTGCTGCACGAACGCCGTCGATGGTTTCTGCTTTGTCTGCTGCGGCTGCTGCTCCGTGATGGCTGGGAAGCTGCGGTGCTCGGCGGAATCGACAGAAACAGCAGCAGTGGCTGCGATGGGCGGCGGCGAACGTGTCACCGCGCGCTGACCCATCGCGCCTGCTGCTGCAGCTGTTCCGGCTGCTGCGACTTCCAGCTCAAGCCCGGCACCCTCTGTGGTGCTGGGAGGCTCGTCGAGCCAGTGGGAGCGGTCGGCGGCGGCGGTGGTTCGTTGATAGAGCTGCAGCGGCTGAAGTTCGAAGATGAAGATGAAGACGATGATGATGATGGTGATTGGGCTGGGATGCTGGGCTGGGCTCGGGCTGGACTGCAAGGGACGCAGCTGGCCCGTTCGCCCAGCCCACAAGCGATCCGACCCGATCCGGCCCGTTTGACACGTACGATGACGGCGCGTGTGATGCACGCACGTATGTCGTCGTGACACGTGTCAGTGATGTGGCAAGCGAACGAGGGATGTTCGTTCAACGAGGGCTCAGGTTTTCCGAAACTTTAGTGTGATCGTTGACGGTTAGGTTTTCGTAACTTAATTCGTTTCCAAAAATCATTCGTCTCGTCTCATTTTGGAAATAGGGAATTCCGCGCCCTAATTCCATTTCGAGCTACTTGCTAATTATGGAAGGTGGACTTGAAGACCAAGTGAAGACTTTCCAAGACCGAAGCTTGTTTCGGATTTAATTAATTAAATTGTAATAGATAGGTTTTATCCTTCCCGGTCGGCAGCCTATTTATTTATTTAATTAATTATGCATGCTATGGATGGTTTAAATTACGCAATGAGATAAAAGCATGTTTTGCATGTTATTGTTGCTTTTATTAAATGCGTAATAGAAACGAACATGCCTAAGGTGTCAATAGCATGGATTTATGATTTCAAAAGCGAGCATGTTTTATTACTTGCGCTTAGAAATCATGCGGTAGGACTTAATTGTCAACGTGCTTCGTATATCGCATAAAACCTTTGAAAATAAAAAGACTAAGCGGTAAAATCAATTAGTTTTAATTAATTAATTGGGGACCTCCATATTTGGTTTTAGACGAAGTCAAGGATTAGAATCGGATAGACGTCCACCTACGTGGCCTACACGATATCGAACCCCTTGCCCGTATATTCGTCGGTAAAATTTCTCAATAACTTAGAATATTCTTTAGGAGAGTGGGAGTTGTACGAGTAAAAGTCCACCCTACGTGGCTTACACGTACAGGCTCTAACTCGGTCCTTAGTAGAAATTTTAAGTGAGATAATCTAAGAGGGCATCTACAATACCGGCATAGTTCTCGTTTTCTATGATATCTTATAGATAAACTCGGTTAGGTGAATAATATGGTTAAAGCTTAGCTACTAATTGATGAATCCTCCCTACGAGGTCACTTCTCAAAATAGTAGGGTCCGGTTAAGGTACGGGTTATTATTTCTTTAGTTCACAAGGGTCCATGTGATGATAAGAGAAATAAACTGGCTCTAGAAGTCATGGTCGAAAATTTCATGCTTGCCTGGTCGCCCTACGTGACTCAAGTATAATTTTTGGGCTACTCGTTTGTTGGTTCAATGTTATTTATTCAAAGGGTTATAACATTGATAACATAAATTATTTTTATTAAATAAGTTGTTAACTGTCAACTTATGTTATTTGGTTTCAGATATGTCTTTGTCCTCAATACGCAATAAAATAAATCGTTTGCTAAATTTCCCTAATGGAATTCCTGAGGATTTCCGTGAGAAGCTGCTAAGAACCTTGGCAAGAAAAGAAATGGAGTTAATGAGGTTTGTGGATTATTTCGATATGAAACGGTACCTCAAGGTGTTCACACATTTCTCTGTCACATACTTCTTAAATGGAGGAAAGATGGCGGGAAGAACGAGGTGTGAAATCTTGCTTTCTACTTTCCCTGATTGGTTTTTGGCCTTAAGGGAAGAAGTTGTTGGTGAAGTTCATCATGAGGATGTCTTTGCTTTATGTGAAGAATTACTCAAAATTGATGAAGTCAGGATCAACTTAATCCAAGAAGCAAGAAGGGAAAATCGACTCGATCAAGGGAAACCTCCCAATGAAGAAAAGGTTATGAGATACTCATCAACCTGGGATGAAAATGAATATACCATAAGTGACTATGTTCAGTCACAAAGGTATAGGAGGTTTCTTGATTTTGTTGATACAACCAGAGCTAAGGTTCAGTTAGCATGCAAACATAAACTTCCAGCCAAGAAAGTTTATGTAAGGCGGAATAAGAAACAAAAGATGGATGAAGGTATGTCTCTAAATGTAACATGGTGAAACATATTAGCATTGGTTTAGTCCTTTATTGGACGGATTGAACTGGTGGATACTAATTATGGTTTGTTACATGTTTTTCTTTGTAGGCGATGCCACAAAGGATGATGAGGCGACTTCGAGTCCTGGCGTCAGCGAGCATTGATGGTAGATGCGGTTGCTGATTACTCGAAGACTTCTGTTTCTTTGTTTTATCTTTTGGTTTTGAGATAGATGTTTGGGATGATACATTACTTTACTGTTTTTCATTACATTGGTGCCAAGTTTTGGCGGTACATTTGTTTTGAATTGGTTTATGGATGATTTCGGTTTTAACATTTGTGTTAATTTGAGTTTAACACTGGTTGTTAAATGTTTTTCATTCATGTGTAGAAGTAATTATCTAGTAACATGGAATATCTCAAATATGATTAGATAAATGTAGTTGTTTCTTTGTTTCTCACCTCTTTTCTCATCTTGTTTTGAAACATTACTAAACTATGTCAAGTATCTATAATTCTACCTTACAATTTGAGTATAAATTGGCATTATGACCGATTTTAACTCAAGATTGGATATAAGGGATATTTGCGTGAATTGCAAATTAGTTGAATTAAGATTGGTGATAAGTTGGATTAGTAAAAGTTTCAATAAAAGATTAAAAGGATAAGGTGATAAAGATCGTTATTGAACGAATGTTCAAAAATGATAAGATCATTTAAGGAATTTCAATAAGTCAAGAAGTACAAGAATGAATAGTCACAAGTATTCTGCACAAGGTCATCTTTATTGAAGTGGGAGTGTTTTTTGAAATAGAACACTAAGTCGTTTTCATATACATCAAGAAATTAGGTTTCTTGGAAAATGTACATGAGGAAAGAAACGACCACATGGAAAGTTTATATGAGAAGGTTAAAGTAATTGATACGATCCATGTTAATTTGCAAGGTTCATTGTTGGATTTAGATTCATGATGAAAAGTGCAAAGGAAGAACAAAGTTGATATGGAAAATATAGAAAAAGTTTTCTATATTTCTATATTAACACTTTTTGTACCTCATAAGTTACAATCCAATATCTGTTTAAAGTCAATGGCTTTTGGCAGGAAAATATTTAGATATAACGGTTATGTTGGATCAAATGTGTATCAATTAAGGACATTATTCTGAATGCTTGATAACTCTTGCGGAAATTCGAATAATAGGAGCATTTATGGAATGACATGCATAAAATCAAGTTTTATGGAACGTGTCAATAAATGTTATAGTTCTCATGGTAATGAAGATGAAAGGTGTGATTTTCTTGTACATTATGTGATGATATCACTAACTTTGGCAACATTGTGAGAGTATTATCAGACATAATGGTGGTGGTTATCCGGACAGTTTAAGACGCAGAATTTGAATAATGTAGGGTATATCCATAAGGATTGTATACATGATTCAAGTATTCTACGTAGGTTACTGTTCTGACTAGGTTATCGATATAAATTATATCGAAAAAGTGTCAGATATTTGCTATTGTTGCGTGCAAGGTAACAAATATAGTTCATTAATGAACACGGATAATCGGGGAGTGTGTTGGTAAATGAGGTAATCGACCTTAAATCTATGTGTTCACTTAGAAAAGGAGAACCATACCTTGGAGAATCTCGGAACAATAAAATGTTTATGAGAGTTCTTTCATGACAAGCTAAATATGTAGTGGGAGCTACTAAAGCAGCTGTATGGTTGGAAACTTTACTTTGTGAAATGGTAGTAATCCTATCTTGCAAGAAATCTCACATGAGTTTTCAAGTGCAGAAGCAAGATCTATGGATTTGTCAACCTGGGAAAACACATAGGAGTACCGATTGGTTTATGTAACCATAAGGCGATATTGCGTGTATAAAGGAACATTAAAGCAGGAATGTTTATATGGCGGTTTATTCACTAAATTGAGTATGCCGGCACCTCAGAAGCACGTGGTGGCCATTGTCTCAGTGATCCTCCCACGGTAAAATCTTTCAGTATAAGTGGGAGAAGATGTGAAATACAGTGATGCCATATAGTTTCCAATAGACACATGGGTGTACTAAAAGTTTTTACTTTAGTATAAGTGGGAGATTGTTGGGGTTGTTGTATATAGCTAAAGCAAAAACGTGTTTTAGTATATATGACATGTATTCCACTGGTAACAATCACCTATCTGAATAAATATATTAATAAGAATAAGCCCTATATCTCATGTTTTAGAACACGTGGACGGCTCGGGTGTCAGGGAGATCACGCAGCGTTCGACAATAATTATGAGATATAAACAGTGTCACAGTCGAGATAGCTTGGGAAAACTATTGGTTTAGACTGCAACATAACGGTAGTGGCGGGTCTCAGTCGCTAGTTATGTTGGTACGGTAGAACGTATTGACAGGATCGAGTGAGATAAGGTTCTTCTGATACTGACCCTAGCAATAGGTGAAGAACTAGAGATCTCGGGATTTAGAGATATGATCTTAATCTCGATATGCTATTAGAGATATATGTGTTGTTCACTGTTACTTTGACTTGTATAGCTAAGGGTCTATCGCAGCATCCCTGATGACTTGCATCTTGGGTAACATGAGGGCACATAGTATGTCTAATTAGTTATATCGAGACACCATGTCCGTATTAGGTTGAGAGATATCCCCTCAGGGAGTTCACAAGGTTTATTATACCAAGTCATGCATGCTGATTAAGTTCAGGTATAATAATAAGGGGTGAACGGGTACTACTTGAGGAGAATAAGATGTTAATTAATTATGAGCAGTCAGAGGAGCTCTAATTAATTAATGGATATCGGAGTCATTAAACACGGGGATAGCTCTAAATAAAGTATCAGCCTCAATCTACAAATTGGGACAGAGCGGTGATTCAGTTGTGATTCTTTAGTGGAATGCATCACAGCTCTAATGAAATTAATGTTCTGGGTTGATCATGGTTATTTCATTAGGTAAGGCTAAACTCTGTCTGGTACATAGATCTCTGGGGTGGCCCAAGAGCTCTTCAGGAAAGGAATTCAAGGTATTATTGAGGGATATCAGTTTTGGACTAAAAAGAGGCATTATGGGCTTGAGCCCATTAATGTGGCGCCTACTGTAGTGTAGGGGACGCCAGTTTCCTCTTTTAGTGTCCATCTGATCTCAATAATTGTACTCTGGTTAATTATATAATTATGGAATAAATTAATATCTAATTAATTAAGATTTATTCTTAATTAAGGAATTAGATAATTAATTTAATAATTATATATTATTTTCCTTATAATAATTAGGATTAATTCTAATTATATTTAATTAGAATTTGTTCCAGTAATTATTAACTAAACCGGGCTTTAATTAATTAAAGCCCGTGACTTAGTGGACAAGGAATAGGGGCGGCACTTCTCCTTATAAATAAGGAGGAGGAGATTCTCAAAACCTAAGTTTGAAGTTTTGAGGGTTGAGATCGGCGCCTATCATCAGAGGGAGAGTTCCTGGTTCCAAAGTTCCTAGACGCCCACACAGTCGAAGAACTTCGAGGAAAGGGATCACACCTCAGTAATCTAGACCTGTAGATTACTCCGTCGGCCCAGATCAAAGGTATAACATTCTAAACTCGATTATGTGATTTAGTTGCATTTAAATTATCACATCCAATTCGAAGATCCTATGGGAAAAAGGAATGCTTTCAAGCAGCAGTTCCAACAAAACCTTCCACTCAATAAATGAGAAATGGATCAAGCCACGAGTCAACAGGAGTTTCCAAAAGAAGAAGCTTGGAAACCAAGCTGCTAAAACTCAACCTGCTAACAAAGCACCCAAATTCATGAGGGTTGCTAAAACTGTCTAAATTGCAGGATGGGAAAAATCAAAGGAGAAAGCGAGCAGCTCGCGGCTCGATCTGGATCATTGACAATGGATGCACAAAGCATATGACCTGCGACAAAAGCTTGCTTACAAACTTCATTGAATGTGATAGACCTCTAGTTGCTTTTGGAGGAGACTCTAAAGGAAAAATAAGAGGTTACGGTAATTTAGTTGTTTGTAAAACAACAATATCTAACGTCACATATGTTGAAGGTTTAAATCACAATCTCTTTTCAGTAAGCCAGTTTTGCTCTACTGGAAAAAGAGTAGAGTTTTCTGCTAACACATGTGCTATAAAGAACAAGGAAGGAGAAGAAATTCTTCTTACCGGTATTTTGCAGGATAACTTGTACATAGTACAATGGTCAGATGAAAAAGAAACCTGTCTAATCACCAAATCTGCACCTGAAGTTAGCTGGCTATGGCACAAGAGACTGTGTCACCTAAACTTCAAAGCCATCAACAAGCTTGCTCGCAAGAAGCTCGCAGATGACCTTCCAGATCAAGTCTACTACAAAGATCATGTTTGTGAAGCCTGTCAAGCTGGAAAGCAGACCAAATCGTCATTCCCAAGCATTGCAGCTCACAACACAAGTAGAATCTTGGAATTACTCCACATGGATCTATTCGGTCCAGTGACTCCTAGAAGCATTAATGGTAAAAAGTATACTCTCGTTATTGTTGACGATTACTCACGATATACTTGGGTTATTTTCTTACACAAAAAGAAGGAGACACTAGTGGAGCTACCTGCGCTACTCACCAAACTGTCAAACATGAAGAACAAAAGCGTGATCTCAATCAGATCCGATCGTGGAACATAATTTCTTAATTATATGATCGAGTCCTACTGTACCAGAAATGGAATCACACATCAAACTTCAGCAGCTCGCACACCTCAACAGAATGGTGTTGTTGAACGACGCAACAGGTCTCTAAAGGAAGCAGCTCGCACAATGCTGAATGAAACCAATCTTCCAAAGAAGTTCTGGGCGGAAGCTATCAACACAGCTTGCTACACTCAGAACATATCAGTCATTCATGCACGACATGGAAAAACTCCATACGAGCTGTGGAAAGATAAGAAACCTCGATTCAAATATCTTAAATCTTTGGTTGCGTGTGTTACATTCATAATAATGGGAAATCACAGTTAAAAACATTTGATAGCAAAGCAGATCCAGGAATATTTGTAGGATATTCATAGATCAATAAAGCCTTCAAGGTTTTTAACAAGAAGACTCAAATTGTGGAAGTAACACTACATGTTGTTTTTGATGAATCTATCTGTGAGTACAGGGAGACTCAACCTGAAGAAAGTACAGGTGCAAATCAAGATCAAGCAGGCTCCAACAAATAGTTTCGAGATGAAATACTTATATGGAGTCCAACTGACTTGGAAGAGGAAGAAAGTCAGCCTGTATAAGATTCCAACTCACAAAACTCACCCATTCAGCAAGGGGGAACAAACCAAGGGGGAACCGAAGCTCCTCCAACCAGCTCATCTTCAACTGATCCAGAAACTCCAAAAGAACCTGCAGTCAATGCAGAACTGTCAGTGGATCAGCTTGCTGAACAACTTCAACAGCTTAACCCCTTCACTCCTCAACCTCTACCTGAGTTTGAAGATCCCTCACCAGACCCTGAACCTATTCTTACAGAAGAAGAAATCTCTCGTCGAAGGAGATGGGTCGATGCTCATCCTGAAGATCTTATTGTCAGGAACCCAAATGCGGGTGTGAAGACAAGGAGACAAATAGGTGAAAGCTGTCTATTAAGCTGTTATCTCTCCTACTCTGAACCCAAAACCGTTGAGGAAGCTCTTAACGACCACAACTGGGTTACAGCCATGCAAGAGGAACTCAACGAGTTTAAAAGAAATGAAGTATGGTCACTAGTTGATCGTCCTACACATCAAGGAGTAATTGATGTAAAATGGGTGTTTAGGAACAAGAAAGATGAAAATGCTGAAGTAATCAGAAACAAGGCAAGATTAGTTGCCAAAGGTTACTGTCAACAAGAAGGGATAGACTATGATGAAACCTACGCACCAGTGGCAAGACTAGAAGCAATTAGGTTATTTCTAGCATATGCAGCTCATCAAAGGTTCAAAGTCTACCAAATGGACGTAAAGAGTGCTTTCCTCAATGGAATCCTTGGTGAAGAAGTTTACGTTGAACGACCTCCAGGTTTCGAGGAAGCAGGTCCAGAGAAAGTTTACAAACTGCACAAAGCAGTATATGGATTAAAACAAGCTCCCAGAGCTTGGTATGAAACCCTGTCTACATTCCTACTGTATTCCGGTTTTAAAAGAGGATCGGTCGACAGAACTTTATTTACTTTTAAGTATAAGGATGATATTCTTCTTGTGCAAATTTATGTTGATGACATTATCTTTGGATCTAGGTCAAAGTTTTTATGTGACATGTTTGGAGAACTCATGAAGTATGAGTACAAAATGTCCATGATGGGGAGATGAACTTCTTCCTCGGTCTGCAGGTCAAGCAATCTGCGGATGGTATCTTCATTTGTCAATACAAATATGCTAACGAGCTGGCAACCAAATTCGGTGTCCAGGATAGCAGATCACTGAAGATTCCAATGATTGCAAATGGAAAGATAGATCCAGATTCTGAAGGGAAACCTGTCAGCATGACTTTGTACAGGGGAATTATTGGCTCTTTACTTTATCTTACTGCAAGTCGACCTGATATTTCTTTTGCAGTTGGAATATGCGCTCGATATCAAGCTAATCCAAAAGAATCTCATCTAGAAGCAGCCAAGAAAATTCTTAGATATGTCAAGGGAACTGCAAACTTCGGTCTATGGTACCCTTGTGATGATAATTTTGAACTAACTGGTTATGCAAATGCAGATTATGGAGGATGCAAACTGGATAGAAAATCCACATCAGGAACCTGTCAGTTTCTTGGAAGCAAATTGATCTCTTGGTTTTCAAAGAAGCAAACTTCAGTTGCTACTTCTACAACAGAAGCTGAGTATATGGCGACAGGAAGCTGTTGTGCACAGATTCTTTGGTTGAAACAACAACTCAAAGATTATGGAGTCACAGTTCGCAAAGTTCCTATCTTTTGTGACAGCACAAGCGCTATAGCACTCACTGTGAATCATGTCTACCACACCAGATGCAAGCATATTGATATAAGGCATCACTTCATTAGAGATCATGTGGAAAAACAAGATATAACAGTTGAGAAAATCCATACTGACATCCAAAGAGCTGATATTCTAATGAAACCTCTCATGGAAGAGAGATTCAACATGCTGTGTGGAAAGCTTGGAATGCTCAGAATGGATACACAGCCTAAGTCAGAAAACAAAAGCAGTTCGCAAGCACAGGTCAGCCAAGAGCAGACTGACTTGGAAACTGCATGCTAACAGAAGCAGTTCGCTAGTACAGGTCAGCCAAGAGCAGACTGACTTGGAAACTACAGCTCAAAAGAAGTAGTTCAGTGACACTCAGCTTGAGGCCACAAACTGCGTTGAAAGTCAAAATTATTGGCCAACCTTTAAGGGGGAACTGGAGATATCGTATCAATCTCCATTTAATTCTTTGCAGAATTTATTATTTTCTCTCCTTACTTATCCTCGCAAAAATCTTTTTCAAATCTTTTTACTGTTAAGTGTTTGAAAAGTTTTACATGAAAATCGAGGGATTTATGTCAATCTAAGAAGAAAAAGAAGAGAGAAGAAGCGCGTGATATTCACCTTCCTTATCACCTTTTCACGCGCCTCCCTAGCCGTTGAGATTTATCAATGAAATCTTAACCGTTGGAGAAACTCTATAAATAGAGAGAATTTCTTGAACTCTTTACACGTTTCTTGAAATCCTCTGAAATCAAATTTCAAAATTTCTTTCGCTTCTCTTCAAAAATCACAAATTCACAATCATTCCTTACTCTCTGCAAAAATGTCTACAGATTTACTAAGTGCTCAAGTGAAGAAAGCAACCCCTCTCATCTTCTTTGAGAAAGTTGTTGTGCTAGACAAGTATGGATACAGAGGCCTGGATCCGATGATTGAAGCTATCACTCAATGTGATGGTTTCTTCAATATCATCACTCAACATCCACGAATGACGCTACCCATGAATGTTGCGTACTTACTGTGTTCTCTGGAATCAACGGCCGGAGATCCCACAACGACAACTTTTCTAGTCAACGATGAAGAAGAACGGCGTCATCTTCTTCCACTCGTCCTCCAGACCTATAGATTGACAGATGCATGGGCTATCACGATGATTGATGATGTGCCCATGGATGTTGTCAACGACGTGTATCAGCAAGCTCTGTTCGAGCCCAAGAAGGTTTACAATCAGAAAACCTTCAATCACCACGACTTGAAGTCTGAGTACAGATACCTCTTCGAGTTCGTCCACAACATGTTCTTCTCGTATCTAGGCTCGAATGAAGCTGTCACTCTATTGAAGTTCAAACTGCTGACTGCTGTGGTGAAGCAGTTAGATGTTAACTGGGCCAGGGTGCTAGTCAACCTGTTTATCAAGGAGGCTGCTGAGCGACCTGCAAGAATCAAGGCCAACATGCAGCTTCGTCATGGCACCAAGCTCTCCATCATACTGCAGAGAACACTTACAAATCGTGTATGGCCTGTCTGCACCGGATTTCCTGATGACAAGCTGGTTCCTCACACCTGCAACCAGTTGATCATGATACTTGGGATTCTGCCACACAAGATCAACAAAGCAAGAGGTGCAGCCAAGCAACTGCTCACAGAGATGCGAGATTCAAAGGAAGATGAAGATGGAAGTGAAGATGGCAATGAGAATGAACAAGAAGACAGTGACTGTGTCGAGATAGTCAGAAAAGGGAAACGAAAGATGACGGATCTGCCGTCTGCGCCCTCACATAAGCGCACCACACGATCTGCAATAGCAACCTTTGTGGAAGTAGACTCCAAACCTGCTAGCCCAATGCAGCCTGTCTCTCCACAGGTTGATGTGGAACCTGTCTGCATCAAGTCCACTCCCGGCTCCCCGTCCAAAGCTCCAGACTCCGTAGCTCCGGACTCCGCAGCTCCAGACTTCGTAGTTCTCGACTCCTCATCCGAAGCTCCTCCATCTAATAGCTCAATTGCAGTTGACAAGATGTTATCCTTCTTCAACGCAGAATTTCTTAAAATGTCTCGGAAGGTTAACATGTTGGAACTGGAAACCAAGCTGTATATTGATGAAAAGGTTGCAGCTTTACAAGCTGAGAATGTCAAGCTGTAGGAGTTCATCACAGCTCACATTGGTAAAAAGGATGCATGCACATGGACAGTTCGCGATGGACAAAGGAAAGTCCAGCTAGGAGGAAACTGCAAAAATCAGAAACTGTGGATAAGTCACAGTTTACATAGGGAAGTGTCAGGGACGACCTGTATCAGTCTCCATGTTTTTGAATTATGTTTGGAATATATCCATGATATGCCTTGACATTTCAAATATTCAAACTTCAATAAAATATTTCTTGCTTCACTTGATAAATCTTATGCCTTATCAATTATTCTCATTTATTGAAGCATGTATTTTGTTATTTATTGAAATCATTATTAAGGATATTCTGACACAATACACAACATTCGCACTTCACTTTCTATGTATGTCAAAAAGTGCATGCAGTGTCAAATCCGCATTTAATGCGAGGCGACGGTTGAGTGTATGGGTTGCGCGAGTGGGCTTCACAACCACCCCACGCGCCCACTACCTCACGGATTTCTAGGGATTCAATCTCATCCATTGAATGGTTGACATACTTCAATCACAACCGCTCATTCTCGCTTATATATCTATGCTTAACTGTGCATCGTCCTCTTCATTTCAAATTTCTGACTAAATTCCGCCATTTTTCTCTGCAACTTCTCTTTCAAAACTCAAAATTCTAAATACTCACTCATACTTTCTCGAAATGGCAGGAGAATCCACCTCTCGAAATCTTCCAACAACTACCGAAGAAAAGATTCAATTTATTCAAGAGTACATTCTCACGGAGCCCTCTGCAAATCTCTCTACCTACGGCTACGCCGGTCTCGATGAGATGTACGCCTCCATCAAAGCTGCGGAAGGGTTTTTTAAGATCATCACTCACGAGCCCAAATTTTGGCTTCCGCAACAAGTATCAATGTTCATCCTCTCATATTTTTGCCCGGAGGATGTAGACTTCGCCGCCTTCTATCTTCCGATGCCCAACCAGCCCAACCAGCCCGACAAGCCCATTCCCATTCTGCCGCTCATCTCTCGAACCTTCGGCATAGTAGATTCGGGAATGGTGGAAATTCTGTATCACAAGCCCTCAGGTCTCATGTTGGAGATTCCGGATGCAGATCTGGAAACTGTGTATCAGAAAGCTCTGATGCAACCTGCAGAGAAATACGATGGAAAGAGATTCTCGCGACCTCTTCTACGACCTGCATACAGAGTCCTCTTCGACTTTGTTCACAAGGTCTTTCTTGGTTACTCTGGTAACCACGACGCAGTTACTCCAGCAAAATTCAGGGTAATGACTGCAATCATACAGGGCCTGGACGTGAACTGGGCTAGATTTCTTCTCGAGCTTACAAATGAAGAAATCAAGCAGCTCTCAATCACATTCGAAGGTAATGTGCTGACTGAATTTCGAGTCGCCCGGAACCTGCGACTGGGAACCAAGATCTGCTCCCTCATTCAAGGTCTCCACCCCAACCTCCACTGGAGTGGAATGACGCCATTCAACAAAGACAAGGTCCCGAAGGACCAGAAGCAGCTTGAACTGATTATTGGGGTCGACATGACCGTCTTTGTCAAGAATGATGACCTGGTCAAACCTTTCTTGTATGCAATGGGTAGGTCTAACCCAGCCTGGGTACCCCCTGAACAGCGAGATAACCGGAGGAAGAGACAGCAAGCCCCAGCAAACAGCTTAACAGACCCTCAAAGTCTATAAGGATCAAATCTCCAACTCCTATCTCACGCAGGTTGCATGCGGAGTTTGCTGAGATTGAAGTGCAGCACCGTCCTACCCTACTCATTGAAGGCAGCTCTGACCAAACAGATTCCACTGCAGCTCCCAACGCACAAACTGCAATTCCTACTCCTTTAGTCTGTGATATCTTCCAAGCTCCAGCTCTGGAGACAGTTTTCAAGGACGAAACCTCTCCTCAGCAATCCGGTGAAACCTCTCATCATCCATGCTCTTCACCAGAACTCGACATCCAACTTATTCTCTCATCTGACGATGATGATGTCGAAGAAGATCCGGTGAAAACTGCAGCTGCCATGCTGGTCAACTCCATCGAGATAACTGCTGAGCAGACAGTTTCTGATTCTTTTCCCGGAATCGATCTCACTCCAGAGACCAGGCAGATGGCGTGCAGGCTGCGAATCTTGCTCGATGGGAAGGACAAGTCTTACAGTGATCTCAAGTCCATTTTCCTGATCCACTCAATCGAAGAACTCGAGATTGAAGAGCACAACCTTGGGAAGTATTTCGGCTATGCTTCCATTCCTGAAGCTCACGAGTACTTCAAGCAGTTCGTCCTGTCAAGGATGAAGAGAGAGGCCAGGGCTCTCAACATTGATTTAAAACCGTCTTACTCTCATGATCGCGCAACTCTTATAATTTCAGGTTTCTGGAGGATGAAGAATTTAGTCATATTCCCTCTCCCACCCGGAACAGTGAAGACACAGAGTCCGATCACGACCGTACTATCACCTATTCTGTTGCAACAGCTAGCACTCCTCTCACTGCAGTGCAAGAAGATTTAAAGAACTTCATCATTGAGGAGGTTGCCAAGGTGAAGGCAACACAGGTAGAAGAACACCAGAAAATTGCCAATCAGATTGAAGCAATGGATACAGCTGCGTCTGCCATACTGGCAAACATCAAGGAGGAGATGCCAAAACTCATTAAGGAAACTGTGGCAAGCCAGTTTGAAACCTTCATCTCCACTCGACTCAAAGCTGCAACGGACGAGCTGCTTCCCACCCAGCTGTCTGAATTGAAGGTTGCTTCCAAAACCTCCATTTCGGACCTGCAATACGAGTTTGAGCAACTCAACACTCTTGTCCACGAGTTTACTGCGAAGCTTACTCAGACACCCTCCAGCTCCCTAAAGAAAGAAGAAGAGATGCAATGGAACATCAGCTCCCTGCTGCAGTTCAAAGAAAAGATAGAAACAGATCTGCCCTTGATCTCTCAAGAGCAATCCTCTCTGAACACCCTTCTTCAAAATCTCATCGATGATAATGCCGAAAAGGGGGAAGGAAAAGGTAAGAAGTCACAGGTTACAGGAAAAGCTAAGAAGGCACAGGTTGCTCAACCTTCCCAACCTGTGATGCCAACTGTTACTGCTCAACCTATATCAGCTGTTCCGCATCCTGCTACTGCCACGCAACTGTCTGCACAAGAGAAAGCTTCAGCTGAATCCAACCTCATCCGGCTCATGGCAGAAGTTGGATACACTGCTGAAGAATGCGCAGATGAAGGCAAGCAGAAGTTGTTTCTGGCTGATCTGAAGAAACAGAGGGCAAAAGACAAAGCTCGCGTCGCAAGCTTCAGAGGTCTTGAAAGCTGCAAGGAACAAGCCGACAAAAGAGAACCAACTGACTGGCTACCAGTGGATGGTCAACCTCTGTGGGACAAATTCCTTAACCAGTTCATCTTGCACCACTATTGGTTGAAAATCGATCCTGGCTACACTGGTAACACCAAGACAACTTTCCACAACTGGCTGCAAGCTTTCCCAGACCGTGAATTCATCAAAAGAGTCAGGGCGAAAGCTGCAAAGGAGAAGGTCACGCTCAATCCGCCTAAGATAGAGACCTTCCAACCTCCCACTGTCTGCGGCACTGACACTCCAGACATCAACCGAATCAATACATTCATTAGGAGTGTCGCAGCTCAGTATGGCTGCAAAATCATGAACTGTGACGAGTACAGGTCGATTCGCGACAGCATATATGCAGCCATGGGAACTGTAAGCAAGGAAAAGATAGCTGAAGAAAGGTTCAAGACTGTGAGGAAGTAACTTGATCGTTTTCATTTACTTGATGTATCAACTCACTGTAATCTGTGCATATCAATTCAGTTGATACTATAAATGAAAAATGATCATCTTTTGATTCTTGATGACAATCTCTCTTTGTCCAGGCCTTTGCATGTTATGCTTTAAATTTTCTAACATTTTCTACTATGCAGTTGGCTGGACATCAAACCTTTCAACTCTTCTAAACCAAAATGTAAAGTGTGGGTTTCGGCATTATCAAAAAGGGGGAAATTGTTGGGAACCCTTTGAAACTAAGTTTTGATAATGCTATTAGAAACCACACTTAGATAATAGATTTAATTGGAATAGGCTGGTCTCTGTGTTTGGATCAGTCAAGCTTTATTCGGACAGGTTGCTCATGTGAAGGTCAAGGTTGCAAGTGCAACCTGGTACCTAAACCACCCAATCTGTCATACTGTTCCATTTAGTAAACTGTCTATGTAACCTGCTCTCACCATGCCAGGAGATTTCACACGAAGGTTACCGAAGACCGAAGACTGTTCGAGGTATAGGAAGCTCAACCTGTGAAGATCAACCTGAGCTGTGGTTGAGAAACATGTTCTCATCCAATGCCAAGAAATTGTGTCAGTGTACGGTACTGCAAATCTTGACACACTTCCAACGGCTTTATTTCAAATGCTTCTCTATAAATACCTCAACACATTCCAGATTGAAGTACGGGAAACTCAATATACAAGCCGAAACTCTGCAGAAATCTCAAGCTAAAATTTATTCAATCAACACTCGAAATTACTAGAGCTTTCCCAAGTGTTGATCATTGTAGATTTCTAATCATTCTGGAATCTATCTTACTAGAACACATCACACACACTCTCACTACCATCAAAGTTGAAAAACTAGTGTAGTTGATTGAGTTGTATTCCTTACGACGATAGCTATTCATAGCTTTCAAGTTTGGATAGTAGCACTAGTCATTTAGTGTTAGTAAGATTGTATGATAGTGTATGTAAGTAAGAAGAGACACGACTCAAGAATCGTGCTAGATTCAGTCTAAGATAAAGACTTGAATTTGGACTGGGACTCCACCAGTGTTAAAAGGAGCGAAAAATCTCAAGTTAAGGGATTACAGATTCGACGGAATCTGGCGTGGACGTAGGAGCTGTTTACTCCGAACCACGATAAAAACTCCTAGTCTCTCTCTTGTTATTTACCTATTCATTTACACAATTTGCATGTTCACAACCTGCATCACTGTAACCTGTCTTGCATGAACACTTGCCTGAATTAAAGCTTCCGTTGAAAACTGTTTTGAAAACTGTTAGCCAACCTTCCCACCAAACTTCCGCTCGCAGGTTAGTTTTGCAAGCTCAGCAGTTTACTGATTGAGCTGGAAAAACTAAACTGCTCTGATATACTGTAGTGACGACTCGGTAAGATCAAATTGTTTTTAAAAATTAAAACTGTTGGCTGATTGGTGTATTCCCCCCCCCCCCATACACCAATATCTATTTATCGGGACCTACAAGCTATAGTATTAATTATCATATTTATAATATTATTACCCAAGATACAGAGATTCTTTGAGTTGCGATAACTCTCACTCATGGTAAATCAAAGCAATAATGATTATAAATATATAACTGAATATTATGACAACTGGAATTAAGAAATAATAATCATCCGAGACGTGATCCTTTATATAAGTCAGTATAAAAGGATTTATCTCACGGCGATCCTATTCAGTGCAAACTGATTATGCACTAGTATAAGCTAATAACCAAGACCAGCTATTATCCAGCATTATACTACAACCTTGACAAGTAATTTGTCCAAGCTTACTTTAGGTTGCGAACACCATTTATTTTGGGGTTGTTGTGTATAGCTAAAGCAAAAATGTGTTTTAGTATATACGACATGTATTCCACTGGTAACAATCACCTATCTGAATAAATATATTAATAAGAATAAGCCCTATATCTCATGTTTTTGAACACGTGGACGGCACGGGTGTCAGGGAGATCACGCAGCGTTCGATAATAATTATGAGATATAAATAGTGTCACAGTCGAGATAGCTCGGGAAAGCTATTGGTTTAGACTGCAACATAACGGTAGTGGCGGGTCTCAGTCACTGGTTATGTTGGTACGGTGGAATGTATTGACAGGATCGAGTGAGATAAGGTTCTTCTGATACTGACCCTAGCAATAGGTGAAGAACTAGAGATCTCGGCATATAGAGATATGATCTTAATCTCGATAGGCTATTAGATATATATGTGTTGTTCATTGTTACTTTGATTTGCAAGATAAGGGTCTATCGCAGCATCCCTGATGACTTGCCTCTTGGATAACATGAGGGCACATAGTATGTCTAATTAGTTGTATCGGGACACCGTGTCCGTATTAGGTTGAGAGATATCCCTTCAGGGAGTTCACAAGGTTTATTATACCAAGTCATGCATGCTGATTAAGTTCAGGTATACTAATAAGGGGTGAACAGGTACTACTTGAGGAATATAAGATATTAATTAATTAGGAGTAGTCAGATGAGCTCTAATTAATTAATGGATATCGGAGTCTTAAACACGGGGATAGCTCTAAATAAAGTAAAATCCCCAATCTACAAATTGGGACAGAACGGTGATTCAGTTGTAATTCTTTAGTGGAATGCGTCACAGCTCTAATAAAATAAATATTCTGGGTTAATCATGGAATTATTTCATTAGGTAAGACTAAACTCTGTCTGGTACATAGATCCCTGGGATAGCCCAAGAGCTCTTCAGGAAAGGAATTCAAGGTATTATTGAGAGATATTCAGTTGTAGGTGGCGTCAGTTTCCTCTTTTGGTGTCCATCCTGGCTCAATAATTGCACTCTGGTTAAATATGTAATATGAAATAAATTAATATCTAATTAATTAAGATTTATTCTTAATTAAGGAATTAGATAATTAATTTAATATTTACATATAATATTTTCCTTATAATAATTAGGATTAATTCTAATTATATTTAATTAGAATTTGTTCCAGTAATTATTAACTAAACCGGACTTTATTAATTAAAAACCCGTGACTTAGTGGACAAGGAAAAGTGGCGCCTATCTCCTCTTATAAATAAGGAGGAGGAGATTCTCAAAACCTAATCTAATCTCACAGAAGAGAGAAGGGGGCGCTATTTTTAGTGAGTTTAGAAGGGAGTTCCAAGTTCCAAAGTTCCGAGACGCCAACACAGTCGGAGAACTTCGAGGAAAGGGATCACATCCCAGTAATCTAGACCTGTAGATTACTCCATCTGCAAGAGAAAGGTATCAATTCTTGACTCAATGCGTGATGTAATTGCATGTAAATCTGATACCACAAATTATCACATCCAATTCGAAGATCCAGTGGGGAAAAAGGAACGCTTTCAAGCAGCGGTTCCATCAACTGGTATCAGAGCCACAGTTCTAGAATTGGCTCTGTGATAATTTAATTAAATGTATGTTCATGCATTAGAGTCAATTATGCTATAACGTGTGCATGCTGCTATCCGGTAACAACGTGTGTTGTTTTTGATCCAGTTTTATTTGATTTTTCATGTTGATTTTTGAATCGGTGAGAAATAAGGTACCGATTAGATTAGATTCATTTTTCTGTAAATTTCTTTTTGTATTTCGATTTCTTGTAATTATGTACGGTGATATCGATTGATTGATTGATTAGGTTACTGATTAGGTCAAACCTAATCTCTATTTATAATTACTTATAAATATACCCGAGAGAGATTGCGTGTGTGTGCTTTAATTAAATAATAATTATCACACATTGGTCTTAAGTACAAGCCTTGGCCCAAATTGGCCAACTTAAGAATAATAGGCGCCTCCCACCTAGGGTTTCTCCTAAGTGGCGTCCCTTGTGAGCTTATGGGCCCACAAGCTTATTCTCTTGGTCCAAACCAGCTATTGGGCTCAATATTTAACTTCTGATCCATCCTGAGGTGTTTGGGCCACTCCAGGGACCTAGATACCAAACAGAGTTAGGCCTTACCTAATTAGATAATTTCTATGTTCTCCCCTAGAGCATTTATCATAATTAGAGCTATAACTGACTCCATTATAGAGTTACAACTGAATCACCGCTCTGTCCTGATTACGTAGATCGGGGCTGGTATTTTGCTTAGTGTGATCCCCGTGTTTAAGAATCCTGATATCTGTTAATTAATTAGAACTCGTCTGACTGTTCATAAGTAATTAACATCTTATATATCCTTAGGTAGTACCCGTTCAACCTTATTATTATACCTTGATGTTAATGAAGCTTCAAGACTTGGTATAATAAACATTGTGAACTCCCTAAGGGGATATCTCAACCTAGACGGACACGATGTCTTGATACAACTAACTAGACATCATACGTGCCTCCATGTTACCCAAGATATAAGGAATTAAGAAACCTTATAAGGCCCGTACCGAATAAGTCAAAGCAACAGTGAAGAACTCGTATATGCCTAATAGCTTATCGGGATTAAGATCAAGCTACTAAGATCTGAGATCTTTTAGTTCTTCACCTCATTATAAGGGTCAGTCTAGAAGAACATTATCTCTCTGCGATCCTATCAATACATTCCACGGTATCAGCATAACTAGTGATTGAGACCCACCACTACTGTTAATGCTGCAGTCTAAACCAATAACTTTGCCCAAGTTATCTCAACTGTGATAATCATTTATATCTCATGAGTCACCGAAATACGTGATCCCCTCCAGACGCAGCTGGCACGTTAACTAAAACATGAGATAATGGACTTATTCAATCTCAACTATATGATGTCAGATAGGTGATTGTAAACAGTGGAATAATCTTTGTATACACTAAAATACTGGTTTTGCTTTAGGTATACAAATCCCAACATCCTCCTATAAATAGAAGGAGTTGCACATAACTAACGCACGTACAAACGATTCAAGCATACTACTCGCAAGAACTCAAGCAAATCATCCTTTACAATCCATTAGTTCTTTGGAAGCGCTTCACTTTAGTGTGTCCTTAAGAAACTTCTTTCTTAAGTATTGCAACTACTTCCTTTCTAGGTTCAAACTCATATATCCAAAGCTTAGCTTCGAGAATCCTTATCCTTTTACTTGTGATTTTTTATTGTAAAGGATTATCACACTTACTAAAACTCGAAAACCCCAAAAACCCAAGTCTAGAGTTGTTAGATTGAGTTTGTAAGGTTGTAAAGTTTTTGTAAAAGAATTGGTTGTTGTAAGGCTTCTCGAGAGCCGGTGAATCTCTGAGGATTCAAGTGTAAGTTTGTTACTGCCTTGAATCACTTCCCCTTGGAAGTATAAAACAAGGGATACCGAGTGAAGGTATTCATCCCGTTGTGGATAAGAGTGGACGTAGGAGAGGTGCTCCAAACCACTATAAAATTGTTTGTCTCTTTACTTTAAGTTATTTATTGCTTTGATTATGCATACACACACACGCTTTAATATTCAACTTGGTTTTAATTGCAACAAAAGCTTTAAGTCTCACAACATTCCGCACCGTACTCACGAGCGAGAAGCTTCGAAAGCTGCACTACCATTCGAAGCGTCTACTCAACTAAAAGGACAAAAAATGAAAGAGAAGTTAAACACTTCTCAACACACGTATTCACCCCCCTCTACGTGTGTTAGTCACTTTCGGGACCAACAAGTGGTATCAGAGCAGGGGTTCTAACTGATCTCTGTTTCTGAATACTGGTAGCGCAAAAGCGTTATAGTAGGTATACCTGAGCTGATCCTTTCATAAAACGTGCATTAAAACCTTACTCGCTGCATACTGTATTTTTCTAACTTCCTTTCAAGTTATGTCTTCCTCAACACAACTTCCTCAGTTCTCGATCGAGGGCTACACCATGTGGAGCTTCCGCGTGGAGTCCCATCTCGCTTCACTTCATGACCGCATGCATGAAGTTATCGAGAAATGACCTGATAGGATATGACCCAACTACTAGGCCCAAGCATTAGGCCCAATATAAATGGGCCCCGATATTAAGCTCGGACAATGCAAGTTCGGCTCAAGTAAGAGACTTCTTCATCAGGCAAGGAGGACTTCTTGATCGACTACAATTCGAACTCCAATACAGATGTAGAAGACTCGGATGTCTATCATAAAGATCGAGATAAGCTCTAAGAGTCCTTATAGGAGTAGGCTTTGTATTAGAATCAAACTCCATATGATCATCTATAAATAGGGGCTTAGAATATAATGAGGGGGGAGAACAATCTTGTAATCAATACTCATATTACTCAATAAAGATCCATACTCTTGCTCCGTGGACGTAGATCTATTCTAATAGATCAAACTACGTTATTTCTTTATGTCCTTTTACAATCTCGTTACGCTCATTAAATATCCTATGAAAACTAGATCGATCACTGGCACCGCCTGTCGGAATCTTTTTATGCTTCCGATCAACGTTTTCTGGGGGAATTAATAGCCATGACGAGACCTACACGATCAACTATCTCCAAGGCGGTGGATGGTAACAACAATAACAAGAGCGCAGGAGGCTGGCGACCTGGAAAAGAACCGGCAAGAGATCCGACTCCCGAAGGAGATCTTCAAGATCTGGATGAGCACGGCAACCTAATTATCTCGGACAAGGAGAAATGCGACCAAAACAGCAGAGGAGGGGAGGAGCCCCAATTCACGCAGCAAAACCTCGATGAAGCCGTTAAAGGGTTCCTCGAGGAAAACCAAGAGAGGTTCCTCCGATTACTCAATCGGAAACAAGGTCGGCCTCAACCCAACGATGAGGAGTACGAAGCCTCGTCCAGATCACAACGATCTAAATCCCCCAGTATTCAGCTGCTGGGCACCTATCACGCGAAAAATACCCCTGCGCGAGCTGGTTTCCAAGCCAATCGTACGAGGGATGATCATCGCAAAGGACCGGCAAGGGTCAGTCCACATCGCATCATTCTCTGACGATGATGACTTTGCAGGAGGAGGGTTCGATGCATATGGGAGAATCATTACCCCTTTTTCCGATAAGGTACTTCGTACTCCCCTCCCAGAGAGGTACAAGGTACCAAATATCACTCCATACGACGGCTTGCGCGATCCACAAAATTTCCTCTCCCAGCTCCGGTACAACATGATCAACCAATAACTTGGCGAAATCCACATGTGCAAGTTGTTTCTGGGGCTGCTGATCGACAACGCTCGCAGGTGGTTCGACAGCTTACCACCTGGTAGGTACGGGTCGTATCGAGAACTGATGCAGGCCTTTCACCGGAGATTCTTTCAAAAGGCCAAGTCAAAGACCACATCGGCTCATCTTCTCACGGTGCGCCAAGGACGAGGCGAGTCCATCAGTGATTTTATGACCAGGTTCAATAAGGAGAGCCTAAAGGTCGAGGATGTGAACGATTTACTCATCATCTTGGCTTTTCAAAATGGCATCCTACCTGGTGCCTTATATAAGGATATCGTCAAGTACGAGCCCAAGACTGCCTCGGAACTTTGGCGCATAGCGGATCAGTTTGCAAAGGCCGATGAAGCTGATCGGAGAAAACGCGAAGCTGATAAGGCCGAACCGTCTGACAAAAAGAAAAGAGAAGAGGACTGAGGAGACTGAGGCCGACACAGTGCCCTTAATAGGCTACAACATGGACCTATAGAGTCCAGGCTCGGCCCACGTCAAGATCCAGGGCAAACTCAGTATACCCTACTGACGAAGTCTAGGGCCGAGATCTACGAACTCCATGCTGACATGTTTGAGAAACCCCGCCCCATGTCAGGAGGAGCGAAGCGCCGATCTAAAGACAAGTACTGTTCCTTCCATGAGGATCATGGACATGACACGGAGAAGTGTAGAAATCTTATGGCGGACATCGAAAGGTTGGTACGTAACGGGGTTCTCAGAAAGTACCAAGATCGAAGCCGGCGTCCCTGCCAATATGAAACACCTCATCAAAATAAGGGCAAACGAGGGCAGGACAAGGGGAGAGAAAGCTGCGGCCCGTATGCCGACAAAAAAGTAAGGCGGGATCCCGATGAAGAGGATAATGAGCCTCAATTTGATGGAGTCATATCTGCCATCACGGGCTCTCTCTCAGCACAACGAAATCCTTCCTAAAAGCCGAGGCCCGAAGTCCCCAAGCGGGTGAACCCACACACAAGAGGTTCAAAAGGGACGAGGTCATCGTCTTTTCGGATGACAACCCGATACCAGCCATAGTACCTCACCAAGATGCGATCGTAATCCAAGCCGGGGTCGCCAACAAATTGGTTCATCGTCTGTATATTGACATCGGTGCGTCAGTAAGCATCATCTTCAAACATTGCTTTGACAAATTTGGGATCGAAGAGGCACATCTCACACCGGCACCACTTCCATTGTGAAGCTTCGTACAAGAAGAAACGTTCCTGGAAGGAATCATTGGACTCCCCATCATAGTGGGGAAAGCACCGACGAGCTCCACTAAAGTGGTACAATTCTTTGTAGTGAAGGCCTATTCACCGTACAACATCATATTGGGCAGAGATTGACTGAATGTGGTGAGGGCCGTGTGCTCAACATATCACTTGACGATGAAGATTCTCACAAAGGGAGGAGTGGCTATGATCTGAGGAGATCAGAAACGGGCTAAAGAATGCATGCAAGTTGCCTTAAGAGGTGCTGAGACCTTGACTCAGCACCCACAGGCATAGCAATTATCGAAGCCCAAGGAGTTGGAATTGGAAGAGACATCGTCTGCTCAAGACACCCTAGTTGAAGAGGTCGCATTGTACGAAGACAATCCCCTTAAGGTCGTCAAAGTAGGTTTTGCTGGAGTACCTCAACTGAGAGAGCAGGTCGCCCAACTCCTAAGGGAATTCAAAGACATCTTCGCTTGGTCACCCATTGATATGACCGGGGGGTTTCACCAAGTATCATCCATCACCCACAGGCTCAACATCGACCCGGGTATTAAACCGGTTAGGCAAAAATAGCGGATCTTTGCGGCGAAGCGAAATCAAGTCATACGTGACGAAGTGCGTCAACTCTTAGAGGCGCAAATACTTTTCGAAGTCAAGTATCCGACGTGGATAGCCAATCTGGTGATGGTCAAGAAACGAGGAAGAGGATGGCGGATGTGCATTGATTATACCGATCTCAACAAGCACTGCCCGAAGGATTGCTACCCTCTTCCTAACATCGACAAAAAGGTCGAAGCTCTGGTTGGCTACGAAATCTTTAGCTTCTTGGATCTGTACAAGGGATATCACTAAGTCTTAATGAGCGAGGAGGATGCGCCCAAAACAGCCTTCATCACGGACTTCGGTGTTATCGCTTATAAGAAAATGCCCTTTGAACTCAAGAATGCCGGAGCCACCTATCAAAGAATGGTTGACAAGATATTCAAGCCTCACATCGGCAAAATTGTGGAGGTATACGTAGACGACATCGTTGTCAAAAGCAGGAGTCAACATAATGTACTCTGCACCCTACAATGACATTAATAAGTGTTAAATAAAGCATGAGTCAACATAATGTACTCGGAGAGTAGAAGCGTAATACCTTGGGAAAGGGCCTACGGAGGGCTGACACTTGGTTAGATGACCGACCATGCACAAGGGCGCCATCTTGCCCTTCAGAATTGGCGACGACCACTCGGGGCTCCTTACTCCGACTCGTGGTGGAGTGAGGCGGAGGAGAGCCCAATCGTGGAGAGCTCGCAGGAGGAGATCGTCCTACATCTAAAGTCCTTCCGAAGAGGCAGCGGACGTCGTCTTCGAGGCCTCCAGAGTGGGACCTCGACCTCTTCTTAGGGTTACAGCCAAAGTTCACTACAACAAGGCGAAAACATGATTAAGAAAAGAGAAAAGAAAATAAGAAAAACGCGAACAAGAAACATAGTAGGGCCTCACCCTTCACCGGATCTACCATTGTAGTAGGATCATAAGGGCTCAGCCCTGCTATGGCGAGCTCGACCTCGCAATATTCTTCCGAGACGACGCCGAGCTCCCCTAGACCCCTCTCAAGGTCACCAAATTCCTCCTCGGTGTCTTAGTCTTCTAACCTATCTGTCCTCCAGGCGAACAGGGAAACCTTTTCAGATCGGCAGAAGAAAATTTTCTTCTGCCAGTTCGAAATTTTTGACCTCGTCTTAACTCTAAAGTCGAGGCTAGGGATTAGATAATACCACCCCGAACTCGGTTTAAATTGGAAAAACCTAAGGATCATCCCTAGGGTAAGAGGAGAACCGAGGCGAGCCGCCTCGACACCAAGACCAACTAGTTGCTTAAAGGAGTTCGGAAATATCTGCCCTAGGGCGATGCCGAACGTCCGTTGCAAGTCGGCAAAAACAGGAAGAAGGGGAAGATGAAGACCGCATTTTTAGCAGTCCTCGTAGACGGTGAAAAACCCTACCGGAGGCGCACAAGCCCTATCCTCTGGATGAGGAACAAGAAAAAGAACGGAATCGGGAAATAGATACTTTTTGGCGATATTTTTTACCAAAGAAGCATCCAGAACCGACGGAAAATCAAGAACCCTACCGGAATTTTTTTATACGGCAGAAATAAGAACCCTATGGACACTAGGCTTTAAGGAACCAACAGTAAAACACTCTACGTCTACGTACGGCGACTGCCTCAATTTTGCCGCCGGAGAACCCGACGGCGAAATGGATTCCTCACAGCTTTCGTCGCCATGAGAGTTACTAACACGAGAAGAAGAAGCCATGGAGGAAATAACTTACTTGTGCTTGGAAGATTGGGGACCGGAACTCTCTTTGACAAAGACGGTAGGATTTCCGACGGTGGTAAGCGGCGGCGATGGAAATAGTAGAAAAATCGAGAAATTTTTGAAATTTTGGAAAATGTGATGGAATAGCGTCTTAAGGAAGTTATGTTCCTATTCCGCCTTTTCGCCTTCCCCCCATGTCACAATCGTGTCCTACTTTATCGGGAATCCAACCGGTGCATTAATTAAAAGTAACTGGCACATACGGCAGAGACGATACGCGCTCCACTTCGTCAAATTCATTTTTGACGAGGCAAGTCACCTTTCCTTTACTCATTTTCGGCGGGACAGTATGCATTTGACTTCGTCAAATTTATTTTTGACGAGGCCATACACTTTTACTTCTACCTCGTCCTCGACGGGGCGATACGCATTTGACTTCGCCAAATTTACTTTTGGACGAGGCAAGGCACTTTTATTTACACTACTCCTAACTCAACTATTCCCCCTGCATCACATCCTCATTTCTACAACTTTGGGGGGGGGGGAGGGATGTGATAAGATATGGCCCAACTACTAGGCCCAATATATAGGCCCCGATAGCTCGGCCCATGCAAGTTCGGCTTAAGTAAGAGACTTCTTCATCAGGCAATGAGGACTTCTTGATCAACTATAATTCGAACTCCAATACAGATGTAGAAGACTCGGATGTCTATCATAAAGATCGAGATAGGCTCTAAGAGTCCTTATAGGAGTAGACTTTGTATTAGAATCAAACTCCATATGATCATCTATAAATAGGGGCTTAGAATATAATGAGGGGGGAACAATCTTGTAATCAATACTCATATTACTCAATAAAGATCCATACTCTTGCTCCGTGGACGTAGACCTATTCTAATAGATCGAACCACGTTATTTCTTTGTGTCCTTTTACAATTTCGTTACGCTTATTAAATATCCTACGAAAACTAGATCGATCAGTCACGTCGATTTTGCGGCGGCGGAGGCGCCGCCGTGCAGAATCAACGTTCGTCTTGATTTCTCCTTGCAATTGCCTGAACAACCTCGTGTCGTGGCGCTGCTCTTCAACGAACTGAGAAGGCTGGAGCTTGTTCACAATGCCACCAACGCCGTCGCCCCCACAAAGAGTGCCGCCGACGACAACCTCAGCAGCTACCCATGCGCTGCCGCAGCCGTGAGCGCCGCCCCGCCGACCACTTTCGCAACAACTCCGTCCGCATCCATGTTTTAAATTCGCCGGAGATAAGGAGAGGGAGAGAGGGAGAAGAGTTTGACCATCTAGAGAGAAGATTGGATGAAGAAGAGGTGAGGTGGATTAAAATAAAAAAAATAATTTTTTTTATAATTTTCGTAGTCGAAACGACGTCGTTTTATCAAAAGAATGCCACCGGTGCGCCACGTCGGATTCAATTTTGACCAAATTTGGGGGTTTGGAAAAATTGCACCAAATTGAAAGTTCGTGTATTTATATGACGCGAGTTAAAGTTCATGTGAAAAACCAAAATCTCGTAAAAGTTCGTGTATTTATTTGCCAATACCCCTTATTATTATAGTTAAAGTAGGAGAAGTTTATATCAATTTAATTCAATAATAAAATTACGTTCATAATTACTTTGTTACCCTTAAAATCGATTTAGAATAGAGGTTACATTAGGCAAAACAAAAGTTGTAAGAACTGGCTCTTTTATAATAGTAATAGATATGCAGCAGCTTGAATAACGAATAGGTAACAAAAGTTACAAAACCGATAAATAGAAAATTAATACTCTTTTCTTCCCGAAAATTTTGTAATCAGTTACTTTATATGGTTATTTTACAGATTTAGCCATATATACCAAAAATGAAAAGTCAATAATCGAAATTTACATCTATCCATATTTTTTCTCTTCTATTATAATTTTGATAAAAATATCACTAAAAGTAGTATCACCTTTTAATTTTACTATAAATAATTTATATTTTTTAATATCTGTGGCCGACAAGACTAAATTTGTGTGAATGAAATATGCATGAAATTCGACTTATTTCTCCATTGTTTCATCTTAATTACAAGGAACTCGGGCTTCCCATAATGTTTTCATTGCTTTTTTTTTTTTTTATGCAAGTGACAATAATTTATATTTATCTTGTGTAGCCTAGTTCTAACTGTACAACCTCGAGATGATCAGCTATTGGAAGGCTAATGAATCAATATCGATCAACCTCCACATTCATATTTACTTTTATACTTAAGAATTATAATGACTTAAGAATGAAAGTGAAGTGAACATTTGATATAAGCTTTAGCAGAATTGTCACACTTGATAGAATTAGTTATAACTTGAGTGCATGATCGTCATTGAGGGTGCAAGACACATGGATGAAAAGCTAAGAAGATAAGCTTTCCAATTATATCAAATACAGGCTCCAGATATGAATATTTCATGAGCTATGAATCAATCTTTGGTTCAATTCAAACAATAGAGGCAGTTCTGCGACACTTTGGGAAAATAATTGTTTCTCACAATTGGCTGGGTGAAATAGGGTAAATGTTATTAATTGGGAAAGCCAAGACATAAGGCTACAACATGTTAAAATTTTGCATTAGGAATTGGGAGCAATTAACAATTCCTTAAGTGATTTACACTTTGAAAACTGAAAGGGGACAGATTCGGGATTCTATCTTTGAGCTAAGATATCTTGCTCAATACTTAATCATTTGGGGTGCACAGTATATCAATAGAAAGTTGGGACAATGAAGAACAACTTTCATGTTTTAATGGCCTGGAATTAAACAGGGAATCATAATCAAAATCAAGGATCAAAATAGTTGGTCAAACAGTTCCTAGAATTTAGGCAGAATTGACACATCAATTTCAAAATAACATTGCGAGCTCATACGAGCTTGGATGAGGGTGTGTGATCTATCAACAGAAAGCTATGACAACATATTTCATCATGGAGAAAGAATTAAGCTCAAAAGATCATTATTTTTCACGGAATCAAGCTCGTAAACACACGGTATTTTCTAGAAAATTCCAAAAAGTTTTTCTTTGAAAAACATGAACATGATCATCATCCTATGGACTCTAAATCAGATAATTGAAGCTCGAAACATCAAGAGGAACACAAGAACATCATCATATAGAGGCTATGGGATTCGGCCTTGAGGTAAACAAGAGGAGATGACAACAAATTATACATTAAGGTTCATCAAATTCACTCTAGAACAATAATATGATGAAGGATTCAGTTTGCATGATCATAGCTCCCTAGGTCCGAGTTTAAACCATGAATTATCAAACAAAATCACCATCCACTACTTAGATCTAAGCTCCTAACAACAAGGAAGGGATTTTTACCGATAGTTCTTGAAGAAAAATTGAAGATTGGGCTTGATCACACTTTCGATCCTTGCATGTCCTATTTATAGCCTTTTGATCACAATTTCTGAGGCCATATTCGTGTTTAGGAGGTTCAAAAATGGGGGAGGGGAGATTTTGGGCTTGATCGGAGATGGCCGGAAAGTCGCCGGAGCGATTTCCGGCGGGCAAAGCACGGCGGCGCGCGGCGGCTGCATAAGGAGGTTGGCCGAAATTTTTAGAGATAAGTGGGAGCTTCTCTCACTAGACTTTAGCTGATGAGGTTCCCATGAAGACCAAGTATTGACTAAATGTATTTATACTTATTCCATGACATCACACTTTGACACTTGTCTTAATCTTATATGATGATTTTTCCTCTCACTTGTTCCTAATAATGTATAAAAATACATATGGTGTTCAATGAATCAAACATCATTCATACTTAGTGATTTTTGATCACTTTTAGTTACATAAATCATGTGCACATAACCATACAAATATTTTAATCACATAGCCATATAATCATATCATGGAGCATTTAAGCACATAATTAACTTAAGACATCAGCATATCGTGCTAGGGTTCTAGGCTGATACCGGAAAGTATCGTGAGTGTGCTATATTTTCTATTTCCGGAACATAACTACTTAATTAATCATGGAGCTCAAAATTAATAATTATCTAATTATTTAATATTAATTAGCTCGGAAATCGCTAATGAAAATCGAGACGACTGTTACATTGGCTAATTCTGATACCATATTAGAATTAAGTTTGCATCCCTTTAAAATGTCTTATAAGAAAGGATCATCCAACCTATATATTGAGCTCGAAATCTTTTCTAAATTTGATTTGGGACAAACATGTAGAATTCGGCTTGGCTATAACCCTTGATAGGCCATATAAGAGGAAATCGTCATCCTTTATGTTGAGTTCTGAATTTTTTCCAAATTCATGTGTGACAAACACACAACTTCAAGAAAATCACTGTAAGTAGATTGTATAAGATGGGAGAGTATTATAAAATTACAATTGACATCCATACTCCAATTGGTCAAATTAAATTGAAAAGACAAGGAAATCTTGGATGATGAAAAATTAATACTCTTTCCGTCTTCTTTTAAGTGTTCCATATGAGTAAAAAATTTGTCCATTATAAGTGTCATATTACACATATCTAAGCAAAAATGGTCTAAATTATCAAGTTTGTCCCTATTATCATTGTAGATTTTTACTTTTTTAATTTTCTATGCAATAATTATGGATGAAAAAGATAAAATTAACTCCTTTGTTTTTAATTTATGTATGCTAATAGTCACTTGATAGAGAACAACAGGAGCATGTAAAATAGGAATATGAATAACAAACTAAAGTAGTAATTTGATGCTATGAGGTAATCACTTATCAACGAAACATAATACACATGCAGTTCCGAACTAATCAACATTAGTTGGCTATCGCTACCATCATAAACCAGAAACCTTCACTTTACAGCCTTTCTTTTTACACGGAATTGTTATGCTGAGCGCCTTTAAATAGCGCCTGTTGTGAGCGCCTATTACCACATTAGAAATTACCATTTTATTTTTCTCCTATGTGGCATCCATTCATATACATATATATGGATATATATGTATATTAAATAATTATCTATATATGTACGCAATTTTCACTATTCCAACACTCAATTAAAAGATTATATACCAGCAACAACAAACTGGGTTCAGCAAAAAACTTATGGGCTATGCCAAATTTTGGAAATGATTCCAGTAGCTAAGAATGAAGACGTGCTAGGCACTAAAAATGAAAAAGTTATTCAAAAATACGTACGCTTTCATTATTTGATATAACAATCACATTACTTCTCTTGAGATGTTACGGAACTATACTAGTAAAACTAACGTGTAGAGATCGCTTGTTTGAAAGTATGAGATATGATTTGATATATACAATTGAGATGTCTTATACTCCCTCCGTCCTACTTAATTAGCTACGTTTGTCATTTTAGTTCGTCCTATTTATTAGCTACGCTTCCTTTTTTGGCAAATAATATGTGGCTACAATTAACTATCTCTCCTTAGAATGAATTGTAGTCACATATTCTCTCATTCTTTAATATTTGTGTCATTCTGAAATGTAACTAATTTTATGGGACCGAGGGATATAATATAAAATTTATGAATTATAGGATGGTGAAATTATAAAATTAACTTTAGTTTAGTTAATCACACCATGTTATAATTGTGGCTAGTTTAATGTGTCCAATTGTCACGTCAATAGTTTTTTCATTTAAGGTTTAGTTTTCTTGAAGGGTTTAGTTTTTTTTTTTTGTACGATTTATTTTTATAAGGTATGTTAATAATAATTTCTTTAAATATACTATCGCCATGTTACAGGTAGTCACATTAACTATGCCCACAATAGGTATGAGAGCATTCCTTACAAATAATATATAATTAAAATATATATTCATCTATTGAAATTGTATTTCCAATCAATAGTAGATTCGTTAAAATTGCCCTCATGCGTCACTTTAAGTCGTATAACATGTAATTTGGGTTTTCTATTTCAAATTTGAATGTTCAACATATATGATTACCTTTTTAAGAAAAAAATATATATTTATTTGTTGCGAACCGTAATGCTCTTTTCTAACTTTATATATAAAACTTCAGAAACGCTCCAATGCCCACCGGTGATATGGTAATGTCACGTCGGCAATATTTCCCGTTGGAGTTTAGTTTTTTTAGGTAGAATTTAATTTTTTATAGTAGGGTTTAATTAATTTTGGTATACTTTTTATTAATTTTTTTATTTATACCAATGCCACGTCAATCGTGGGCATATTAAGCGTCCCAACAATGGGCATTGAAGCATTACTCTATAAAACTTTTATATAATTATTATATTATGAGAATTTTGCAAATTGATGTGCTACTTCATTTTAATTTTAAAATGAATATTCATAACCACGTAAAAAATGATGCTCCATGAATTATAATGCTGTAAGTGTAATCTGATTAGGATGCCTACTAATGTGGCCACAAGTTTTCAATCTTCACTAAACCTATGTTTATTTGGTTGATCTAAGTGTTTTTTTTTTGTTTTTAATTTATCGTTATATATGATCATGAAGCACTCTATAATTTAGTCTATATATTAATTAATTACTCCCATTATTAAAATTGTATGTTATCTTCTTACAAGAAAAAAAAAATGTTTGAGTTCAGTATTAAATTAAATATTAATTGGTATTATTATCTTAATTAGTACTCTACAATTAAAGAAGTCACTAAAGGTTGATAAAAAAATTAATTAAATTCGATATATATGTTTGGAGAAAGAAAAATCGTTTTTTTTTTAATGCTTAATATATAGATGTGGTCAAACAATTTTCTTTGGAGGAAATTACTCAATTTCTCTCACAATTCAAATACAAACAATATCAAAATGAAAATAAAGCATTTGTAACAAGAGGTGCTAAAGAAACACTCGTAAAGAAAAGTGCGACTAATATTTAGAGAGTTATGTCTAGTAGGTTTTGGGAAATAAACTTACTTTGACATCCATATTTGTGGCTACCAGACATATATTGCCTTCGTCCTATCTCATTTGACTTATTATTTTATACTCTCTCGGTCCTATATATAAGGTCTTTTTATTTATTTTATTTTTATTTTTTTATAGGCACAAGAATTAAAAAGAATATGTAAAATGTAAAAAGGTGGTAGAGCCCACACTTTTAATGAGTTAATTTTTTTTTTAAATGAAAACAAAATACTATTTATGAGACAACGCAATAAAAAAAACAGTACGTTATCTATATAACGAAGGGAGTATTTCACATACAAAGTACTACCTCCATCCCATTACATTAGTCATCTTTGTTTTTTGATTGTTCGGCACGCTTTTCCACCGAAACCTAATACGAGTTTTAAAATATAATTTTGACGTATTCATTTTTCACGAGGTAGTATTTAATAAACATGTTCAATGCCATCGAACAGGGATGGATGTAGTATTAATTTGATTAGACGGCTCATGGTTATCCTCCTAGTGCTTTCATGAGCTAATGTGCACATGTCACTAGAATTACTAAACTGCCCTTGTTAGTTCAACTTATTGTTGAAACAAGTCAACGTCTTCACGTTAGTAGTACTGTATAGGGCTTTGATCGACAATGCCCATTTTAATTACATGGAACCATCCAAATTATATGTGGAGACCAGGTGGCTTCACCAAGCCCCTCACATGTAGGTCCAAACTATATGTAAGGTTTGAGTGACTTCAACAAGCCTCCTCATATGTAGGCTACATGTAGAAGCGCATGGGTCGTTTCAACACGCCTCCTCACATATACGCAAGATGTAGAGTTTGAGTGGCTTCAACAAGCTCCTCACTATAATATAGGCTGTAATTAATGACTATTAACAACAAATCATGAATCTTTAATCGACTCTAATATCATATTAGAACTGACTTAATTATATCCTCTTAAACAATTTATAAGAGAGGAGAGTTATCAAAACTATACGTAAAAGTCTGAGACCTTTAAAAAGCCAATGTAAGACAAATATGTGACTTCAACAGATAGGAGTTGTTTGACGGAGTTTATTTGAAAGAGCTTATAATAAGCACTAACAGCTTATAAGATATTTGAAGAGTCAATAGGTAGGTGACGAGTGGTTTCATGGTGTGTTATATTGAGATGAAGGGGAACCGATTCGATCCTTGGTTGATGGATCATATATGCATGCCACGCGTAACTTTTCCTCTTAGAGAATACTAGAGGTGTATTGCACTCATAATCCAACTGAATTTTCTTGAAATAACATTTTTATTCCACAATTAACATGCTTAATGTTGCGCAATAGAATTTAATTTGTCACTGTTACCGCTAGTGGAATCCATTGATTCCAAGCTGTCGTGTTCCATCGCTCCTCTCATTCTCTCTCACGTACATACACCCAACAAAACCATATATATATGCATGTTAGTCACGCCAACTTCTACCATTACCACCTCAGCTAGAGAAGTCATCAATTGAGCTCAATATTTTTAGAGAGAAAGAGAGAGAGAGAGAGAAGATGGATAGTAATAGTAAATTAGTGAGAAAGCTGAGACCATATTTGGCGGCAACATTGTTACAGTTTGGTTATGCAGGGTTAGGTATAATAGCAAAGTCAGCTCTGGATAAAGGAATGAACCATTTCACTTTTTCCGTCTATAGAAATATCGTCGCAGCGGCCGTTGTCGCCCCTTTGGCATTTACTCTCGAGAGGTTCGGTTCTTCTTCCATGCCACTTCTTGAAAGAATATATATACTACTACTACTACTACTACTCGTCACTCACTCACTTGTGTGTGTGTGAACTGTGAAGTTGAAAATTTAAAGCTTATTAATTATGAGTATGTATATTATTTGTTTTGAAACAGGAAAATCAGGCCAAGAATGACATTCTCCGTCCTCTATAAAATATTCCTACTCGCCCTTTTGGAGTAACTACTCTCTCACCCTTTCTCCTCCAATCCATCATATCATGTGGGTCCCCATTCATTTGAATTTAAGGGGACCCACATGATCCTAGTCAAAGAATTTTCTTGAATTTTTTATTTTTCTTCTGTTTTTTTGTTTTTTTTTGTTTTTAATACTAATAAGTACGTATTAAATTTTTATTACAAATAGGCCTGTGATCGATCAGAACTTGTACTACGTTGGGATGAAATACACAACAGCTACATTTGCAGCGGCTATGTGCAACACTGTTCCAGCCGTCACCTTTTTATTAGCATGGGCCCTTAGGTACTTACTAATCTGATCCGATCCTCTAATTAATTAATTAATTACCCAAAACTATTTTTTCTGGGAGTACTAATTAATTTATAATGGCACAGTTGACAAAGGGAGTACTTATTTGATTAATTACAAAAAGAAAAAGAAAAAAAAAAACAATTGGTGACGTGGTTAGAGCAATTTTTGTTTTGTTTTGGCAGGCTCGAAAGCGTGAGTTTAGGAAAACTACACAGCCAAGCAAAGATAGTGGGGACAATAATAACAGTAGGAGGAGCAATGATAATGACTGTTGTGAAAGGGTCAGTTATAGAGTTGCCATGGACCAAAGGCAAAGGGAGATCCAACTTCATTTCTTCTGCTGAAGAAGAGAGAGACGCCCAAAATGTAACCAAGGGTGCTTTAATGATCATAGCTGCTTGTTTCTGTTGGTCCTTTTTTTACATTCTACAGGTACTTACATCATCATCCTCCTTCTTTTCTTTTCTTTTCTTTTACTGTTTTTTCATGACTCATGTAAGTGGGACTCATCCTCCACTTACAACAACTTTTATCAATTTTTTCTTAAAACTCATTTTTTTATTTGTTAGGCGATCACGTTGAAGTCATACCCTGCCGGGCTTTCCCTCACTGGTCTGATATGCATAATCGGAGCATTGCAAGGGACAGTGCTGACTTTTGCTGTCGAGAGGGGCAATGTTCAAATCTGGGCTATTGGATGGGACACCAAACTTCTAGCTGCTGTTTACTCTGTAAGATTGTCTGAAAATGGTGCTTTTCTACATTGAAAGAATGGCTAATAATAGTATCTATCATTCTATCTCAACGTTTGTAACGTTTAAGTATTATCCCTGACTTTTTCAACCCCACTATCCAAGCTTGCCTCCGATGAGACAAACTCGGATGATTGAATTGAAAAGGTCGGTGTGTATATATATATATATATATATATATATATATATATATATACTACAAGTAACTTAGCAAAATAGAATGAATTTTGACGAGTATTTTGGTGCGCGAAGGGAGTACTCTGTTCTGGAGTTGCGTACTACGTCTCGGGAGTAATAATGAAGGAGAAAGGCCCGGTTTTCGTCACTTCCTTCAATCCTCTAAACATGGTCATTGTTGCAATTATGAGTTCTTTCATTCTGGCTGAGCAACTCAACATCGGAAAGTAAGTACTTCTCTACTTCCTACTTCCTGTTAACGATATACCCAACCACTTGCTATGCTAAAGAAGGTGTTTTGGGAAGCATTGAACCCTATATGTTGAAATAGAGTGATACAATTGCAGGGTAGTAGGAGCCACGGTGATCGTTGTCGGGCTATACTTCGTTATATGGGGAAAGACACGAGATGGGAGTATAACGCCATATCCTGATTCAGAAATTCCCCAACAGGATCAAACCTCAAATGCCACAGAAAGCGACTACCCACATATCAACAAGGAAATAACCAATGATAATGTCGTTTAAGAGGAACAAGTTTTGTAATATCTCGTTATATTATATGTACTATGAGCTGTACCTGGTACTCTACCAGTGATGTTATCTAATTGCAGCAGCAGAAATATATAGTAGTACTAGTTTTCATGGTAATCCAAGAAATCAAAGCACAAGTACATGAGGTATGATATGGAGAAAATGATGGTATTAAGCTAAATGTGCTTGGAGCAGATCAATAAGGCATCTAACAATCAATTAGAAGATCTCACCGTTCTTGTACAAAAGTCTTGTTTTACATAGAAAACAAGATATATATACTAAATAAAAGCTGAACATCGATATTAGAAAGTAGAAACAAGTTTTCCACATCAAAATACAAAACGGAATCAAGATCAACACATCTAATATTCCGGAGTTGATCGATTCTTACTGTCATGTCAACTAGCTAGGTGGACAACAGTTAACAACAGACCTTGATGACCTGAGAGATGACATATCAGGATGGCACAACCAAGTCATCCTTTCCGTATATACGTTGAAGCTCACGGGTTGCAGCTTGATATGATGCTGAAATGAAAATATACCACACAAAAAAGGGTGAGAGGGTAACAAATTTGTACTCATTGTCATCATTTTTAGGAATATAACATTCTAGATCTTGGATGAAGAAACAGATGTGCTCACCTTTCCAGGCATTGAAGTTTTTCTGATTGACTGCAGATCCTGTTACATTTTGTATCACGTCAAACAGCATTTCCTGAGGGGTGCTCTTTAGTTCTTGGACAACTGCGTAAATTGTTTTCCCATTCTCAAAGAAAATATGGTTGTTCGGATGCTTGGTTTTGCAACCAGCATGACGTTCAAACTCATAAGCATTGATAGTCTGTCGCATCATAAGTGTTGGGAAACAAAGTTAGGGAAAGAGCACATTCACAATTTAAAACCAAGGAAACTACTAATTACAGCATAGGAGACATTAACCTTCGAAAGATTGCAATCCTGGCAGCTACACATGTAGCCAGTCCCTTTGACTACTCCTCTAAGATTTTTCTGCAAGGATAGATTCTCATGGTTAAAGATAAAATAACCTAGAATGGAATGGGAAACAAAAGATTATCTCACTTTACCTCTCTTGACCAAGAAACATATTTCACTGGGACCCCATCAAGAATGCCAGTGGACAACAAGCTTTTAACATTCGAAGGGAAGTTATTTGAGGATCCCTTTTTGGTCTTCTGATCCTTACTCTTGGGTGCACCTTCTGGCTTGGAAGAGGATGCTGGGATAGCATTTGCACTTAGCTGATCTGTAGAATCTTTTTGCACCAATGCCCCTGAAGACTGAGCAGAAGACTGATTTAGCAAAACTTCGTAGCTACTTATGACCCTGCCAGAGTGATCCCTCTCATCAGCATTATTCTGAAAGCCTCCAAAAGATATGGTAGTTTCCTCACCCTTCCTTAGAATGCTAGAATTTTCTTTATTGAAAAGAGCTCCTAGAGAAGCAACAGTAGAATCCTGCTGACCTTGAAAAGCAATATGTGACTCCCCCTTACCAGGACCTGCAGAAATAAACGTCTCATTTACTTTGCTGTAGAAAGACTCCAGTCCAAATAAATTCTCCTGGCCCCTGTTGTAAGTAGGACAAACTGACGACAAATTGCTATTTTCCTTTTCATATTGATCTCCAAGGGCATCAACATTATAATTCCCTCTGTTGAAGGCCTGACCAATAGACAGTACATTGTTATCTATCCCGTTATAGTACTGATTGGGAAGCATAAAATTCCCATCTCTCTTGCTGGAGGAGTGTCCGACTGAAGCAAAGTTTTTGTCCATCTTACTATAAGCAGGATCGACTGAAATACCATTTCCAATGACACTATTAAACGTAGGTCCAGAAAACATGTTATTGCTAGTCCTCTGAAATGTGGTAGTCATAACGTCATTCTTCTCCCCACTGCCAAAGGAACTTCCCGCATACTCGGGCAAGCAATTCTCTGAGATCCTCACCTCATTGACTTTGACTTTCCTAGGTCCAGAGTTCAGACACAAAGAGTCGTTGACTTCATGAGACATAGTCAAGCAAATCGATTGGTCGTTTCCAAATTGATGTCCTAGGTCCTTCCTTTCCATATTCATGGTAGCAGAAACCCGGGGGTTATTATTGTCAGACACATTTGAACTCCGCACGGCTTTGGGGTTGAACAGGGTTGGGGCGTGACTTTCCAACTGAAAGTGGGGACCATCATGCCACAAAGAACTTTCCATAACTGCAGGTCCTGAAGTTCCCTTAAAAGGATCTACTGCATGCCTTTTGCTAACTATTAACTCTTGCTCAGAAGAATCCATAAACCAGGGATTCGGACGTTTCTGATCAATCCTCGTCGGTGTTTCATAACAGATCTCCCCATTAGCCACAGAACCAGAGCCATTGGGCAACCAAATGATGTTGTTCTGAAAAGACTGAACCACCAAGTGTAAGCTATAGTTTACAAAACAATGACACATAAGAACAACTCAGTAAAAGAATCTTGTATTCAATGGATATTTTTTAAGTTTGGAAAACAATTTTGTCATACGGGAACAAAAAGGTTCCTAAATATTGTGTGGCACGAATCGTCAATCAAAGCAATAAAGATACAAGTTGCAGATGCAGACACTGACAGCAAAAGAAACTCAATAACGAGACGAAAAATTCACTATGGTACGATTGACAAGCAAGAGAAGGTTCTTATATTCACATATAACATATAAATGGATAGAAAACTCCGATAGAAACAAAAATCATCGCATCATATTGGCATGATGTTGAATTAAACACAAAGGAATAGAATGAGGAGGCAGTAGCAGTGACCACAGAGAACAAGCCAACATCAATGAAGAAGAAGATTTTCTAAATAACTAATTAGACACCAAACTCTCAGTGCCTACATTAATGCGTGCATAAAATAAATAAAGAAAGATAGCAAATGGTGTTTGTTATGCACGTTTTCATCATTGTACATGCCTCAGAACAGCATGTTCCGCAATAATCACCCCACCCCCCAAAACATCGGGATCCAAGACAATGAAACAACCCAAATAGTATAAGATGACCAACTTTCATATAACAAGAACAATCAACCACTAAAATGAAGCCCTTCAACAATTGAACTAAATTTAATTAATTAAGCAAATGTAGTTAGAGGGTTTACCATTTTAAGACCTTTTGTTCCGAACAGTAAGCTTACTGACGAACTCCACTGCACAATAAAAATCTCAAAGTAATTTCATCACCCCACCTAATTTCTTCGTTGGCTGTCAATGCAACAAAAAGACCAATGTCAACACAATATCAGAACAATAGCAAGATTAAAGATCAAACAGTTCTGATTTCGACCTAAATAAAAGAAAGACTCAGTCCCAACCAAAACCATTTTCTTAAACCCTCAAAAAACATGAAACATAGCACACATCAATAAGCAAAAATCAACAAGTATACACTGAAATAATTCACATGCAACGAATGAACTATGAGATTGAGAATCGCGCAGATTTGATCAAAATACACTGGGGTAAGATAAATGCATTGCACATAACGAAAATGAAAACCTCAAATTCTCAGTTATTCGAACAAGTAAAAGCCAACAATTGACGAATAGTTGGGGCAAAAAAGAAAAAGCAAATCTATATATTTGGAACAAATTAGATCGAGCAAACTTCCATAAACTCACGATTCAAAGTGGAGGACAATTTTTATCGTTCCCGTGGCTGTTGATGCAATGAATTGACGAGAGAGAGAGATTTCAGGAGAGAGAGAGGAAGCGGCAGAACGATTGTGGAGGCAGAATGAAGGCCGTCGGAGGCGGAGGCGGAGGCGGAGAACTTGTTTCTTCTGTAGTGTAGTGGTGAATCAGCAGTGGTTTTAGGAGAGGGAGAGAGATGGGTAACTGAGGGAGGGGAAAGAAATCCAAATTCCAACTAAACCCATGTTTGGTTCAAATTTTTTTGGGTATGGAAAGGGAATTAAATAATTGATTTCATTACATTTTATTTGGTTTGAGTAATAGGTTATCTATTTCCCTTACTTGGGGATAACCCAATCCATTACATTGTTACCCCTCAAGAAGGAGGGGAAACAAGGAGAAATGGAACCCCTCACAAGTGACTCCCTTTCTACTATTGAACCAAACACTCAATAAAAGTAACTCTTATTGTTTTTATTCCCTTACTTGACTTGATTTCATTCCGTTTCCGTTACCCAACTAGAACCAAACGAGCACTAAGAGCAAATTTCAACTATGAGAAAGAAAAGAAAAGAAAAGAAATGAAAAGAGATACTTTCTCCGGCTCATAATTACTGACCCCTTTCTTTTCGGCACGGGAATTAAGACGGGAGTATTTAGTGTTTTAAGTGTATTGTTTAGAGATTGAGTGTTGTTTATGTATTTACCAATATATGTATATATCAGAATTAAAAATGGAAATTTATATTCTTAATATTTTTTTATGCTTAATTATTTAAATTAATTATTAATTTAATTAAATTAATTCCTGATTTTTTTTTAACTATAAAAAAAAGATCACAAACTGAAAAAAAAATTTGCTGTTGAAATTGAACATTAACTTAAATAAGTTGAGCCAACTTAGAAAATAAAGAGACTTCATAAATTATGGGAAATCAGCCCACAAAATTCAGATTACAACACATTGTGAGTGAAACCCAGAAAAAAGAAAAAAAAAAGTGGCGAGAGGAAGAAGAGAATTTTTTTCCAAAAGCTTTGCTGGGGAGATTTGTTCCAGAAAGCAGAGTCCAGATTCCAGCTGCTTCCATGGTGGCCAGGGCTAAAGATTTGACAAATGAAGAGCCTGCACCGATTCGCGGTGACGGGGGGGCCGCGAGTAGAAACCCAGGCCAACGGCGGTGAATTATTCTCAGATCTGGCGGATGCATTCGCCATCGCGAGAGAGAGAGAGAGAGAGATCGAAGTTGGGAGGCGCAATAAATTTAGGGTATTGTGGCGACAGGGAGCACGACGGCGCCGCCGCACTGGTCCATCAACCGGAGCCACCTCACAGCCTGCGAGCCCGCACCGATTCGCGGCAACGGGGGCGCGAGTTGAAACCCATGGCGACGGCGGTGAATTATTCTCAAATCTGGCGGATGAATTCGCCATCGCGAGAGAGAGAGAGATCCGAAGTTGGGAGGCGCGATAAATTTAGGGTATTCGATGAACACGAAGAACAAAAGGGAGCAAGAATGTTTATTTTTCATTTCACAAGTGTAATGGCGTGAATATCAGTAGGTGAATTAAGTGTATTCAATAATGGTTGGTGGGGTGGGTTTAATTAAGTGAATGTTGAGGTTTTTTGTTTTCATTTTATCATTTAAATTATTTTTTAAGATAAATTAATTAGAAATGTTAATTGTCATAAGGGAAAACTAATTGAGCAATTAGTGTGTTAATTATTTCCAAAAATAGAAATGGGTCAAGAATCTTGAAACGGGCCGAAAAGGAAAGGGGGTCAGTAATATTGAGCCAGAAGTATAAGTATTGGAATTCAATAATCCAAAATGGAATTATTTTAAAAAATCTACCAAATACTATTCACTATTCAGTAATCTGATTCTTTTCCTTTTTCCCAATTTCCTTCCCTCCACTAAACGTAACGTGCAGTACATTTACACACATTCAAATACATTAAAATTTAAAATGAAATATATAAATAACTGTTATAGATATCAATTTTATTTCATTTATTATGCTACTTTTTTTACGACCACTTTCAATACTACTCCGTCCGTTTTTTTTAAGTTTTATAGTTACTATTTTTGTTTATTTTTTAATGTCATATTTTGAAATTTGATAACATAATAGCTGCATATTTCCAATTTTACCGTTATAATTAATGTTATATATAAGTTGGTGCTCAAAAAAAGAGAATAATAAATGGGGTTAAAATGTAAATTTACACATTTCCTTAGTATGTGCAATTTGTTGACTGTGACACTTAAAAAAAAAACAGAGGGAGTATGTTCCACGGGAGGTTTGAGTTTCGACTATACTCCCCGTCTCTCTCTCTCTCTCTCTCTCTCTCTCTCTCTCTATATATATATATATATATATATATATATATATGTTTAGGGGTTATTAGAACTGAAATCAATTTTGGGATTTTTTTTTTTTTTAACTTTCTCAGCACATAATACAATGAAATCATTACTCTTATTAAAAATTTAATTTGGTGCGAAAATCATTGATTTTGCCAATCCATTTTTGGAATGTGAATAGTTGTATATCATAATGCATAATTTCATAATTCGTAATGCATAAGAGGAAAATTATGTGATTTATATAGAGTGTCATCTTTACAAACGAAAAAATAAATAAATTAATGCATTACAATATGTAGTATTATGCATTATTATTGTAGAGGGTAAATCTACAATTGAAGTTGGATCCGACTCGTCTGGTTGAACGGGTTGGATTGATTGAACGGGTCGGGCACTAGCAACCTGTCAACACAAGCAACAAACGTAAGAGCCCTTCAGGAGGACCGGTGGGGGTGTCCGGTGAAGGGCCTCCGACGCTCAAGTCAGTAGGGCAATAGAATGATGTGAAAAAAGTAAATAGATTGAATCGAAATGATTAATGATTGATAACAATAATGCGAAATGGACGAATATGCCGGTTGATCCGGCTGAGACGGTTGAGAAGACTGAGACGGAGGGGACGGTCGTTCTTGCTAGTCTGTCTAGTTCAGACGATCGGAAACCTCTGCTTCAGGGTAGTATGAGTGCGTTGAGAGGATAGAGAGCCAGAGAGCAAGAGTGGAGAGTGTGAGTGAATACGTAAGAGATCGGATGCCCTGATGAACGTGATCAGTCGTATATATAGGACGGCCTCACCCTTTAGGGTTTAAACCGTTCGTCCTTATCTGCTGCCCCACCTCGCTCGTTTGTTCCGATTCTTGCGGAAGAGAGGGCTGTTGTTGACTCGTTCTCAACCCTAGCAGTAGGAAAAAACGGCTTGACCTGGTCAAGCGTGCTGATGAATTAGTTCGTTTGGGCTGGACACCCCTAGGGCCCAAGAATAGGTATTGGGTTGTCATGTTTGATTAGATTGATCGCATTGGGTCAGTTGGATAATTTGGGCTAACGAATTTTGCCCACTACAGTTTGTCCCCCACTCTCTAGTTAAATTATTTTTAACTAGAGAGTATAATGAACGAGTCGGTCGATTTGCGACATTGATTTAACAACTTCCAAATTAACTCTTGGGCTTACACTTTTGGTATTTAATGGTCTTGAGCACAACACACACGTATATATATATATAAAGAAATGACAATGGTATTAAAAGCTTAAAACTCTATTCACGTTACTTGACACCATGCGCAGTGATCAAGATTGAATCGTTTTTTAATTGGTGGACCCCATGAACATGTATCTCTTATTTGTTTTCAATAGGTGTACAGTATACTTTGGATAAGGTGGCAGGGTTTAGATTTTAGCCTCATGTGTCAAGTGGTGAAGTGTGGTATGTAAAAGATTGGGGCCCACTTGTCAAGATGGTATGGTTGAGCTGCTTGAGCATGCTGAGCACATTGAAAGTTTTCCCTTTACTTTTTTCCTTCTTATTTCGGCTATCCCAGCTGAACATGTTGACCATATTGGCCATGTTGACCAATCAATTAGAAAGAAAATAATTTTATGTGGAATATCCAACTGGTGGCTGAGCATGTTGAAAATTAGTGCTTCCATTTCTCATTTTCATTTGACCATTCTTGGGCGTGTTGAACGTGTTGACCTTGCGCCTCCTCTTCTCTTTTTTTTTATTTTTTATTTTTTATTTATTAATAGATAGCACCAATTTGAATAAAAGGGGAGAATGGTGACTGAAGGCGACAAGCTCACATTTCCTCTGTTGGCGACACGCTTCAGCAGGTAGGTGGAGTAAACCTCCTTTAATTTGTTCTTGGCTGGACTAGTTGAGCAGGCTGAGAGGGTTGGGTAGATTAATAATTCTTCACATTTTTCCCTTGTTCCGACTAAACCCATTGAGCATGGAGACCTTGTATCGCCTCTTTCATGTTTCTTGTTTATTTGTTGTAGTGGGTCGATTGACCTTGATATTGCTTCTCCTTTTCTATTTTCGATTGTTCCAGTTGAGCTTGTTAAACATATTGACGGTGCTGTATCGATTGAAGTGGAAAGAAGAGTGAGCGACCGGGATGAGTGATTGATGCGATTGATGCGATTAGGAGGGTTGAGCATATTCAAACGTTTGTCTCATTCCTTCTCCTTTTATTTAGTTTTCATAATGAACAAGTTGGCATGGTTGTGATGCTTATTTCACATTTCTTTTATCTTCTCCATTTGTACTAGTTGAACCAGCTAAGTAGGTTGAGCAGATTGAGAAGGTTGATAATTCTTGTTCCTTATTTTTCATTTATGCAGGCTGAACCTGTTGACCAAGTTGATTGTGCTCTTCCTCTTTGAGGTTTGTATTCTTTTGTACTATGCGTCTTCACCTTTTATCCATGTAGAATAGTAGTTGGAATTTACTTTCACTTCATCAAAATTTACTTTCACTTCACTAGTAAAAATTTTAGAAGCATTTGGAGGGCTTGGTAATTTCTAGAGAAAGGAATTGTAAGTTGATAGCTTGTAGAGAGAGAAATTCTTGAAGGAAGCAAGGAATTGATCGGGAGAGCAAATGAGCGAGAATTACTACGACCCCAATAGTTTTCCATCGAGGTAAATTCTCTATCTCTTTTTCTCTTCACTTTCTTCATGTACTAGGTTGATATGCTAGTTGATTGGTGTTGATGATCCGGTTGGGCCGGTTGGCATGATAGAACACTTTGTTTGCAAATTGTGTGTTTTATTTACTTGATGTGGTTGAGCTGGTTGGATGGGTTAATTGTTTTCTTGCCTTTTACTGCTTGTATGTGTTTTGGTACTTAGACAGTATTGTTGATGTTAGGTGCTTGGTAGATATGCATATTGCGAGTGATCATGTTGGGTCTTCTAGGTCGGCTGGTGGGGTTGTTGAGTCACCCGGGGGTGATGGTAGTCATACTATTCCTTCTGGGGTGATTTATTGTGATCCGGATGGTAGAGTAGAGGAGAGACCCCTATTTGCTATTGATTTTGCTGGGCCGATTAGGGGAGGTGAGCCTAATATATTCCTTAGGAAGGGGAATCCCGAAACGAAGTTGAAGTTTGAAGAGTTAAGTACCATTCGTACATGCTATGGGATTCCTCAAATGTACAGCATGGCTTTACCAACTGGATCCGAAAGGGCGGATTGGAAGATTCCCGGTTGGACTACCATGTACGAGCTTCCTCTTTCAGAGGGTGCTCGATTGCCCCTTCCCAGGTTACTACTCGAAGTTTGTAATCATCATGGGATCGCTCCGAGCCAACTGATGCCTAATGCTTGGCGTGTACTGATGGCTGCTGAGCGGTTTGGTGAAATGATAGGTGTACCACTTACGTACCAAGAGTTCTTAGAAGCGTACCATCTACAAGTAATCAAGCAAGAAAAAGGTAGGTATATGTTGGTGAACCAATTAAAAGAGGGTCGCTTTATCTTTGACAAGAATAGTAGTGATGGAGATTGGAAAAGTCGTTACTTCTTCGTCCCCTTCGACGCATTGGGTGCCTCGGATTATCCTGATATTCCACACTCGTGGGATTCTGCTTGTGAGTGTTATGTGATACTTAGTTGAAATGAATGCTCTTATTGATATGTATGTCATGCTCATCTTTCCTCTCTTTACTTGCAGGTTGCACAGATAGCCCTGGTTCGGTTGTTCTCCTTGATCACAAAGAGAAGTTTGCAAAGTGGTTAAAGTTTCCCCGGGAGAAGCGGAAATACTCAGCCATCTTGACCGAACGAAATCTCGACGGAAGCTCTTTAAGAGATCGAGTCATCTCTATCCCTATCCAGTCCGAAGGTACCCATTAATCTGGTTATGCAGTTCGTTTATTTCCTTCATCATCGAATCTTGTTTTGTTATTGAATGTTCTAAGCCTCTTGATATGTTGGTTTTGTTTTGTAGAATTTCAGATGTCGCGCAGGTATCGTCCCCCCACTTTCCAAGGCGATGGGGCGATGGCAAAGTTGCGTCTTAAGAAATCAGTTACCAACTCGAGTGCAGTTGCTGAGAGGATTGATGAGGTTGTAGAGGTTCCTGCTCCCTCTATTCGTGTGCCCGACCCGAAGAGGCGGGCTGAGGAGGTTCACCCGGATCAAGCAATTGGGGACACTGTAAATTTGTCGTTTCCTTCCTCCATCGTTGCTCAGTCTGATTTTGGCCCGTACCTTGATGAGGCTCAGAAGCTTGTCTTTCCTAATGACCATGCTCATTTTGCTTCGATGAGTATCGAAGACGTTGTTGAGGCTCATTTCGCCAAATCTTTTCAGGTACTATCCTACTTGTTTGATGGTTTTATATTTTATAATTACTTCTCTGATCGAGACTATGCCTTATTCCCATGGTTGTACAGAGTATGCAGGAAGCTGGCTTTCTTCTCGGCGAGGTCAAAGGGTTGGTTGCCCAAGTTAAGAGTCACAAGGCTGATCGCGTTAGCTGGAGGAAAGAGATCAAGAAAGCTCGAGAAGATAAGCTTGCTATGGATAAAGAGGTCAATGACTTGAAGGATGCCCATGGGGAAGAGCTTCGTCGAGCTATTGCCAAGTATGAGGCCCTCGAAAAGCAACACCAAGATCTTAAGGATGATGTTGATCTTATCGCAGCAGAGGCGGATGTCCGGGCTAAGGGTGTGATGGTTGGGCTGTACCGCCATCATCACCCGGATGGCAAATGGGATGTCACTCAATATGAAAAGGACGTTAGGGAGCTGGATGAGTATGATGCTAGACGTGCCGGATCTTCTGAGACAAATGGACTTACCGACGGGCATATGTACGTCGACCCGGATTGTGATCCGCTGATTGATTGTTCTTTCGATCCGCCCTATGAGTCGACTGGTGGGCATGATGAGGCTTGATTTTATCACCATCTTTGACTTTATCATGTTGTGGTTCATTTGGTTTTGGATTTGCTCAAAAACTTGTTATGATGGCTACTTGTTTGGTTTTGTATCGCTTGACGATGTTATCTTTTATTAGACCGGGCGTATGTGCCCGTGTATTTGGCCCGTACGAATGGCTTATTTTCACTTTGGTGATCGTAGCATGTACTCCCCATTTTTCCGCCTAAGCTCGAACTTACAAGCTCGACTTAGACTAATATCATTGTGGCGGCTTGATCGTCCAGGTGTACTGGTAACGTTGGCTTGTCCCTCTTTATTATTTTGCTTGCCTTGCTTGTACCAAGTTATTTTATTTTTTTAAATTAAACAAGGTTACATTGGGCAGCTCAAAGCATCTTCAACATTGTAAAGAACTTCTATACAAAAAATCATTGAACCCGTTGGGTCTGTCGTGTTACCCTAGTCGGGTTGAGTGGGTAACATCTGCTTAGATAGGTTGGGCTGCTTGGAATTGCCTTCTTGCACAACTGAGATAATTCAAGTTACACAGTCTGAATATGTTGGGCTCCTTGAAGCTGACTCCTTGAGACAAGGAAGTGGTTTTGTTAAATTGGGCTGGGCTCCTTGGAGCTGCCTACATACCCTTTTCAGGGATCAAGCCCGAATGTAGTTCTGACCTGCATGGGAAGGTCAGAAGTATCAGTTTCTCTTAGAGTGATTGTGGGTCTCGTAAGACTGCGCATTGTTTAACTTCTCTTACTTGATTAATGAAGATTTATCCCTTATGGCGTAATGGTCGCCCGATCGATTATCTTTCCTGGAAAAGATGTAGAGGCATGCATTATTGATGGGGAGGGGGAGGCTGGACTCCGTAGAGCTGCCTACATACCCCTTACGGGGATCAAGCCGAAATGTAGTTTTGTCCTGCGTGGAAAGGTCAGAACCAATCGTAGAGAGAAGTGATATGCCCCGGAAGGCTAAGCAAAGCATTAAAATAAAAGTTTGAGTTAGGAATGATACTGCCTGAGGTGGATGGCATTCCAGCTATTAGCTATGTCGCGTCCGTCCCTCGCTTGGAGCTTGTACACTCCATGCCCAACCACCTTGGTGATTAAATAGGGCCCTTCCCAAGTTGGGGCAAGTTTTCCAGCTCCGGCTTCCTTTGTGTTTTGGAAGACTCGTCGAAGCACCTTATCGCCTACTTTGAACGTTCTAATTCGTATGCGCTTGTTGTAATGCTTGGCAATGCTCTGCTGGTATGAAGCCAATCTTATCCTTGCCTTGTCTCTTTTTTCGTCTAGTGTGTCTAGTTCGTGACACATTCCTTCCCAATTTTGTTGATCCGATGTGAGCTCGAATCTTGCCGTAGGTACTTCGCTTTCGGTAGGGATGACGGCTTCCATTCCATAGGCTAGAGAGAAAGGAGTTTCCCCCGTTGACATCCTGGCAGTAGTGCGATATGACCATAATACACCAGGTAGCTCTTGCGCCCACATTCCCTTTGCCTTTTCGAGCCTCTTTTTCAAGGTGTTCATAATTGTTTTGTTTGATGATTCCGCTTGACCGTTAGCTTGTGGATACCTCGGAGTTGAAAAGCTGAGCTTGATATTCAGAATTTGCAAAAATCTTGAAAGTCGGCGCTAATGAACTGCGATCCATTGTCAGTGACAATTTCCTTAGGCACTCCGAACCGGCATATCACGTTTCTCCATATGAAGCCCTTGACTTCTTTGTCCCGAACTTGGTGGAATGCCTCAGCCTCTATCCATTTGCTGAAATAGTCGGTGACGGCTAGCATGTACACCTTTTGCCCAGGTGCTATTGGCAATTTGCCCACTATATCCATCCCCCATTTCATGAAGGGCCAAGGTGATACGATTGATGTCAATGGTTCGGGTGGTAAGTGAGACACCTGAGCGAATCGTTGACACTTATCGCAGCGTCGGACATAATCTTTTGAATCTGCCTTCATGGTTGGCCAATAATACCCGCTGGTTAAGGCTCTTTGGGCTAGACTCCTTCCGCCAGAGTGATTTCCGCATTCCCCTTCGTGTAATTCAGCAAGGATGTATTGCTTCTGCAGAGTTAACGCATTTCAAGTATGGGCCAGAAAACGAACGTTTATAAAGTTTACCTCGTATGATACAAAAGCGGGCCGATTGAGCTTTGATACGGCGAGCTTCACTTTTATCGTCTGGAAGTAAGTATTTCTCCAAGTAATCTTGTATAGGGGTCATCCACGTTGGGCCTTTTGAAATGTCACATACTTGCTCTTCCTCGTTCTTCCAAACGGCAGGCCATTGCAGATAGATTATGGGTATTGCTTTTGAGTCTGTTGTTTGAATTGCGGATCCTAAGTTGGCCAATGCGTCTGCATGATTGTTTTCTCCCCTTGGAACCTGACTGACAGCGAACTCTTCAAATTGAGCTTGCAGCTCCTTTGTCTTGTTGAGGTATGCGGTCATCTTGTTGTCTCGAGCTTGGTAATTGCCTTGCATTTGGTTGACAACCAACTGAGAATCACTGGAAACATGTATGCGTTTAACGCCTAGTTCGATGGCTAAGTTGAGCCCGGCTATCATAGCTTCGTATTCTGCCTCATTGTTCGTGGCTCGAAACCCGCATCTTACAGCTTGCTCGATTGTGTCCCCCTGTGGTGAGATTAGGACTAAGCCGAGTCCGCTACCCTTGATGTTGCTTGAGCCATCCACACTAAGTTTCCAAATGCCGGCTGATGGGCCATCCATTAAGCAACAAAGTTCCTGTTCAGCCTGCACATGTAGGTTAGGAGTAAAATCACATATAAAATCGGCTAATACCTGTGACTTCATTGAAGTCCTAGGCTTGTAGGTGATGTCGTATTCGCTGAGCTCCACCGCCCACTTGGTCAGTCTGCCTGAAAGTTCTGGTTTGTGTAGGATCGCTTTCAGAGGGAATGTTGTGATGACCACGATCGGGTGACACTAGAAGTATGGGCGGAGCTTTCGAGCTGCGTGTACGAGGGCCAATGCTAACTTCTCCAATTGGCTGTACCGAGATTCCGCGTCAAGTAGGGACTTGCTCACTTAGTAGATGGGTGATTGCTTTTCCTCATCTTCTCGAACAAGGACTGCGCTAACTGCTGTTTCTGACACCGCTAGGTACATGAACAATATTTCCGTATCTTTTGGTTTGGACAACAACGGAGGGCTGGTTAGGTACTGCTTGAGTTGTTGCAAAGCCTCTTCACACTCCGTCGTCCACTCGAATGTCTTTGATTTTCTCAATGTGTTGAAGAAAGGGTGGCATCGCTCAGATGATTTTGATATGAAACGGCTGAGGGCGGCTATTCTGCCCGTCAATTTTTGAACGTCTTTTACGCAAGTTGGGGATGTTATCCTTTGGATTGAATCAATTTGAGCTGGATTAGCTTCAATTCCCCTTTGCGTCACCAAATATCCAAGGAATTTCCCTGCAGTAACACCGAAAGAGCATTTAGTAGGGTTAAGCTTCATGTTGTACTTTCTAAGAATACCAAAGGACTGTTTGAGATGATCAATATGGTCTTCCGCATGGAGGGATTTGACGAGCATGTCGTCAATGTAGACCTCCATCGTCCTCCCAATCAAACCGGTGAACATCTTGTTGACGAGGCGTTGATAGGTTGCTCCAGCGTTCTTCAATCCGAAGGGCATTGCTTTGTAGCAAAAGATGTCCATGTTGGTCATGAAGGCTGTCTTCTCCTGATCGTCTGGGTGCATTAAGATCTGATTGTAGCCTGAGTAAGCATCCATGAAGCTCAACAGCTCGTGTCCAGCAGTGGCGTCGACCAACATGTCTATGTGGGGTAGTGGGAATGAGTCCTTCGGGCATGCTTTGTTCAAGTCGGTAAAGTCGATGCAGACTCGCCACTTTCCATTCTTCTTTTTCACGACCACCACGTTTGCCAGCCAATCAGGGTAATGGACTTCTCTGACCAATCCACTATCAAGGAGCTTTTGGACCTCCTCATTGATGACTTTGTTCCTTTCAGGAGCAAATTTTCTCCTTTTTTGCTTCTTGGGCGGGTGATCCGGATCAACCTGCAGCCTGTGAACAATAATGTTAGGATCAATGCCAGTCATGTCCGCATGGGACCAAGCAAAACAATCATAATGATCAGCTAAAAATTTGATAAGCTCTTCTCTGATGATTGGAGTCAGTTGAGCTCCGATTCGGACTGTGTGGTCTGGACAGTCTGGATGGATTGGAACTTCATCCAGTTCCACCATGTCTGGCTCGTCAGGATGGACTGGTTGCTTTGCCTGGAGGTCGGGTGACCTATGTTGCTGTAATTGCTATAAAGTGGCTTGTTTGGCCTTCATGGTGGTTTGGTAGCATGCACGTGCATCCTTTTGATCTCCTCTTATTTCTTTCACTCCCCACTTGGTTGGGAACTTCAGCACTTGATGGAAGGTTGATGGCACCGCTTCCATCTCATGTATCCAGGGACGCCCTAAGATGACGTTATAAGCAGAGGTAGGGGAATCTACCACCAAGAAGCGAGTGCAAAGATTAACTCCTTCCGTATAGACGGGCAGGTCGATCTCCCCTACTGTGCTCTTGTGTTCTCCGCTGAAGCCGATCAAGAAGGTTGTCTTTTTTATTATCTTTGATTCATCTAGCCCCATTTCCCTGAAAGCATTAAGAAACAGGACATTGGCAGAACTACCGTTGTCAATTAGAATACGTTTCATCAAGCAATTTGCAATAAATAAAGAAATGACAAGTGCATCATGGTGTGGATTGAGTAGCCTGGTTAATTCAGAAGTGCTGAAGCCGATCGTCTGGGCCGGATATGTGATCGAACTCTTGTCCGCATTGCTGGACTCCGCTTGGTTTCGAGTAGCCTGTCTCGTATGTCGCTTGGCTGCTGAATGGCTTACTCCGCTCACTTCAGAACCACCCGTGATGACGTTCACTGTCCGTTCATGAGGTGGAGGCCTCGGAGGGGTGACATCTCGGTCGTCATTCCGTCTGTCTCTTGCTGCTTGGAGGGTCTGCTTTCCCTTGTCAGTGAGGAGGTCGGTCAGGTGACCCTGTTTCAAAAGTTGGGACACTTCCAGCTTCAAGGCGACACAATCTTCAGTCCGATGGCCGTGATCAGCATGAAACTCACACCACTTTGATCTATCTCTCTGTTCTGGTGGAGTCCTCATCTTGTCGGGCCACTTGACTCTATTTCCGAGCCCCTTAAGGACTGCAACGGCTTCAACTGGGGAGATTGACAGGTTGTATTCTGGCACCTTCGCCCTCTCTCGTGATCGATCGTCTGAAGAAGGGGCGTATTCTCTCCTCCTACCCTCTTGTTTGCGAGAAGTTGGATAAGGTTCAGAACGTCTCTCGCTCGTCCTTCTGTCTACTCTGGGATCCCTCCTAGAACTCCTCTGTGGGGAAGATCGATGATGGTTGTATTGATCCTCCTCCCACTTGATTTGTGCCCAAGCTTTGGCGAGAACATCCTCCATCGTTTTGCAAGGATACTTGGTGAGATCCTTGTAGAGGTCTGAGTCGGGAAGGAGTCCCTTTCGGAAGGCAGTGATGGCTGTCTGGGTGTTGCAATTGGTTATGGACACCTTCTCCCTGTTGAAACGTCCGATGTAATCGCGAAGGGATTCTCCACGTCGTTGGACAATTACGTACAAATCTTCTGAAATTTTTTCTAACTTCCTGCTACTGGCATATTGCTGCACAAAAGTGTCTGTTAGTTGAGCAAAAGAAGATATAGAATTATTAGGAAGATTGGTATACCACTGGAGGGCCGGTCCTATCAGACTAGAACCGAACCCCTTACACATGCAAGCTTCCCTCATCTCACGAGGGATAGCTACAGTAAACATCCTCTGTCGGTACTGAGCAATATGGTCGTCTGGATCTGTTGTGCCGTCGAATGGCTTCATGTTGGGAAAGCTGAACTTGCTGGGCATCTCTACCAACGCAATTTCATCTACGAAGGGAGAGTCAGCATAACAGCTTGCGGCACTTTTCTTGATAGGTGCTAGTACTCCCGGAATACGTTGGATCATTGCCTCCATCTCCGCCAGCTTGAGGGCTAATTCCACATCTAGGTTCGGGGAGTAACCTACAGTCGTGGGCTGAACATGCGTAATTGGCTGATCCAGTTGGTTTGCAATGTGGGCTAGGCCACGTTCAGTCTGAGCGGCTCCGCCTGCTGGGGCCATCCTATCGCCGCCGGTATGAATCGGTTGGTTGATGCCTGCATGGGGTGTCTGGACGATCCCTCCGGTTGTGGCGTGGCCAACACTGACTCCTGGTGTTGTCGGAGTTGGCTCAGGAGTCTGAGTATGTACGCCTAGGAGTGGGAGGCTGGATTCAGCTCCCATGCTAGTTTGCCCAACGGCCAGGGCGGCGCGTCCGGTCCCAACCGATCTAGTCGCACGCATCGTCATACGTGGAGGTTCGAGATCCAATGATACCCTGTTACCTGTAAGGAAGGAAACACGAGTTCGATCAGTGTCAGTGTGACGGGAAGTCTGGTTTCTTACCAAACCAGACAACTCTGTGTGATCCAGATCGTCAGATCCGTCGTCATCCTCGACTTAAACGTAGTCTTCCAGAGGCTGCATCGGGTTCACCGGAACCCTGAATCGAGATGGTTGAGCCGTTTGGATCTGGGATGATGATGCCGCCTCAAGACGCGCAAGGAGTTCAGCGTTCTCCTTCTCCAACCGCTCCCGACTTTCACGTTCTCGATTCATCTGCTCGGTAAGGGCAGCCATCTGAGCAGCAAGGTTAGTCTCGACATTCGAGTCGTTCACGTTATTTTCGTCAACCATGGTGGTGAACTTGATGAACTTGGTGATTGCGTTGATTCGCTTGATTGCTAGGGCCCCACGGTGGGCGCCAAATTGTAGAGGGTAAATCTACAATTGAAGTTGGATCCGACTCGTCTGGTTGAACGGGTTGGATTGATTGAACGGGTCGGGCACTAGCAACCTGTCAACACAAGCAACAAACGTAAGAGCCCTTCAGGAGGACCGGTGGGGGTGTCCGGTGAAGGGCCTCCGACGCTCAAGTCAGTAGGGCAATAGAATGATGTGAAAAAAGTAAATAGATTGAATCGAAATGATTAATGATTGATAACAATAATGCGAAATGGACGAATATGCCGGTTGATCCGGCTGAGACGGTTGAGAAGACTGAGACGGAGGGGACGGTCGTTCTTGCTAGTCTGTCTAGTTCAGACGATCGGAAACCTCTGCTTCAGGGTAGTATGAGTGCGTTGAGAGGATAGAGAGCCAGAGAGCAAGAGTGGAGAGTGTGAGTGAATACGTAAGAGATCGGATGCCCTGATGAACGTGATCAGTCGTATATATAGGACGGCCTCACCCTTTAGGGTTTAAACCGTTCGTCCTTATCTGCTGCCCCACCTCGCTCGTTTGTTCCGATTCTTGCGGAAGAGAGGGCTGTTGTTGACTCGTTCTCAACCCTAGCAGTAGGAAAAAACGGCTTGACCTGGTCAAGCGTGCTGATGAATTAGTTCGTTTGGGCTGGACACCCCTGGGGCCCAAGAATAGGTATTGGGTTGTCATGTTTGATTAGATTGATCGCATTGGGTCAGTTGGATAATTTGGGCTAACGAATTTTGCCCACTACAATTATTATTATTATTAATTAATGTATTAAAAAAATGTATATAATGAAATAGTTGGGAAACTATGAACTCTAATGTATTTTGCATTATATTCTTATGATGCATTACATGATATAGATAATGCACATGCACATGAATAATGCATAATGCATCAAGCATAATGCATAATGTAAATAGTGCATAATGCAAAATTTATGATTATGGGTTAGCTGATCCAGAATAGTACAATAAGAAAAATGAAAATACATTAAAAAATATGATTTATTCTTGGAAGCAAATTGTGCATTATGCTATTGCATGAAATGCATTATATAGTCTTTAAAAAAAAATGCATTATATAGTCAACTGAAATGCATTATTAAAGGGGGTCTGCAACATACCAATAAGAAAGAAGGAAAAAAAAAAACAAATAAGCAAGAAAAAGTAAATTTAATGATGAAATTAAAATATATATCAACAAAAGCTCGAAAAATGATGGCAAAAATACAAATAAGAAAAAAAAAGTCAAAAAGCGTAACACGATGGAAGAAAGATAGATTAGAAAACATGTTAATAAAAAATTAGAAAAATATATCATAATTTTCATTTAGCAAAAAAAGAAGAAATTTATCGCTTAATTTAAGGGATAACCGTTTGCATTCAAAACATAAAGTACAAAATTAACCCTCTCTCACTTTAAATGGTAATATTCTGATTAAAATGTAAGAATGAAAATTAACCATTGATCATTAAATTTAGACGATTTAGATTACTTCTTATTTTTTAGGGAAAGATCATTTTGTATATGATCTCTCACCTATATATACATATATATATACTAGTTTAGTAGCGTCAAAATTCGACGAAAATCACTTATGTCATAAATTTTAAGTAAAATATAAAAATAAAATAAAATTATTTATTTTAAAATGATAGTATTATAAAGATGGGTAAATTAACTTTTGGCCTGAACTTTATTCTTTTGTTCGATTTATAACCTGAATTTTAAAAATAGTCTAAACTAGCCCGAAATTTGTATAAATGTTCACTTAAAAAAGATCGGAAGCTGAAAGTTTTTTTCACTAAAAAAACATTAATTTTTAAAACACATATTAGCATCATGTATAATTCTAATCTAGAAGCATACTTAGTCCTATAGTTCTAGAAATGGCATATTAAATTATTCGTTGTCTTAGCCCATGTTTGGTTTAAGATTTTTTGGGTATGGAAAGAGAATCAAGTAATTGATTCCACTACATTTTGTTTGATTTGAGTAATAGATTATCTATTTCCTTACTTGCACCCAATCCATTACATTGTTACCCCTCAAGAAGGAGAAGAAATAAGGAGAAAGGGAACCCCTCACAAATGATTCACTTTTTACTATTAAACTAAACACTCAATAAAAGTAACAATTATTATTACCATTCCCTTACTTGACTTGATTTCATTCCCTTTTCATTACCTAACTTGAACCAAACGAACATTTAAAAGTAATCAAAATGAAAAGCTCATCTCATGTTGCTTCAAATTGATTTTGGATGAATTGGGGAGATTAGGGTCTGAGATATGTTTATGGAGAATACATCACTTCACAATTTTTGTTTAGGATGCTGACGATTTTTTTCCAAACACTTCAACTTTTTTTTATTTATTACTGGCCTAATCTCAAGATTAACTATTACTCTTCAATTTTTTTTTTTTGTTTTTGTTTTTCTCAATTAGCCTACCAAGCAGGCTCATATAGTTTTATAAATTTATGAATTCAGCTGAGAAAACGCGTGGTGGCCGTAGGAAGCTCGATCGATTGTGGGCCAGCCCAATGCTCTAATTTGGGCTGGGCTGTGTGCATAAACTGGGCCTAACAATTTAATATTCCGAAAATGCCCAAAAAAAAGCAGGGAGAGAGATGCAAAGTCGGAGGGTAGTTTGGGAATAGTAGAAAAAGGATGGCGGTGATATCTGCTCTCCCACATCGCAGACCTATTCATCTACTTCTCTCTCTCCCCCTCTCTCTATAAATCTCTGATATCGCGTATATATATTACATTCATCCTATATAAATCTCTTCCTTTCGAATTCTTTCCGCTCTTTTAGCCTAAATCATCCATCGTCTCTTTGCATACTGCTCAACAACGAACAAGGACTGTACAAAAATACCCTAATATCATTCATATTCACTCCATAAGGTCCGATTTCTGATTTATTTTGTTAGATTTGACCTAATATCCTCTCCTTAAAATCTTGGATCTCTTTTTTTTTTCTCTCTCTCTCTTTGTGGCTATGATTTTCGTGCAATTCATTTTAATGGTATTAACTCTCTGTTAAGGTTATACGTGTTTTGCGATCAACAGTAAGATGGGTTTCCTTTTCTTTCGATTTATATTGTGTTTTCTGTCACCGGAATTGGTCAGTTTTTTCTTCGTTGACGGTTGAGTTTATTTAAATCGTTCCTCCCCTTTTTTTTTATCCACAGTATTGTGGAAATCGGTGGATCCTGCGCATTTAGAGACGGAGCAAGTGCTTTAATGGCAGATCCTCAAGGTGTGGAAGGGAGTCAACCAGTTGATCTGTCCAAACATCCCTCGGGGATTGTGCCAACACTACAGTAAGAACTTAAACCAAAAAAAATCTTTTTTTTTTTTTTTTCCCTTGGCCTGCCGCCCTTGTTGCTTGCTCTGAATGGTCATGTATCAATTATTTTCATAGTGCTCCATTTAAATCTTTAGCCTAGCTAGTTTCAGATAGTAAGCATGGATGCTTCTTGCTGCATTCCAAGTTTGTTGTTAAAAGTGAAGATGGTATTAGTAGTTAATAGAGCAATGTGTAAAACTAATATATCAATCAAGTATTTCAGCTCAGATGCCCTTATATCGTCTCGTGGCATATGTAACCTCGAAACCGGATTTCAGTTTCATAATCAACCGTCATTTTCCAATATTGAAGTCTGCTATGCTAACCTATGCTATAAGGATATAGAAGAGATTTTAAATCATGGTTAAAGTATTATTTTTGCCTTCTAGGTGTAAGATTGTGTTATCCTGACTAGTTTTTCCCCTCTTGCGAGTCTTTTCGAATATGCACAAGTATTATTTTTGCCTTCTACTAAGAACGTCAGAAACATCCTTCATCATAGCTTGTATACGCTTTATTTTTGACTCATTCCTCTCAACATAGTGGGGCCTTCTGATTGTCATATTTAATAATTTGAACCTCTGACATAATTGGACGCATGAAAAAAGTGTATATGGCTTTGCTTATGTAAGCTGTTGTACATCTTGAACAGAATAGTTGGTGTCTATGTTGCAATTTTTAAGTTTATGTTGTACATCATCAACATTTATGTGGATATAAAGTTCTGATTGATTTTTTTACCAGGAACATTGTCTCGACTGTTAATTTGGATTGCAAATTGGATCTTAAAGCTATAGCATTACAGGCTCGTAATGCAGAATACAATCCCAAGGTATGCTTTGTCTCGTAATATTTACTAATTGTGTTTATTCCGTTCAACCTTTAATTAACCCCTTTTGACGAGTTGCCATCGTAGAAAGTGTAAAATTCATTTGATGTAACTTCATATACATTTCTTCGGTAAGCTTGATAAGTTAACTGTTCCAACTACTTCAGTAAGAAATATCAACTTCTTGTTTACATGATGAGTGTTGGCTTTTGGTGGCCTCATTCTGTTTTTCAATCCCTTGTTCTGGTAACCAAAGCTTTTCTGACTTCTACTAGGATTTCACCAAAATTCTTTTCCTATGTCTCAATATTTTCTCATCTACCATTTCTAGTGGGCCTATTTCCTTACCCTGTCAAAATGATCCTATCTTGTGAATAGTAGGCAAATCACACATTAATGTGGATTTGTAATTTTCAGGGAATTCTTATCTGCCATCTATGCTCACTTTTCTTCTTATACTTTTATACTGTTGACCTGTAGTGTTTCCTATAAATTGCACTAAATTATTTGCAAGCTTCAAACTATAGATGTTGCTTTAGCTGTACATGTAAATGATTTAGCAAAACTGGGAACTTCAAGAATGTTTATATATTAGTATATGTTTTATTTGTTATGATATGTCCTTTTGTTTAGTATGTATTTATTATCCCAGGGGTTGTGTTAATTTACATCTCTAGTTGATACTGAATTTGTGATGCTTCCAGCGTTTTGCTGCGGTGATTATGAGGATTCGAGAACCAAAAACAACAGCGCTAATATTTGCATCTGGAAAGATGGTAAGTAGAGATGTACCTCTTGAAATCTTGTGCAACTTTTTGAATTTTGCCAGGTGAAAGGTTTGTGGTACTTCCATTTCGGCACCATTTGGGTGCTTCTCCTTATCCATTGTTTAGATTTTCACGTCTGTTCGTAGTAATGGCCTAATGGGTATTTGCCAGTCTGGACTCGATATTCTTGTTTTCCATATATGCTAATTTTTTTCTTCATGTTTTCAGGTGTGTACAGGAGCCAAGAGCGAACAGCAATCCAAATTGGCTGCTCGTAAGGTATAGCATATCATTTGATGAAAATGTTTGGTTTGCAAAATTATAACTGGGGAGTGTCTGAAAAAAAGCATCACCAACCCTTTGATCAAACCAAAATGTTTGATAAGCTCTTTAGGTTTATTGACCTGGAAATATTAAGTAAATTCATCTAGGGAATTCATCTAGGAAATTCATCTATCTCATGTTCAAGTGATTATCTTTCCTTCCTCTCACTTTGGATGGCTCCTAACTATTTATTTCAGTATGCTAGAATTATTCAGAAGCTTGGATTCCCTGCAAAATTCAAGGTACCATTCTATATTCTCATAGGCAATTGACTCTAATGACATCTTATAGTATTTTTTTCAATATTAAATCTAGAGATTTATCCTCAATTTTCTTCCTTTCCCATCTCATAGGATTTCAAGATTCAGAACATTGTTGGCTCATGTGATGTAAAATTTCCCATTCGACTTGAAGGGCTGGCCTATGCTCACGGTGCTTTTTCCAGTGTGAGTGGTTCATTTGCCTGTGTTTTATTATGTCCTTGTATTTGTGTTATCTGAAAAAATCATGCTAAAAGAAAAGAATAGGAGTGCTAACGGAAATCTGAAAATTCCATTCTTGATTGTTTATATATATATATATATATATATAGATAGATAGATAGATAGATAGATAGATATATGCATTTATTGCTTTCACTTGAAGTGGACAGCAATTTCTTGAGTTACCGCGTTCGAAGTACCTTCATTGTGTTTATCGTATCTTTTGTTGCTTCAGTATGAGCCGGAATTGTTCCCTGGATTAATCTACCGGATGAAACAACCTAAAATTGTGCTCCTTATATTTGTCTCTGGGAAGATTGTTCTTACTGGAGCTAAGGTAAATAATTGCAACTTGCCATTTTTCCAGGTCACCATCTTCCTAGTAATCTGCTTATAATCTGGTGATGCTGATATATACCATTTTCTGTTATAACCTTTTTCAGGTTAGAGATGAAACATATACTGCCTTTGAGAACATATACCCTGTTCTCACAGAATTTCGGAAAGTTCAGCAATGGTATGGCAGTGATGGTTTTGTGTGCTTCAATTTTTATTGCTATAGCAATAAAATTTGTTTGTTCTTTGAAATAAGATTGGAACCAGATTCATCATGGTACAAATATCTTAGAAGCAATATATATTAACAAGCTTTATATCACTTAAATAGGGTGAACCACTTAACAGAAAACCACCCAGATTAACCATTGTTCTTTTTCAGCCATTGCTTTTCCAAAAATTTGCAGGTTGCAATGACATATATTTTTGTACTATTGATACTATATTTCTACAAAACCTACACTGAGCACAATGCCTTGTATTTGTAATAATGTGTATGCAGATTCCTGAAGACGACACCGAGAAGAGCTCAAGTATCTGGGATTGTCTCTGCTCTGCTGGTTTGGGATTCAAGTGTAAATATGTTTAGGGGATTAGGTTAGACTGGCTGGTTGAGTAAAAAATAGTTCCAGGTACCCTTTTTTGAACGACATATAAAAATGTGTATTCAGAGAGAAGATTAATAAACTGTAGTTATATTCTTTTTCCTTGAGAGCAAATGATTTTGGCCATCTATGCCTAAATTACTCTTCAAATCGTACATGGTTATGGTTGAATACAATTTGCTGGATTGTCACTATTTCAGCTTTTCCTCTGTATGTTGGCTTCTATTGTTGGTGTTGGATGACTGCATTCATTGTTGATGTTCTCTTTTAAGCTCTCAACTTCTTATATAGAGAGAGAATACACGCTCCCACAACCTTACTTGAATTCCTGAACAACATTTTATGATGATATAATTTCATCTAGTGAACGGACAGGAAAATTTTCGAAGTGAATCTTAATACTCCTTTCATCAACAAATAGTTCACAATGTTCTTTTTGCTTTGAACGTTTATGAAGTGTTAGATACTTTTAATTAAATACATGCGCTCTTGTAAACTTTTATAATCTAAATTCCTCTCCTTTCATTATCTGTATCACTTCACTTTCTCCACATATAAGTAGGTCCCATATCCCTCCTCAAAAAGTTTATCAATCATATAGTATGATACATCGATCTTCTTCTTGCTACAAAGAGTGTATCGAATTCTTTGTGGACTGAGGGAGTATGAGTGGATGAAAATGAGCAACATTTTATGATAAATATAAAGGACAAGAAATTTTTCCGTGTGAAGCTTAATACCAGTGAATGAAAATGAGCAAATACTAAGAGTAAGTTCAATGGAGGGGTTCTAGTCTATGTGACAAAAACAAGAACTCACTCCTTAAATTACATCACCATTGGAGAACCCCACAATAAGATCCCAAGTTCTTAAATAAGAATATGGATTTTAAGAAAAATTGGGGTCCACCATAGTTATTTTTGTTTTTCATTTCTCTTTAACAAGTGGGGTCCTTAAATTGTGATAAGAATCCTTATCAAGAATTTACCATTGTAATTTTTTAATAATAATGTGTTCTTGTCTATATGACACCTCTAAGAAACCCATTTGAGGTTCTAGCATTGTACATGCTCTAAGTGACAAGAATAATAGTACTATAGTATATAAATATGTTCAAACCACGTCACAACTAGAGAATATTAATGAATAAGAAATAAGTTAATGAAAACATAGTTAAAAATTAGGACAAATACATCAGAATAACTAACAATACCTATTTGCACTAAAATAACCCAAACTATATTGCATTAAAATAATTCAAACTATCAACTTTTGTTTACTTTAATTTGACGTTAATTAGTTTGTCATCAACAGTGTTGTTAGCTGTTGATGTTGAATAAAATCGGCATCCACATAGATAATAAGTTCAATCCAATTATGTAATTTACTAAAATTGAAATTAAGAAAATTAAAATTTGGGGCGTCTACTTCCTTGTAGATGTTGGGGACGTCTGACTCCCCTATACCAAGATCTTCCGGATGATATTTTATTAGATTCATTATCAGATTATTACATATAAAATACTGATTCATAACGCGGAAATCAATACGAATTATATACAGTATATCTGTTTGTGATGATCGAAAATCTGAAGTAGAAATGAACTGCTTCTACGAACTAAACAATGCACGTATGTTTAGCCCATGGCCGATCCTGACCAAAAAAGGGCTGGGGATGAAACTATAAAATGGGCCCCTTATGTATAATTGTAAATGAACATTACACACATATTCATATCGAAAATATATATATATATATTAATTATAAAAAGTGACTTATTCTAGCATTACGTTTATGTTATGAAAGAAATACTGATAGAGGATGATTGAAAAACATATTATTCCTCGTCTTATTTATAGTTTATACTTATAATTTATAGGTAAAAAAATTGGAACAAGATTTATGGGCGGTGGAGAAACGTTGAAGAAACGGGAAGAAGGAGATGAACAGGCGCACAAGAAAACGAGGCAAAGAGAAAATAAATGATATACGGCAGGAATTTATAGCTAAATAAATTAAAGACAGATTATTGCTAATTTATAGGTAATTAGTGGCATAATGGGATTAAGTAATGGGCCTAAATATTTTCCTCAAGAAAGACCCCTCAAACTTGGGCCGACTAGCTAATATCAATTTTCTTTTCAGAATTACAAATATACATACTAATACTATTAATGAAAAATTTTGGGCCTCTAAATGTGGTGGGCCCTGGGCCGTCGCCCATGCTGGCCCACCCTCAGGGACGGCTCTGGTTTAGCCCTTTTAGTAACTTCTCAACAATGCACGGCTTGATATTCAGAAAGAATATATCTACATTAGAAAATATTATCACTTTTAAACCTATCTTTTATTATATTAAACAACGAACGACTCTTCATTCGTGATAAATACTTTTTCTGAAGATTTTATTTTCTTATTACATCAAATAACGAGCAACTTGATATTAACAAATACAGCGAGCCGAGAAATCTGAAGTTTTTGTGGGTGCTTAGAGACGCCAACGAGGGCGATGTTTTTGACGCAGACGTGAAGAGGGCGTAGCTGCTGGATGGGTTTGTGGAGAGAGTAGGAGGAGACGGAATGTCGGCATGCATAGAGATGATGATTTATCCTTAAAAGACGCCGTTTAATGTAACGCCACATGGGCAAATCCGGCTACTAGCTTAGATTAATTTTGGCCAGAAAAAGAGAGCGTGGAAAAATTGCTACAAATTGCAATTGGGATCCTCTACTCTCATTTCAGTGTACCAATTGATCGGGTACCAAAATCAATTTATCTTGATTTTTATTTTTTTTTCTTTAATTTATCTTGATTTAATCTAACTTTATACTAATTGACTAGGGTTCACCCATCCAACTAGCATTTATTATTTACTAGTATTCGCTCCCGTGCGATGCACGGATAAAAGCTATATCACAATAACGAATAATTTAAAATAATATATTTTAAGATAGAAAGATCTATATTTTAAAATAATATAAAATAAGGAACTATATTTTAAATAGATCTAAATGAATAACGAAATGATCCAATAACAAAAATTAAAAATGATATAATAATAAATGATCAATGATCAAATGCGCACATTGAGCACACTTAAAATGTTGAGGCAACATGAATTTTGTCCCTTTTGAAGATAAAAAATTAAAATTTGCCCAAAATATAAGAAAACATAAATTTTGCCCATTTTTTCTATGGTGGGACTAAAATGCCCCTCAAGCCAAAATCATTTTTTTTTTCAATTTTCATTCTCCCACTCATATTTCAGTAGTTATTTTATTTTATTTTATTATTATTTTTAAATACTGTAAGGAGTTCCAAAATATTTTGATTTTTTTCTACCAAATAACATGGTAAGAAATCATCAATTTCTTATCTTTTTCTACTCGTTTCGTAAGAAATTTTATCTTTCATTACGTTTGACCAAATAACTTAGTAAGAAATATTATAATTTCTTATAACATTTTAGTACTTTCTTGCGAAAAATTTTGGTAACAAATTTGACAAATTCTCCAATTTCTTGAAAAAAAAGAAAAAAAAAAGAAGGTATTTAATTGTACAGGGGATGGTAAGAAAATCACACACATTGGTGAGAAATTACATCACATTTCTAACCACTTAATTATTTATTAAGGCACTATTATTAGTTTTAAAAATGATGATAAATTACACATGTTGGTAAGAAAATTGTTAGTTTTCTAACCAAAAAACCATAAAAAATTGTCAAAAAAAAACTACAGATATAGTAAGAAATTGATATCTTCTCGTCTTTCGCGTCTCATAGCCGTCGTCAGCCGAATAATTCCTACAATAAGAAATTATGCAATTCTTATATAACTTGAAAAACAGTAAGAAAATATCAGATTCTCACTCAGTCTTTTATTACCAAAATAACATAAGAAAAAAACCAGATTCTTACCAATTTATCAAACAAACCAAAAGTAAGAAAAATGACATATTCTTACCAATATAATTTTTGTCACAATGACAGATTCTCACCAAATATAAGAAATTATCTGTGTAAATTACCCTTCTCCTCTTTTGCATTTTCTTACCACGAAATTGCAACTACCGCAACAAAACAGGTCAAGAACAACAATAATCATCAATTTTAAACCCTAAATACTCAATTTTTTATTACCAAAATAACATAAGAAAAATGTCAAATTCTTACCAATTTATCAAACAAAACAAGGTAAGAGACATATTCTTATCCACTAGTATTCACCCTCGTGCGATGCACGAATAATAATTGTATCACAATCTTGAATTTTCAAAATAATTATATTAAGAAGGAACTAAATTTTAAATAAATTCAAATGAATAACAAAATGATTCAATAGGAAAAGTTAATAACGGCAAAATAGTATATGATGAATGCTTCGATGCTCACTATGAGTACACTTAAAATGTTGACTACCAACATGACAATTCCACATTAAAATAACTACCATAAATATAATAGCGTAAGAGCTAAACTCTAAAAAAATCTAGACCATACTTAAAACAAAATAGCAGCGTGGAGCTGCAACATTAGAAGTGGGCAAATTGGTGTGCCCACGGTGGACATTTGAGTCATTATAAATTATAAGTTAAAACAAACACTTAAAAAAAATTATAAACTTAATTTATTTACAGAGAACAAATGTCGTTGATTTATAATTTATATTTTACCTACGACTACTCTAAAATTACTATGTACTATAAGAATCTATGCACATTAAAAATACAATTCTACACTAAATGAACACATAGACTAATGTTATTGATGACATCAATAAAATTCATTTTGAAAATTGTTTTTTTTTGGTGTATTTTACGTTATTTTTTTTGAAGTATTTCAACATTGTATTAAACATTGTTTAAATATACTATTCAATAAAATATACTCATGCATACTACACCTCTTTCAGAAAAGCACAATTTTTTAAAGAGAAAGAAATAAACATGCATACATATATCGAATCCTTCTATGAAAATTCTATTGACCTATAATATTATTAGTGCATGTTAATATTGATTGCAAATTATATTAAAAATAATTTTAAAACATTAATTGTAAATTATCTATCCATAAGTAATATTGTGAATTTTTATTTAAAAATAGTCTAGAAATTCACTTTTGATATTTATCTTTATATTATTGATTGTTGATTTTGAATTCAACTTTTAATATGTAATAGATTTATTACGTGTGGTACTGCCTAAATTATGAGTCATTTTGTTAATGAGTGATTTCGTTTCTCATTATTTTTTACTGATGGGTTACGTGGGGAAAAAATACATAAAAATTATTAGCCGAATTGTAGTTTATGAGTTGTATAAATAATTTGATAATGATTTGTTAGATTATAAAAATATTGAATATCATATTGATATATTATTGCAAATAAATCTATCAATTAGATATATGATTGGTTTACTAATGTTTATTAAATATAATTTGATTCAATGAAAATACGTATTGAGTATTATTTGAACAACAAATTAGTTTAAAAAATTGACGTATCTGAAAATTGTGAAATTTAAATTTATATAAGGAAAGTAGCAGATTATTATAGTTTATGTGTACTAAGGGTAAAAGTAAAGGCATGTGACATTAGCTATGTAGATATTTTAAGAAACAACAAAATAAGAGTTAATACTCAATTTTATTGAGAAGAGAGAGAATTACCGCATGAATAGGAAGCGTGCTATGTGTACACATACACATCTTTAATTCTGTGTTCACACTATTACATATAATATTCTATCCTGATATTAAGATTAAATAACAAAATTGCCATTACAAATTGATTTCAAATCAATTTGCAATTGATTTTTCAATTTCAACTCCGCTTTTAGTAGATATATAGATTATTTATCAATTACCAAAACAATGTAAGAAATTATCTTAGCACAGTGTTCACATCACTAAAATTATAGTAAGAATTTTCGGTTGATTCTTACCAAAAAGAACCATCAATTCGTAAACCCTAAAATTTATAAAATTTGTTACAGCAAAATCAGACAAAATAAAGTAAGAAAATGTCAGATTCTTACCAATTACCATAAATTTTAAACCCTAAACAAAAATTTCTTACCATGAAATTGTAATTTTCTTACCGATAATTTTACATTTTCTTACCACGGAATTGACTGCAAAAGAATAAGAAAATTACTACTTCAGTCGGGAATATCATCAAACACCTTACCTTCGTCCTCCACCACAAGTTCGAATCCAGATCTGGAAAAAAATCCAGATCTGGAACCTGGAGAGTGAGAGAGAGAGAAGAAAAAAAGAAGAAGAAGGAGAAGGAGAATAAGAAGGAAAAAAACCCTAGATCTATGTAAAATAGATCTAGAAACTTACCTTTCGTCCTCCACGAGACTGCTATGGCTGCCGCCCTCCTCATCCTCGTCGGCGTCGAAAGCTATCCTTCCAAACCCTAGCCCTCGGAGAGAAGAGAGAAAGAGAAAGAAAAGAGAAGAGAGAAGAGAGAAGAGAGAAAGAGCCGGCGGTGAAGACCTTGCCGCGGGATTCTCGGGCTCCGTCATATTTCTTGTCTGCCTTCTCTTCGCCGCCGTCGACTTCTTCGCCTCCGTCACTTGCAGAGAAATGGGAGAGAAGAGGGAGGAGGGCTAGGGTTTTTAGAGAGAGAGAGAGAAGAATGAAATGAAAGGGAGGACAATTTTTTTTTTATATTAACCTCTAGGGGCATTTTTGTCTCATTTAATAAAAATGGGCAAAAGTTATGTGTTTCTTATATTTTGGACAAATATTGGTTTTCTTATCTCTAAGGGGACAAAACACTATATTTCCTCTAAAATGTTCATACCTAAGTATGATACAGTAATAAAAACATATTTTAAAAAAAAAACTATCATAAATATAATATCTTAAAAATTAAAACTCTAAAAAAAATTTAAACCATACTTATAAATAATAGTGTGATACTGCCACATAAGAAGTGGATAATTTGATGTGCTCAAGAGGAACATTTGAATCTTTAAATACGAAATGTATAATTAATTTATTTATAGAGAACCAATGTTATTGATCTACAATGTACATTTAACTATGATTACTCTAAGGGAAGGGGGTGTTCTTTTTGATGAAAAAAATGGGAAAGTGAAGAAAATTTTTCTCAGGTAACTATTTTTTTCTCCCTTTTATTTCCAAATTTATACAATATTTTCATCCCAACTTGGAGTGATAATATTTTTCTACATGTAAATTTTATTTTCCATCATAGAATACACGATATAAAAAAGTGGGAACCACATTGTGGGATAATAACTTCTATCATTTTCCTATTCTTCATTTTCCTTTTCATCAAAGAGAACGCACACTAAAATAACTATATAATTTAAGAATATATGCTTATTAAAATGCAATTTTACACTAAATGAACACATAATTATCCCAGTTTTATTGTGGAGATTTGTTATTTAATAAATTTATCCTATCTATATAGTATTTATATTTTACTCGACCATTTGTAGAAAAATAAGACATGTATCAATAAATGCATAAGACAATATATCTTTTTTCTTTCAAAAAAAAAAAACAAGTGTCGACGTAGCACTGTTACATTAGCGGTGGACACAACACGATGCATGATAGAACGTTTATAATTTTGCAATTGATAGTTAATTGAATTGAGCTTCTAATATATAATAATAAATAATAAATATATTACGTGTGTTGCTGCCCAAATTATGAGCCATATTATTATTGAGTGATTTCGTTTCTCATTATTTTTGGCTAATGGGGAAAAATCATAAAAAATATTAGCCATATTGTAGTTTTTAAAAAAATTGAATATCATATTCATATATTATTGCAAATAAATGTATCAATGAGATTTATGAACTAACTTTTTTATATTTGAATAGGTTACTAATTTTTATTTAAATATAATTAGATTCAATCAAAATACTAAATATTATATTTGAACATATTAAATTGACGTATCTGAAAATTGTCAAATTTAAATTTATAGAGATAATAAGGAAAATTAGCAAATTGAAATAGCCAAAAAAATTGAATACGTAAATTTATAGAGAAGAGAAAGCATCCCAGCACAAATTTCGAAATTGGAGTATGTAGGATTTTTTAATGGCCAAATTATAATTTGTGGCATGATCTTTAAACAAATTTGCAAAAATGGCTTGACTTCACTTTTCTTTTAAAAAACCCTGACCTTTGAAAATATTTGCAAAAATGGCCTTTTCTCATATATTCTTCCAATTTTTTCAGAAGCATTTCATCAAACACCTGTTGTGCATCTCTGTATCTTCATATGCCTCTAAAAAAATCAGCGTCTAAGAGATATGAGGTTAAAATTCCATTGCAATATCCCATTATTACAAGGATAATAATCTCTATAAAGTCAAAATAAGTAAAATAACATAGTAATTAAATGTTCAACAACTATCTTTATGCCTTAAAAAAAGATGATTGATCAAACCAATTGCATTCATCATTCATTTACTTTCTTCTATAACCAATTAAAAAAAAAACTACAAATAAAGCTTAAGAACCACATCCCATGTTGAAATAAATGAAAAGCCAATAATAAAGATCACACAGCTTTGACGATTCGAAGGTTGGTGATCCCAATAGAGATTGATAAAATATTGACACAAGCTTGATTTGAGAATATTTGGGGAAGAAGGGTTTTTTTGGAAGTCCATGTTCTTCTTGTGATTATCTAAAAAAAATTTGGAGTCTTTTTTTTTTTTTTTTTATAATAATTTTTTTTTAGTTTCAGAGAAGAGGCCAACGTAATTTAGTGTGATATGGGAAAGACAAGCCATTTTTGCAAATGTTTTCAAAGATCAGAGTTTTTAAAAGAAAAGTGAAGGTCATGCCATTTTTGCAAAGTTGTTCAAAGGTTAGGTCACAAATCATAATTTGGCCTTTTTTAATTTGTCGTAGTTGGCAGCCAATGTGGCACCAGGACATAACGTATTGAGCTGTTAATCCAAACAGCACGTTATCTATGTAGCAAGTAACCAGCTTGATGAAATCTTTGAGACAAAGCAGTTGGTCTTCTACAGGCAGATTGATGACGGAGCTCGATGCCAGATCAATCTCCTATAGGAGAGCACGTCTATACATTCTCATCCTTTACAAGCTTGATCGATCTGTCTATTACATTAAGATTTTATCGATCTGTGCTATACAGAAGAGCAGATCGCTCCTATCAATCTTTACTCTAGAAAAGAGTAAAATAAATCTATGTGTGGTTTCGAATAACATCATCAAAACTAATTGCAGAGGGTTCCCAACAAAGCTTTCTATTTTTAAGAGTAACTTTTAAGCAGTTCAAAAAGCAAATCGTCCAGCTTCAAAGCGTGAAAGAATTCAAAGCTTATGAGTCCGCATTGCAGTTTCAAAAGTGTCTCAAGCATTAGCCGCTCAAAGCATTTTAGCCTCACAGTTCTTAATATTCAGAGCATTTGCTTTCAAGTCTCGAAAGCTGCCCTCCTTTCAAACCATTCTAAAGAGCCCGTTGTTGCGAAGCGACCCGTATTTAAAGCAATAAGTTGATTGCGCTTCTCAAATTCAAACTGATATGTAGTACGCTCACTCTGTGCATATCATAAAATGCAACACAGTGTCAGAAGCTACGTGTCATCAAAAAGTAAATACAGTACGAGTTGGAGAAATGCGCTAAAAGCTAAACCTAGTCAACCGCCATGCTATTAAGATTTTGCCGAAATTAAGAAAGAAGACATTCTCTCCACTGACTCTCTACAACAAGATCTGCTTTATAAAGATTTGAAAAGGGAAAGTGAAGATCACGCACCACTTCCTCTTTAATGGGAAGTTGCTCGTTCCTCGCTATATATAGGTACTGCTACAACACACACAAAGTTATAACACTTTCACAAGATCAAGCAATCTGCAAGAACTCAAAGCATTCAAGTATTCAAAAATTCTTTAAGTTCTTCAGTTTTAGTAGTGTGTCCTTAAGAATCCTAGAGGTCTTAAGTATAAGCAGCAACAACCTCTTCCCTTATACTCTAGATTGAAAACCCAGTTTTCATCCAAAATCTAGAAGAAGAATCTTTACCCTGTTATTGCTCTCATTGTAAAGGGATTATCTAAGTTAGACCTTTTCGAAACCAACCCAAACCTAGTTGTTCTTAGATCGAGTTGTAGGTTTGTTATTTTGGTTAGAAGTTTAAGATCAAGATTGTGAAGTTTGAGTGTGCGTACTTAAGTGGAAGGTTAAGATCTAGAAGGTTGTTTGTTTGTTAGGTCCCTCGAGAACCCATAATCTCTGAGCTTCAAAGGCACAATCAGTCATTGGTCTTAGAAGACTTTCCCTTGGAAGTATAAAATAAGAAATATCGAGTGAATGTATTCATCCCGTCGAAAAGAAGTTAAACGCTTCTTACACACATATTCACCATCCCCCTCTATGAGTGTACTCACTTTTGGGACCAACAATTTTTTATAGGTGAGAAACTTGAATGACTCCTGATATGGAGTAATATCAGCTTAACTTATTAATTATATTTCCTTAATGTTAAGATGCCCGTATAAACGTGGATTATAGCATTATGGCTTGGCAACTCGTTGTCAAGAGCAGAAGCGTGATGGAATCAATATACACCCCTTCTTATCATAAGCAGAAGCAAGGGGATCAATGGTCAAGAGGTCAAAGTCAAATTCTGAAGACTTCATGACTCTTATAAAGAGCATGTGCAGCTGGCAGTACTTTTGTTGCATAAGCAGAAGTATCATACCATTTCTGGGCTAAAAACCAGGAATGGTTGAATATCCTCTAACTAACTTTTGGGACCACTCTATGCGGCTGCTCACCTACAAACGAAGGGCGATGATTTCCCTGCAGAAAAGTGTACTGTTCCGACGGGCACTCAAGATGCTGTCCCCGGTGAAAGACCATCTTGTCCTTCGAATTCATCCAGAAATACGGTAATATTGTCGCTTTCTTTGAGCCTATAAATAGAGACGTTTACTTCATTCTTAAGGTACGCGATTTTGAGAACCTTTCCTCTTCATTATTGCAATACATAACTTTAACCATAAGCTTGCCTATCAATTCAAGTTTCCAATACTACAATGCATGCATAAATTAGGATCAAAAATGTCTTTCTAAAGCTTGTAATGTAGGGACATTGGTTAAGGTAGGGAATTTTAGGCTAAGTGACTTAAATTTTCATCGAAGTACCCTTACCCCCTTTCTGCACCTTTCTAAGTATGAATTCCTTCATCTTCCACCTTATCCAACCCCTTTTTATCAAATGAAATCCCAAGCTTCTACAAAATATCTAAAGAAACACTCCTTTATGCTCTTATTCTTTCTTTTTCTTTTCTTTTCTTGTAAGAACTTTGTTCTTACTCTCTCTCTTTTTTTTCTTTTCAATAAGAACTTTGTTCTTATTCTTTTCTTTTCTAACATTGAGCTTATAGGAGTGTTCTCTCAACTCAAAGTAAAATTTCAAGACCCTTCATCAATACCCACCATTCATCATGAATCTTCAATATTCACCAAGTTCCCTTAACCATCCTTCACCCCCTATTGTCCGGTTTTAGAATGAAAAGCTTATTAAGGCTCAAAATGGGACAACAATGATAATGGAAAATAGGTTAGTGTTTGAGAAAAATAAGCTATGAAATGATGGCCTAAGTTCATCTCCTAATTATACACACAAGTAGTACTTCTAATCAAGAGTATCAAGGCAAGTTCTAGTAAAGATAATGCAATGCAAGATCAAACTCTCAAGAAAGGATATTAACTATGTAAGATGCATAGTTTTAAGGCTCAAAATCCTCCCAAGCTTTTTGCCTAGGGTCTAAATGCTTAATCAATCATTCAAAGTTATTCAAGTGAATGACCCTAATCATGTTTGACTTAAACTTGAAAAATTTCAAAAATATCACCATTTAGCATCAATCATTGGCATCTCACCCAAAAGCACTTGAGTAAATCAACACGTGCTTTCGCACTCAAGCATGCAAGCATACATTCATTTTCAATTCAAAAGCTTCCCACTTTCTAAAAATTTCGCACTCAAAACCAATCAATCAACAAAATCATCATCACCAAAGATTCTCCATGTAAGCTCCAATAAAACTTCAAACAACAAAACAAACAACCAAAGAAGGAATTTTCATCAATTAAGCTCATCGACCCAAACTCATCACCAAACCAAAACAAGCAAAAATTATCCATTTAACCCCAATCAACCACAATCATCAAGCAAGCCTAAGCATATAATCAATGAAATCATAATGATACCACATCAAATAGAAACTTGAAAAATCAAGAGTAAAGTAATTTAAATTCCTTATCCTAATCCCCTCCCCCAAACTTATTTTAGATCATCAAGTCTAAAATGAGTTTGGAGGGAAGAATAATAAGAAATTTAAATTACACTTACAAAGATCCATAGCTATGTTGAATGTGGTGTTGGAAGCCATTCAATCCTTTGCTTGCTTGATCGGTTTGATTCTCTTCCTTCACTCGTTCCATCACGATTTGACCTCGTGCATTGACAATGAAACACATGGAACTTGTGAATGAGAGATGAACATAAGAATAGGAAGTATTAGCATAGAAATAGAGAAAATTAGGAAAAACAACTAAATTCAAACTAAAGAAACTAACTAAAATGAAAAAGAAAAGGATAGTTATTGGGATGTCTCCCAACGAGCGCTTAGTTTAATGTCGTTAGCTCGACGATACCTCTTTGCCCTTTCAAGGGACTTTGAATGAAGCCCCTCCTCGATCAAGCATCAACCTCTCACTTTCCTCTCCAACCTTGCTTGGCTTCTTGACCTCACTTGAACCATTTGACATATAGAATGTCTCATTTTCTTCATTTACTTGAAGAATGAGACTCCCTTCAAGCACATCAACTAAAGCTCGACTTGTTGCAAAAAATGGCCGTCCAAGAATAAGTGGAGTCTCCCAATCCTTCGGCATGTCAAGGATAACGAAATCTACCGGAAAAATGAACTTTCCGACCTTGATAAACACATCTTCTACAATCCCTCTTGGATGTGTGATTGAGCGGTCCGCCATTTGGAGTGATATCGAAGTAGGCTTGAATTTACCAATCCTCAAACGATTGTATACGGAAACGGGCATCAAATTCACACTTGAGCCTAAATCACACAAAGTTTTGCTAAACGTCCAACCACCAATCATACAAGGTATTGTAAATTTTCCGGGATCATTCTTCTTGTTCGGAATCTTCTCCTGTAAACGAGCACTACATTCTTCCGACAACACAATGTTTTCTAGATCATCCAACTTCACCTTCCTATGAATCACATCCTCCAAGAACTTCTCATGATCCGGCATCTCACTCAACAAACCAATCAAAGAGCCATTTATATCTAGTTTCTTGAATGCATCCAACAAATCACCCTTCCTCTCATGCAAATTCTCATCAATCAACTCAAAAGGAGATGCTAGACAATCCATGCTATTCAACTCAACATGCTCTTAAGAAACTTTAGGAGTAGAAGGGGTACCTTTTTGATTCTTGTGAGCACTCTCCTTCTCTATAGGTTCTAGAGCACCAAGTTTACCTTCACTTTTGAAGCTTCATAAGCATCATTCCTTCTTTGTAGATCTTTTAGCGTATCAAGACGCTCATCAAAGGGAATTGCCTTGGAAATCCTCATTCTTGAATAGTAATCATGAATGTCCCATTTTGTCCAACCTTCTATAGATGGAATAATTGGACAAAGATCTATGATTCTTGGATCGGATTCATCAATTTCCACAAGGTTGCTCTTAGCAAGATTTGGAGATTTCTCACAAGGTATATGTGAAGGTGTTGAAGAAATTTCACTTACCACATGAATGACATTGCATTGTTGCTTCGTATTCACTTGAGCTTTGCTAGAAGCTTTTCCGGCCTTTTGTAGAGAATTCACTTGGTTGGATATTTGTTTCACTTGTCCTTCAAGCATCATTACTTGCTTAGCAAGAGTAGTCACAAAAGTAGCAATTATTGACACCGAATTCTCTAATGCATTCAACTTTTGGCCGGTTTGAGCTATGAAATTTTGTTGTTGAGTAACCATTTGACCTTGATTGCTTACCTTCTCTATATATTGAGGGATCGAGTGATACACATGTTTCTTGTGAGGTCTAGAGTCGAAAGTGTTTGAGTGATTGAATTCTAAGTTAGAGTGAATGATTTTATGAAAGCTTGGCTTGACTTGAGAATTTCTTTGAATTAAAATGGTTTTTGAGGTGATATGAGGCATCGAGGAACTCAAAATGCACATCCCATACGTGTTAAGTGTTTTGAATGTTCGTTTCATTGTTCGGGACGAACAATGGCTTAAGTTTGGGGGAGCACACTTAGTTTTCTGCAAGTTTCTTTGAGGAATTGCAGAATCTCACACACTCGCTACTATTTCAACTGTAGAGGTTCTCTTCCCCAAAGGAACCTCAAATTCTTTATACGCTCGAGTCTGACTTGGGCGTCGGGCAAAGGAAAAGACTTTCTTCCGGCGTCGACAGAACTGACGTTGAAGTCGGAGTTCGAAGGTGTTTCACCTCGTCCATGTCTCATTAATTTTGTTGTAGATCCTTGACCCAGATCTAACAACTCCAATTTGAAACTTTATGTACCTATACACATATTAAATCCATGTTTGGTTCAAGCAGAGGAATAGAAAAGGAAATGAAAATGGAATGTAAGGGTGCTCGCAGCGTGACCGGGGCTCGCGGGCTTGCCGCTGTGAGCAAGACTGGAGCAAGCCCCTCGGCTCCCTTCCCGGTCTCGCTCCAGCGAGATGCCTATGAGCCCGCCTGGTGATGTCATAATGACATCACCTAGGCTATTTTTTTAAATCGATTTTTCACAAATAAAAAAAAAATCAAAAATTAAATTTGACTATTTAATCACAATCGTCTATTTCCAATTTTTCACCTATAAATTCACATCCTCATTCATTTTCTCCACACCAAATTAATCTTCTTTTTCTTCTTCTTCTTCAATTTATCCTCAAATTATCCTCAATTTCTCCATTTTTCTCCCTATAAATTTTACCAAAAAATATGTCTTCATTATCATCATCATCATAATCATCATCATCATCTCTTCAAGCAACTTCGACAAAATGCAAAATATGTTCGAACAACTACAAAAAGGGTACAATCTTATTTAGAAGATCGGTGAAGTGAAGAAAAAGAATAAGGGAGCCTCAGAGCATAAGCGCTGCAAAAGAGTTATGTACAAGCAATAACTAGCAATAATAGAACAAGATCGAGAAGGCGGTGCCATACGCTTGTTCAAGGATTATTTATGCTATTTTAATTTTATGTTAAATTCATTAAAAGAAATTATCTTCAAATATTTTTATTTTGTAAGTTAAAATTCAATGAATGATCGAAATAGAAATCGAAATCGAAATAAAAATCAAAATAGAAATATTGAAATTTAAGGAAAAAAATAGAGAGAAAATTCAATAAATGAAATCATTAGATAAATATCAAAATAGAAATCAAAATAAAAATAGAAATATTAAAATTTAAGAAAAAAATTAGAGAGAACCCCGAAGAGAGCCCATGCATTGTAGCCGATTTTGAGGGGACTCTCTCCACTAGAAAAGTAGGAGAGAACCCCATTTGGAGCTCTCCATTGGGAGTGCCCTAATCAAATCAAAGAGGACAATGGTAACAATAACCACAATTGTTATTGTGTGTTTTGTACAACAATAAAAATGAATCACTTGTTAGAGATTCCAATTCTCATTCTTTCCGGTTTGTTTCAACTTTCAAAGGGTGATAACTTAGTAGATTGAGTTATTTTCAAGTAATGCTAATAGATAACTCATGAAACCATTGCTCAAACCAAACATCAAAAAATGGAAACAAATAATTGATTCTCTTTCCTCGGCTAAAAAAGCCTAACCCAAAGATGTGCCAAGTGTTTGGGATGGTATCCTCTATCCCAAAAACTATGTCTCAATGGTGTCTCAAAACCTAATTTCTACTAGATTTATATTATTTTTTATAAATATAAAAATACTATAATTTAGTACTCTATCCGTCCTTTTCAAGTTATTACACTTTTTTTAGCAATTTTTTCAAGTATTTTCGAGCGTCTTTAAATAACTTTTTAAAGATTTTTTTCTTTTACGGGATACTACAAGTGTTGTAGTATCCCGTAAAACAAAAAAATTCTTTTAAAAAGTTATTTTAAAACTCATCATCAAGATGCTCGAAAACGCTTGAAAAAATTGCTGAAAAAAGTGTAACAACTTGAAAAGGATGGAGGTAGTAAATCATAATAGACATTTATAAGAAAAAAATTGAATTTTTTATACATTATATACTTTATTTTTGAATTTATCAACTCTAATATACTAATAAAAGTAAAATTAAATTAAAAAAAATAATTATAAACCCTAATTGGAATGGGTGAACCCTTGAAAATAAAATTAAACAAAATTATTATAAAATAAATTTATTGAAAATAAATAAATAAAAATAATAGAAATTAGGTTTTGGGACACAATTAGAACACTATTTTGGGGATAGAGGATCCCAAGTCCAAGTATTTTGCCAAATATAAGACATATTGTATATAATTAGCTTCTTTCTTCTTTTTTTTTTTTTTTTTTTTTTGCCTTTAATTCCACAAGAGTTGTGGCTGTTGAAATTATTACTCTCTCATTTTAAATTGGCATTATTGCCCTCTTAAATGATGCATGCAAGAATTTATAAACCATGGTTGCGAGGTTAAATTCAAATTCAAATCGTATGTTTGGATTTATATCATAATTTTCAAAATGCTATACGAAAATAATAAGAGCGCACCTGCGGCGACAATAAATATATATAAATGTTTGTACCTAATAGAACTGTTTACTAATGATATATCATGCACTTATATATTGTAAATATACATATTAATATTGGTGTATTAAATCAATAATAAAATACAGTATACAGATCAATAAGGTAATGATATAAAAGAAGAAAGAAAATTTTATCATAAAGATCAATGACATAAAATTATTTAAGTTATACAAAATACAATCAATTAAAGATTATTCAAGCTTGTTTATTTTTTCCTATCTCAAAAGAAATAAGTTTTGGCGTGATAAATAAGAATAAATTTTGACCATTGATCCTAGTTAGATCTATAACGATCATTGATTTAAGCATAATTTAATATATTATATTTATATTTATATTTATATATATTAAAGTATGGTTAGTAATGAGAAATAATAAGTTGCAAATCTTTATTACACAGGCTCACTAATTGAATAAAAACTATTTGAATTCACTCAATCGCATCAATGAGAAAGTTGGCTGCCCCATGTTGGACTTAAAAACGTAAACAATCTACAACTAACTATAATACGTAGATTAAAGTTAGTATTAAAATCAAAAATATATATATGAGTGTATACTAAACTTATTTTATGGGTAGTAATTATGAAATATTAAATTTAGTTCTATGCTTGTAATTTTTACTTTTATTTACAACCACGTTGAGTTTTTATATTGTTGATCAATCTATGTCAAGTTTGGTCTAATTTTCTTTGGTCTTGTTTATTTAGATTATATTGGCTCCTTAATAGATTTTGGAACGTACTTAAACTCATTTCTAAAAAACAAAAGGCAAACATTGATATGATTTCATGTTGAGGGTGCGTTTATTTTTTATATATCTATCTAGGGGATATACGATAATAATATAATGTGGTATAAATTTATAATAAATAACAAGACTCGTGATTTTTATATCATGTTTATTATGAATTTTAATAAATTTATGCAACTGTTTATATTAAATGTGTCAACGATATGCAGATATTTTCTGCTCATGGTCTGCACAAATTTTAAATTTTTATTACAACATTTTTTCCATCTGGCATGTTGAATATATGTAAAGTATGAAATATACAAACATGCTAAATAAAATGAGAGGAAGTATTATAAAATGAAAGAAGCAATTATTAACAAGTGAAAAACGCCAAGAAAACTTGCCTTACCGAATCAATCTATACATCTTCAAAGATAATCACATAATAATTATTTTTGTCCGGAAAAAAAATGTATTAACTATATCTACGCTGATTCTCCTTTTGTCCCTTTTAATGTCCCCAGATTACCCCCATCAAAGACAAGAAAGAAGCATCACTGAGGGGCATTTATGTCTTTCCACAAACCCCACCATTCTCTTAGCTACCTAGAATCGGGAGCCTTCATAAAGCAAACGCCGAAAAGTTGGTCACACACTAAAGCATGGACTATGGAGAACAACAAATGACGAGTCAAAGAAATATTTCTTTTTTCTTTTTCTTTATTTATATAGAGAGATTAATTACATGGCTAGTTGCTTCCATCTTCCACTTCTCATGTGAATAAGGTTATTGTTGAGGATCGTTTGTGTCAACAAGAAATGCTCAGTTCCATCAAAATATAGAGTAGGAGTAATAAAAAAAAGATAAAAAATTTAGGCATGCATGTTCACTTTTTTGTGCAAATTATTTAGCTTTATCATTTGGTGGGCTAGTCTTCAATAGTTTTCTCTTTTCTCTTTTCACTCATCCACATTCCTTTTCTCTGTGTCTTATATTTTCTGAGAAGGAAAAGAAGAAAATTCCTAAAAACTGGAACTTTGCATTTTTCCTGTCTGGAATGTGGAATTGAGGTTCACCAAACAAGCCTTTGAGCTCAAGAGAAGGGGCTAATGATTACTTCCGTTCAGCAAATTTTGGTGGGGTTTTTCTTTCTCTTCACTTCTCTCAGATATATGGTGGGGTAATGCTGTTTCCTACGGTAATTGAAACTTCTTTTTATTTTTTTTGGCTTGGAGTGCAAGTGTGTTTAAATTTGCTATCTTTTTAATGATATATGCGTGTGTGTGTGGTGTGTGTTATTTTCTTGATTATATAATGTGGCCCGGATAAGGCAGTTGTCATGAGTGTTACATTGCTTCTCTGTTTCGGCTTTCAATTTAGATGAGGTGAATAATTGGATGGTTAGTTATCAGTAGGGTCCATGAATTTGTTGGCCTTATGGTATAAGATCTTGATTGCACCCCACAAATGCAAGAAAATTTATGTTCTTGTGCTTCAAGTTTGACAGCTACAATTTTCTTGAAGATATGGGTATGATATTCCATTTCTCTGCTATTTGTTGTATGCTTCTCTGAGCTTCGAATTTTCGCCTTGTTTAGGATTGAGTTTGAGTTGATTATATGATTCTTGTTTGTAAGGCTTTGTGTTGTGTTATTCTCTTGTACTTGGTTTTTTGATGTCGTTTGTATTGGAACCTTCTTCAGTACATGTATTCACCATCATGTTGTAATTATTCTAGCAAGACTTCACAAAATTGCTTTGCTTGTTAACTAATTTTAGTATTGTAGCTGTTGTCCGATAGAATCTGTTATAGGTAAGTTTCATACTCCCTCTGTTTTTTTTCAAGTGGCCTAGTTGCCATATTGGGGTGTTTTTTTTCAAGTGACCTATTTCCGTTTTTTGGGCCAACATACCCATGTGTGTGCAAAACTAAACCCAATTAATTTAACTAAACCCTAATTAAATGGCCCAATTAATCTCCACCTCTCTCATTTCCATCCGCCTCAACTTATTAAACGTTTCTGCTTTTCTTTTCAATAATGAAAGGCCACAAAAATTAAAAAATTAAAAAAAAAATTAAAAAATTACAGGTGTTATAATAACATGGCCACTTCGAATAAAAAAAAATATTACAAAAATAAAATAATTACATGTGTTAACCTCTTATCTTTGTTTCCTTAATATATGTGCAAAAAGCAACTAGGCCACTAATCTATTTCCTCTTTTTGTTAAATATAGGAGGCTTATGTTTGGTTGAAGCTAGATTGAGTCATGGACTTGGACTTCGATAAATTCTGTCTTGTTGATGGAAGCCCTACGACTGTGCTACCAGTTCTTAGGCATTCGAGTGTTCCAAATAGTAATCGAGAATTAGGTGGAAAGCCTGTATATGGAAATGATACACCAAGCCTCCTTGAAGAGTTTGAGATTGATTTTGGTGACTACTATAGTGAATCATGTAGGGATGTTCGATCACAGAAAATAAGTCGAGAGAGTAGTGAAGTGCTGAAGAGAGGGTCAGTCTATCAAAGTTCCCAAGAGGTGATTCAGAAAAGGGATGCTGCTTCTGGAAGGAAAAAAATAGAGTTCTGTCCACGAACTGCATCTTCATTCTCAGTCAAAATAATTGATTCATTGTGCAATTCGGATGAAGAGAGCTCAGTATTTGATCAGAGCAGGGCCTCAGTAATGTCTTTCTCAGAACAAAGTACGTCTTCTCCAGCTTATGGAAATGGGGTAGAGTTCTGCTGTGGTGACATTGAAGAAGAAGATGTAGCTATCAGATTGCAGAAATCGCCATTTGTAAGATTAGCTTTGCCTCGTTCACCTGCCAAATCAGAGCCCGATAGCTCAAGAGCCAGGTGCAAAGGCCCAATTTAATCCTGTGAAAAAGACGTTCGACCCTTTTGTTAAATCTAAGTCCAGAAGAAGTCTATTCAGTAATTTCAATGAAGCTCGTGGCGAGACCATAAATGGCATCAAGCCGCGTCATTTGGGATATAGTCATCAATATGAAGAGAAAGAAAATCAAAGTTCAGTTCCACATTCGTCTCCAGCGCACCTACATGGCCTTGTCAAGATAGGAAATAAACATGGAGAGTCATTTTTTCAGTTTTCAGTTAAGTCACCGGAAGAAGTTTATGTGGCAAAGATGTGGAAAGTTGAAAATGCTTCGTCTTGGGTTTACACATTCCATTTGTTTCCTAATAGAAGAAAGCGCGGTACTAAAGGATGGGGAGTTCGAGAGTGCAACAGCGAATCAACCATGGTTGGAAGGATGCATGTTTCATGTTACCTGCATACAGAATTCGAAGGTGCTGGACAACTGAATGATTCCATGGTGACCGAGTTTGTGTTGTATGATATTCTACAATCAAGGAAAAGTAGTGATAAACTGCATCCGGAGCTAGAAACTGCAGCTATTGTTATGCAAGTTCCGCTGGAGAAAAGAGAGAGTCTCAAATTCAAATGTCGAGATGAGAAAATGGACGAGACATCTAACAAGTTACTAGATCGTCTTCGTCTTGGAAAAAAGGAGGAGGGTGTTTCTGACATTTCAAGTGGTGGGAAGATGCTCGTTGTGATACCAGGTGGAAACCACAGTTTGCCCTCCAATGGAGGCTGTGGCCCTTCACCATTACTTGATAGATGGAGGTTTGGTGGACGATGTGACTGTGGTGGCTGGGACATGGCTTGCCCCCTCACTATTTTCACTGAGGCTCAGCACCTAACTGACAGCAAGCACTCGACTCAGTTCTTTGTTCAGGTATTTCCTCGTCTTACCTAATATAACACGTTTGATGGAGTCATTTCATGGTCATTTTGAATACAACGGTGAACTTTAGCTATATTAAACCTCTCATAGGATAAAAGTACTCGAGCTCGACCTAGCTACTCTACTGTTTATCTGATTCTTGAATGCTTTGAAAGTCGAATCGATTGCATAAACTTGGGTTGTCTGATGGATGGGGAGCCTTGCAATTTGTGTTATTATCTCGATTTTATGAAATCCATTGCTTGTAGTCCATTACATATAAGAAGATCCGTGAAATTTGTTATGTAGAAACCTATATTAGTATTAAAAGTCGCCAACCAAAGATTCCTGTGAGTTGCATTAGCTTTATTCGAAGATGATACTTTTCTTCAACACCTACTTCTCTTGCAGGGAAGAAAAGATACAACAATACCAGCATTCACCATGAAAGCGATCGAGGATGGGAAATATGCAGTAAATTTTCATGCACAATTATCATCGCTGCAAGCATTCTCCATCTGCGTTGCTATTTTGCACGCTTCCGAGGCCTCCCCCATCGAGCTTGAGAGGAGCAAACCGACGCTGCAAAGTGAAGCACTCAAGGTATACACAGAGGAGGAGATCAAAACCATGCTACATGAAATAACAGAGGAAGACAAATCTAAAGTGAAGAAGATGGAACAAGTTGTGCCATCTTTTGTTCTCAACCCACCATTCTCTCCGATAGCTCGAGTGTAGGCTCCCACACGAGAGACAAGCGAGAGAGATTTTTCGACCTAGTTGAGAGTAGAGAAGCGAAATCTTCGAGGGTGAAAATTGGTAAATTCAGTTTTTCTACTCCGTGTGCCTTCTCTTTGAAGGAAATGAGGGAAAATCATTTTTTTTCCACCATTTTTCTCTTGTTCTCTATCATGGATAAATTCTAGTCCCCACTTGTTTCATCATATGTTCTCTAAGATGAAAAATAGGCTTAAAAGTGATGAAAGAGGGGGGAAATTATCCATGGTATAAAAAGGGGAAAATGTGGAAACGGTGGAAATCTTTTATTGTTCCTCTTTTTTCATCAAAAAAAAAATATATATATATATATATATCAAGATATACACACACCATGTAACTAGTATTGATAGAGTACAGAGATTAGGTGAGAAATAGTGGTCGGGTGTTCTTGAAGGGTTTATTCTTTTTGTAACTTAAGGTGGTGGGAATATAAATAGGATTGCAGGTAAGTTTTCATTTTTTATTTCTAGTATTGCTAATGGAGTACTAGTGTAAGGAACATGTATAAATATAGCAATAGCGTGTCGGACGTTCGATTATACAGCCGGCGCCATAACAGCCGGCTAATCCTAGCCCTACATGTGGAAATGCATTTTTTTTGAATTAATATTATTTTCTTCTTTCATAAGCTGTTTTTATTTGCCCGAGGTGGTTTTGACTGTCACTTGGAGACAAAATTTTGACAAATTCTTCCTTGTACCCACCCAGACAACCCAGTACACTTTTTATTATGTTTTTTTTTTTGTTTTTTTTTTAAGGTGCAAGTTTTATAATGTGTGATATTTAGTGGGTTATAGTAATTAATTTATTTTTAAATACTTCTGAAACAATTATCGATAATAATTTACTTAATATTACTGACAATATTCATTGAATAAATAATTATAGGTTCGAAAAGAATGCTTTAGTAATTTTACAGTAATAATTATAAATATTGGTGATTAATTTAATTTTTCGAAACTTGTATTGACAAAATACAGTATTAATTAATTGATTTAAAACAACACTACAACTTTAATCAAATTGTACGAATCCATATACCAACCCATATAATACAAATAAGAAACCATTACTTCAAGGTATGGTTGTAAACGAATTAAATAATTTTGATTCGATTCGATATTCGTATTCGATTAGCCCGATTCGTATTCGAATTTTTACGATTCGAAAAATAAATATTTTTATAATTCGTTTATTATTCAAATAAAAATAATTCATTTATGATATTTGATTTGATATTTGTAAGTATTCGATAAAATATAAATATAAATATAAATATGCTATATTAATTCTTAAGCCCAATTAGAAATTTATTTCTTAAATATTGAAAAATTTGCACTCAAAATTTGGTTTGGGTCATGTACAGACTGAATGCTTTGAAATTAACTTTGAAAATAAAAAAATAAAATAAAATCAACGATATACATTAATAAATAATATTAATAACTACTTATGATATCAACATAAATTAGAAAATATCAAACACCACTCAACTGGAACATAGCGACCGTTGTTGTTTAATGGGCGATCGCTGACTCACAATGCATGAATAAGTAATTTGCAATGCAATGTATGTTTAAGTAATTTTTGAAGGATTAATACTAATCGTTGTCAAAATAAATTAACAAAACAAAATTAACTATTCTTCTTATACTAGTTTTATTATAATCGTTTAATTTTAATATACATTTCACTAATATAAGTTGAATACTCATATTATAATTGGACCCTTCATATAAACCTTAGTATTATAGGTTGAATAATCAACAAATAATCGAATCTTAGTATGTCATTTTAATGCATAAAAATTATAAACAAAGTTATACTCCATATTATATTTTAAACAATTTATATATACAATACTCTCATTTGTCATGTATATTACTATTTATTCATTTATTTATTACTGAGTATGTATTATTAACATATTTTATTATCACTAATCCATCAACTCAAGATCAATTCTTCGACTTTCTCACTTCTCGTTTCACTAATTATCCGAGGATTTCAACCAATTCAACTCGATTAGTGACTAATTAAGTAAAATTTCATTTTATTATCACTAATCCACTAATTATCCGAGAATTTCAACTTATCCAACTCAATTTGTGACTAATCAAGTAAAATTCCATTTAATAATAATAATAATAATAATAATAATAATAATAATAATAATAATAATAATAATAATAATAATAATAATAATAATAATAATAATAATAATAATAATAATAATAATAATAATAATAATAATAATAATAATAATAATAATAATAATAATAATAATAATAATAATAATAATAATAACTTATCTCCAACTAACATAACAAGTTTTATTAAAAATACCATATCATATGACAACATATTCAAATTTCCCATCATAAAATCAAAAAATTAGTTGAAACTATCACATGTAATACTTACCTTTATAAAAATCATATGGCTTTTAATTGAAATGAAATGAACGTGGCACTTAAAGCCACCGCCACTAATATTATTACATATAAAATAATAATTACTATTAATATTAATATTAATAATAGGAATTCTAAATCATATGTTAATAATAGAAATACCAAATAAATGGAGTATTACAGAGCGGCCGCTTAATTTTGTACAACGGCCGCTGAGCCTATTCACCTTACTTTTTTTATCATCATTATTATTATTATTATTATTATTATTATTATATTTGTATTTATTATTAATCCTTCTCATCATTATTATAATTAAGGGGCTAATTTCACCTTTCCTAATTTCATCAATAAACACATTTTTCTCTCTATTTCTCTCAATCTTCTACAGGCATTCTCACAAAAATCAAAACCCAATTTCACACCATATCTTCGTCGCCCCCTTCTACCCTAGCTCGTCCTCTCCCCTCTATTCCATGTATGAGAGCTTGCCTTCATCGCCGGATGCTCTTCCAGTTGCTGGCAGCGGGGTCGGCCCAGGAGAAGAGCTTCTCGATCTGTGGCGGTGCGAGCGGGACAGCGTGGGGATAGCGGCAACGGCGGCCGGGGACGAGGCAAAGACGTGGGGGTGCGAGGTTGAGGCTAAAGAGGGAGCCGTGGAATTGGGCGAGATTGGCGAGGGAGGTGTGGGTGAGGAGGCGGAGGAAGTGGTTGACGGTGGAGAAGAGCGGCGGCCAGGGATATTCTCGAATCTGTTTCAATTAAGTATATGCCTGTTCTTGAATATGATTCTTCAATCTAAAAATTTAAATATGGGGAAGTGGGACATATGGGACCCACAATTTCAGAAAAGTATTCTGAAAAACTACCGCAGACCAAAACCACCTTATGTAATTTTGATTTTTTTTTAATAGCAACACAATTGACTTTTTCACCTCAACACGTGTAGCGCTAGGATTAGCCGTCTGTTATGCAGCCGGATCTATAATCGAATTTTCCCGACATCCCTTTGTAGTAGTAATAGATAAATCCATGTCATTTCTTACTTCTGCGGCTCTGCCATTGTAATTGTATCTGTGTCTTTAGTGAAACTACATGTTACTTCCCCGGCCCATATTTATTTATTTCTCTTACATTTACTATTTTTTTCTAGTACAATACATATTCATACATAATACATAAGATCTCAAGCTATGTCGCATGGGTGCGGGGGTGCGGGTGTGGGGGTGATACGATTCGGATATGAGGATATTGATTTTTAAAAATTTTATGGTGCGATTCGTCAAGTATACGTCTATATATTTATATATTTTATTAAATATATCACCGATTTCCTAAAAATAAAATTCATAAATTAAATATTACATTATAAATGTTACTTAAAATAAAATTTACAATCAAACCCTATAAATAAATACTATATTGATTTTGTAGTGATTATATTTATGGCAATATATATATAAAAAAAACTTAAAATATAAAATTATGTTCATAAATAGACCCCACACGCACAGGATTCTTGAGGCAGACGCACTCGATACGCGTATCTATTTAGTTTTTATTTTTTATTTTTAAGATTCGCCATGTGGGCATATCCCCGTGCGAATCCACACGAGAACGCACCCTCACACACGTATCCGGTGCGGGTACGATACTGCAAACATGATATTTTTAGAAGAATCCTGCATCATAAATCTCAAGATGGCGATACTACAATAATGGTATTTTTAAAAGATACCGTACTCATAGATCTCAAGATGATGGAACCATCGACTTATTAGTTATTACGACCTAGTTTGCGTCAATTATATAACTGGAATGATTGATAACTATATTTAATCAGCAAGATGGGCGGGCCACATGTAATTATTTCTTTTAATAATAGTAGAATAGTATGCCTCTATAGTAACAATGCATATATTTTAATATCGACGTCACTTTTATTTATAACTCTTAATTCAAGAAGACAACGTTGTCGATAAAGTTAATACCCAAAAATAGCAATTAGCCACTCATACAAATACACAAATTTTAGCCACTTACCCAAAAATAGCAATCAGCCACTCATACAGATACACAAATTTTAGCCACGTTTTTTTTATAAAAAAAAATGACATATTTGCCTTTTTAGTCAAATACACGATCCGCGACAATTATACGACTAAAGATCGTGTAAAATTGTGTGTATTCTAGATCAGCTCGACACCAATACATTACACGACCACGACCTCGCCGTGCATTGGCACGGCAAGGGATGCGCACGGTGTGTGGGTGCACGACCACAACCCGCTCAAGTTATGGTCGTACACTCATACGTTGCGAGCCATGAGACATGGCCAATGGGTGTGCACTCGTCGTGGTTGTGCACTCGCACAGCAGGGGAACACGGCACCACGACCTAACACTCGTGCTCGGGCCACGGTCGAGGAACGCTCATGGCATCTGAGTGCTCGACCACAACCCGTATAAGTCGTGGTCGTGCACACTCGCATGGCAGAGGAGGCACGGCATCACGGCTTGATGCTCGAATCAGGTGAAAATATACCTTCTAATGCAGTTGGAGAAGACTACAGGTCTAGTCCTCTAAAGTGTATCCCTAGCCCGAATTCGACGACATGTGGGCATCTATTCGGATCTTGAATCGAATCACATGGTGCAATACAACACAAAATGGTGTCTTCTTCCTCTACTATGTCCTGGCCGTCCTTACTCTAATACTATATCAGTTGGTTGTTGACTGCACGGATGAGATATTTAAAATGAAGATTATGAGCTGTGGGCGACCACTTAGGCCCACAGTCCTTAATTGGCTCCTCATTATGGCCCACTCTGACCCTAATGACTCTTCTAAATAATATTGACATTTTAATTGAAAAGTAAAATTTTTGTTTCCTAATTGATTTTTGGATGTATATAATAATTTCTAGACTTAGTCATGAAATATTTAATGTAATTAGTTATTAGTATGCTTTAGGTTTAGACATTGTAATGGACCTAAGGAGATGTGATGAAGACTAAAGAAGAATTTGCAGAATTAGAGAGAAACTACGGAGAATTATAGAGAGAGAGAATTGAGAGAGATAGATAGGAAAAATAGATATTTCATTTCTTAGTTTTTTTTTTCCACTAGAACATGACGCCTACTTATACTAAAACAAGAAACTGACTTGAGTAATAAGAAACACTAAAGTGCTAGAAATTAAAGATACACAAACACGTTTTTAAATAAGACTCAATTGAAGCAAATATACAATAACAGGGTTTTCAGGAACCTGCATCCACTCACATTGGATCCCCCCTTAATCCGCCGCCACGTGGCAAAATTCAATTTTCTCTTATTAGGGCATTTGAGTCATTTTACCGATTTGCAGCTTTTAATTTGAATTATTTTTATAGACAATATAACTATGGTTAGTTTGCAATCCCTTTGACATTTAATTTAAGTCTCTCCTCTGCTTCTTCCTCCAATCAATCTGTCGCCCGAAACGGGCGCCGCCGCCTCCTTTGCCAGTGCCATGGACGTCGAAGCCCAACCGCTCCACCACATCAGCGGCCTTATCTACGAAGAAACTCGTGGTACAAAATGGCGTTTTCTGTGTTTTCTCTCTCCTTGAGACGCAAAATTGCATTTGCACTGTTCATGAAACGCAAAATGCCTTCTAATCGTTGAATATCGCAATTCGATCCTTCTCTTTTAATGGGAAGAAATACGAAGCAGGAAGAAGACGGCACGCCGCGCGCCGCAGATTGAAGAAGAAGATGCGAAGCTATTAATTTTTTAATTGTTATTTAGGGCATAAGTTAAATGGGCTTTGGGCTTTATTTATAATTTTAGAATGAAGAAGAAGAAGCTTCCGGGAGAGAAGAAGAAGGATTACGATTCTATTTGTTAAGTGTGCCGGCCAGGATTCCAACGGGCCTCTGATTTTAAAGTCCAAGTCTAACCATTTTTGGGCCGGCTCAGGTGGACTGGAGTGGGCCGGGTTATATTTCTTTGAAATAGCCAAGTTATAAAATGGAAATCTATGTTATAATAAATAATAATATAGTGAAACCATATTTTATAGCAATGAAATGTATAAATAAAAAGTTTCAATCCTATAATATATGTAAATTTTTACAATTGCAAAATTTATACTAAAGTTCGGTTAAAACAAAAATAATGAAATAATAATATTTAATGTTAACAATCAAATTAAGTTACATAATCTAACTATTGAATTTATAATCCGAAACGTATGCTAAGATTTTAATATAACACTATTAAAATTGTAAAAATTTGCTTCCAATTAAAATTATATATATATAATTTAGTAGATTTTAATATAAGTTATTAGAAAATCTCCACCGATTCGACTCGATTAGTGACTAATTTAGAGAAATTACTTTTCGTTTTTACTAATTCAATAATGCATGATCGATTCTTCCACTAGTGGAATTCACGTTTCACTAATTATCCGATGATATCCATTGATTCGACTCGATTAATGACTAATCAAGTGAAAATCTCTTTTCTTTTTCACTAATACACTAATCGTGAATCAAATCTTTGACTAGTGGACTTCACGTTTCACTAATTATCCAATGATCTCCATTGATTCGACTCGATTTCTGACTAATCCAGTGAAAATCTCCTTTTATTTCCACCAATTTACTAATCGAGGATCGAATCTTCGACTAGTAAACTTCACGTTTCACTAATTATCTGAGGATCTTCGCCGAATCGACCCGATTAGTGATTAATCGAGTAAAATCTCTTTTCATTTTCACTAATCTACTAATCCGGGATCAACTCTTCCACTAGTGAACTTCACGTTTCTATGATTATCCGAGGATCTCTATCGATTTGATTAGTGACTAATCTAGTGAAATCCTTTTTCATTTTCATTAATCCACTAATCGGGGATCGAATCTTCGACTAGTGAACTTCACGTTTCGCTAATTATCATTTTCATTAATCCACTAATTGGGGATCGAATCTTCGACTACTTTACTTCTTGTTTCACAAGTTATCCAAGGATTTCAGCCGATTCAACTCGATTGTAGACTAATCAAGTAAATTATTTACTATCAATACGTATAATTTATTTTAACACTAATCAACCAATACGGTATCGACTCTTGGAATAAAATTATTCGATGATTTCAACAGATTCAACTCGATTAGTGATTAATCAAGTGAAGATCCATTTTATTATCACTAATATAACCACCACCAATAATAATAATAATAATAATAATAATAATAATAATAATAATAATAATAATAATAATAATAATAATAATAATAATAATAATAATAATAATAATACGGGATCGAATTTTCAAATATTTCATTCATGCTTAGCTAATTATCCGATGATCCAACTCGATTATTGACTAATCGAATTGTAAACATCAATCAAGCCCAAACATTTATTTCTCAAGCCTATCTACTTAAAATCTTCAGCCCACCACAACAATTAAATCAAGCCCATTCATCAATTACTAAAACCCAATTTCAATAAATAAATCAAGAGCCCAAAATAAAAAGAAAGATATTTATTAAAAAAGAAAAAAAAGGACTACACGGAAACCGTTTTATTTGATATTGGATTAGTGGATTAATGAAAATAAAAATATATTTTACGTGATTAGTCACTGATCAAGTCGAATCGGTGGAGATATTTGGATAATTAGTGAAACGTGAAGTCCACTAGTCGAAGATTCGATCTCGGAGTGGATTAGTAAAAACAAAAAAAAGATTTTTATTGATTAGTCACTAATCGAGTCGAGTCAGTGGAGATCATCAGATATTTAGTGAAACGTGAAGTCCACTAGTCGAAGATTCGATCCTGGATTAGTTGATTAGTGAAAACGAAAAGATATTTCACTGTATTATTCACCGATCGAGTCGAATCGGTGGAGATTGCTAGATTATTAGTGAAACGTGAAGTCCACTAGTTGAAAATTCGTTCCCAAATTAGTGAATTCGTGTAAATGAAAATTAATTTGACTTGATTAGTCATTAATCGAGTCGGGTCGGTAGATATCCTCAGATAATTAGTGAATCGTGAAGTCCACTAGTCAAAAATTCAATCCCGAATTAGTGGATTAGTGAAAGCGAAAAAGGATTTCACTTGATTAGTCACTAATCGAGTCGAGTCGGTGGAGATCCTCATATAATTAGTGAAACGTGAAGTATGCCGGTCGAAGATTTCAATCCTGGATTAGTAGATTAGTGAAAATGAAAAGATATTTGACTTGATTGGTCACTGATTGAGTCAAATCGGTGGAGATCCTCGGATAAATAGTAAAACGTGAAGTCCACTAGTCAAAAAATCGGTTACGAATTAGTGGATTAGTGAAAACAAAAAGATACTCCTACTTCACTGGAGTAGTCACTGATTGAGTCGAATCGGTGGAGTTACTCGGATAATTAGTAAAATGTGAAGTCCACTAGTTGACGAGTCTATTATAGATTAGTGGAATAGTTGACGAGTCCATTCTAGATCCCACCGACCGTTTTCTTCCCGGTTCGCTTATATTCCAAGGAATTGTCACTAATCGGGTTAATTAGTCACTAATCGGGTTAATTAGACACTAATCGGGCCGATTAGTGAACCGAGCTACCACTAGACGCTAAACCGGATCGATTCCACCAACCGTTTCATTCCCGGTTCGCTTATATTTCAAGAATTGTCACCAATCGGGTTAAATAGTCACTAATCGGGTCAATTAGACACTAATCGGGCCGATTAGTGAACCGAGCTACAACTAGACGCTAAATTAGGTCGATTCCACCTACCGTTTCCTTTCCGGTTCGCTTATATTCCGAGGATTTGTCACAAACCGGTTAATTAGTCACTAATTGGTTAATTAGACACTAATTAGGCCAATTAGTGAACCGAGCTAGCACTAGACGCTAAACCGGGTCGATTCCACCGACCGTTTCTTTTCCGGTTCGCTTATATTCTGAGGATTTGTCACAAATCGGGTTAATTAGTCACTAATTGGGTTAATTAGACACTAATCGGGGCGATTAGTGAACCGAGCTAGCACTAGACGCTAAACCAGGTCGATTCCACCGACTGTTTTCTTCCCGGCTCGCTTACATTCCAAGGAATTGTCACTAATCGGGTTAATTAGTCACTGGTCGGGTTAATTAGACACTAATCAGGCCGATTAGTAAACCGAGCTACCACTAGACGCTAAATCAGGTCGATTCCACCGACCGTTTCCTTTCCGGTTCGCTTATATTCCAAGGATTTGTCACAAATCGGGCTAATTAGTCACTAATTGGTTAATTAGACACTAATTAGGCCAATTAGTGAACCGAGCTAGCACTAGACGCTAAACCGGATCGATTCCACCGACCGTTTCCTTTCCGGTTCGCTTATATTCCGAGGATTTGTCACAAATCGGGTTAATTAGTCACTAATTGGGTTAATTAGACACTAATCGGGGCGATTAGTGAACCGAGCTAGCACTAGACGCTAAACCAGGTCGATTCCACCGACTGTTTTCTTCCCGGCTCGCTTACATTCCAAGGAATTGTCACTAATCGGGTTAATTAGTCACTGGTCGGGTTAATTAGACACTAATCAGGCCGATTAGTAAACCGAGCTACCACTAGACGCTAAATTAGGTCGATTCCACCTACCGTTTCCTTTCCGGTTCGCTTATATTCCGAGGATTTGTCACAAACCGGTTAATTAGTCACTAATTGGGTTAATTAGACACTAATCAGGCCAATTAGTGAACCGAGCTAGCACTAGATGCTAAACCGGTCGATTCCACCGACCGTTTCCTTTCCGTTCGCTTATATTCTGAGGATTTGTCACAAATCGGGTTAATTAGTCACTAATTGGGTTAATTAGACACTAATCGGGCCAATTAGTGAACCGAGCTAGCACTAGACGCTAAACTGGGTCGATTCCACCGACCGTTTTCTTCCCGGTTCGCTTACATTCCAAGGAATTGTCACTAATCGGGTTAATTAGACACTAATTAGGCCGATTAGTAAACCGAGCTACCACTAGACGCTAAACCGGGTCGATTCAACCGACTCTTTCCTACGCGGTTCGCTTATATTCCGAGGAATTGTCACTAATCAAGTAAAATCTATTTTTTGTTTTTACTAATCTAACTAATCCGGAATCGATTCTTCGACTAATGGACTTCACGTTTCACTAATTATCCACGGATCTGCACTGATTCAACTCGGTTTGTCTGAAATCAAGTGTAATTCCATTTCTTGTTTTCACTAATCTTTTTATTCAAGATCAACTCTCTCACCAGTGGATTTCACATTTCACTAGTCTTACATGTGTTATGATATTAATCAATTTATAATAATTTACGCAGACATAATTCAATTTTTTGAAATATTATTTGCTATTATATTCGTGCTTACGTGGCAAAGTCATAGTATTAGCCACGCATAGTTAGCGATTATGCTTGTGTGGTTAATGAGTTTTTATTATTACTAATAAATTCTTGATATTTAATAGACGTTGGGAAACATAACAATCTCATGTATTTTATAGCTTTAATTCATTCAATTCTTTTTTACTAATTAGCTGATTAAATCCTAATTTTTTTTTAACTCTACTAAAAAAAATTAGATCCTAAATACAGAGTAAAAAACTATTAGCGAGATACTATCATATCAACCATGTACATATAAGTTTGCCGGTTATAGGTGAGATAGCGTTTCAATATTGACATTTGATCACAACATTATTTTGTCATTTAAATTAGCTAAAATAGAATTAAACATAGTTATTTATGCAATCCGTTTTTAGCGGGAATATTCCCACCAAATTATTAAGTTTCATTTTCCTTCGTCCCACCTAAATAGTCCATATTATTTTTGGCATAGAGACCAATGCAAGTAGAGTAAGAAATTTTAAAATAGTATTAGTTGTGAGATAGACTTTAACCATTTTAGAAAATTGGACTGTTATATGGGATAAACCAATAAGGAAAGATGAACTATTTAAGTAGGACAGATGGAGTATTTATTTAACAGATATTCCTTTAATTTGAGGGGCCACTTTATGCTATAAATATTTTCATCATTTTCTTATATTTCATTTTTTTCTCATGCTCCTCTACTTTCTGCAAGCACGACTGACATGACAATATTTTCTCAATGATTAGATTATTTAAAGTTTAATTTCTTTTAGTAGGATTTATATTTTTTTGGTAGTGTATATTTTTATAAGATACATTAATATAAATTTCCTTAAATGTAACACTATAATGTCAGACGACTGCACATTAATTAATTGTGCTCTTGGTGGGTAGGGCCGTAGGGATCATTATTTATTAGTTAAAAACATCTATGAATCCCAAACATTAATTATTCAAAGCCCATCTACTTAACTTCAACCCACCACAACAATTAAATCAAGCCCATTAATCAATTACTAAAAACCAATTTCAGTAAATAAAACAAGAGCCCAAAATAAAAAGAAAAATAATTATTAAAAAGAAAAAAAGGACTACTTGGAAATCGTTTTCTTCGATTTTGGATTAATGGATTAGTGAAAATAAAAGATATTTTACTTGATTAGTCATTAATCGAGTTGAATTGGTGAATATCCTCGGATAATTAGTAAAACGTGAAGTTTGTTAGTATTAGTAGATTAGTAAAAATGAAAAGATATTTGACTTGATTGGTCACTAATCGAGTCAAATCGGTGGAGATCCTCAGATAAATAGTAAAATGTGAAGTCCACTAGTCGAGAAATAGGTTACGAATTAGTGGATTAGTGAAAACAAAAAGATACTCCTACTTCACTGGACTAGTTACTGATTGAGTCGAATCGGTGGATTTCCTCAGATAATTAGTAAAACGTGAAGTCCACTAGTTGACGAGTCTATTCTAGATTAGTGGAATAGTCAAAACGAAAAGAGATTTCACTTGATTAGTCATTAATCGAGTCGAATCGGTAGAGATCCTCACATAATTGGTGAAACGTGAAATCCACTAGTTGAAGATTCGATCATGGATTAGTGAAAACAAAAAGAGTTTTCATTGGATTAGTCACTAATTGAGTCGAATCGGTGGAGATCCTTAGATAATTAGTGAGATGTGAAGTCCATTAGTCGAAGATTCGTTCCCGGATTAGTGGATTAGTAAACTATTTAAATTGTATTTGAACTTTATTCGAACTTTATTATATTCTTCAGTATCATTATATTGTTGTTATTATTATTACTATAATTCAACATTCTATAAAAAAATGCAAGATTATATATATATATGGACTAGATCATATGAGAAGAAAGTATGATTATAACACATAAGTATGTTTAGTAAAATATTTTTTTTATCTAAATAAATATAATTGCAAAAACGAATATACACATATAAATAAGATGATTGTCACGATTTTCATTAGAACTCTCTCTCAATCACACACACATATATATATAACTTTAAATGGACGCATTTTTATTTATTTATAATTTTAATAGTGTTATAGTAGTAATAAATTAATAAATAAATCTTAGCAAACGTTTTGGATTTTAAATTGAATAGTTAGATTATGTAACTGAATTTGATTGTTAAAATTAAATATTATAATTTCAAAAGAAAATATTTTAACTGAACTTTAGTATCTTAGCTTTTGCAATTGTAAATTCACATATATTATTAGATTGAATCTTTTTATCTATACATTTCATTGCTATAAAATATTGTTTGACTATATTATTATTATTTATTATGATATATATTTCAACTTTATCTATTTCAAAGAATAATGTGTAGGGTAACAAAATTTAGTCCGGTCCCCTACAGCCCGCCTGAGCCGGCCCAAGAATGGAGTACTAGAAATCACATCTATTATTCGCATGATTTTTTGTTTATGGATCTAATGTGGGCAAATCTTAATGAAAAGACCCAATATATATATATATTTTTAATAATTTTTTTTATTACAAAGTACTCATTTGATTCACATAGTAAATAATTAAATCTGCCCAATAAAATATATTTAGGCCCAATTAGTGAAAACACCTAATTAAATAGAGTATTCATCTGCTTCATCTTCTTCATCTGCGCGACGGGCGCCTGTTCTTCTCCTCCCTATGCCCAAATCTTCTACTCCTCTAGTCCTCCTACATCTCTCCTTCCCAATCCATAAATTTAATAAAACAAAGAAAGAAGGATTGATTTGCAAAATTCAACAATTAAAAGAGAGAAAGTGATTGAAAAACGCAGAAACTGTATCTTGTTCAAGAAACAATAATGGAAAACATTGTCACCAGTTTCTTGTCTGAGCTTCTTTGCCATTTGCAGAGGAGCAAGAAATCTTTCTACGCTTTGATTTCATCCTTTGTCTCTTAGCTTACAACAGCGCCTCTATTTTCTGCACACAAGTCCCCATAGCGCCAAAGAATCCGCTGGAGCCCGCCATTTTCTAGCCGGAAAATCAAGAAAGTTCTTCTCCGTCCCCTCTTCGGAAAAGCCCCCGCTTTCAGCACTCCCTTCAGCCATGAACGAGAAATTCGCCGCAAAATTGACGGCCCACTTATCCCTTCTGCACAATAATCTAAATTTCGCGGTCTCAGTAAATTGAAGCGACGCAGTTCATCGGAAAGGAAGAAAGGTACAGAGAGTTGCTAAGCTGTTTACCCACATATCGATCTTGGGGGGAAAGGTCGAGTCAAGATTGTACAAATTAGTCAAAGAACAAAACTATACTCTCAAGTCTCAACCACGGTCAGTTAGTAGCCAATATAGAAAGACCAAAATACCCTACACATACACAACATAGATGGGCCACGTGGCTGCAGATTAAAGGGGGGAAGCATTATGGGGGGATGCAGAATCCCGATAGCCCAATAACAGTGGCCCAAGCCAAAATAATGTAAACAACCCACTTTATTTTCCAAGCCCAATTTCTCTTTCCTTTTAGACTTAATCTTCTCCTTCTTTTGACTTAATCTTCTCAGCCACCGAGAACTCAATTCCAATCCCTAGTTCTTCATTTTCTTTCTTCTCCCAAAACTTGACCTCTTTCTTCAATCCTTCTCGATCCATTACAATACCCCCGCCTGAAGATGATCCTTGTCCCCAAGGATCAAAAGTCAAAAACTTGCGGCAAATATACTTGCCATATCTCCACGTTGCAAACTCGGAACCATAAGTCAACGAGTGAAAAAGGACATGTGAACTATTCTCGATCTTCCTGGTGATGAAGAAACTATCCAGAACCGATAGAGGTTCGATCTTGTACTTCTGTTGGCATCAGTTTCGGATAGCTCTTGCACAGGTACGCATTTCTTTCCTACAAACCTCACTTGAAACTCCAGTTTTTTCCTTACTTTTCCTGTGAAATAGTTACTACGATGTTAAGCTTGAAATAGATTTCCCCTCAGTGCTTGCATAAAGTGCTCTCTCTTTATCATCAAATCTGTTGTATCTGTGAGTGGTTCAATATTGGGTGTAGGCCTCCCATAATTGTCATTAGGTTGTAGAGAAAAAACATCATCCGTATGTGTTATCTCTTCATGAATAAGGCTGTATAAAATTGGTCCAGAGACGAGGTTGTAATCTACTACATTAGTTATAGCCTGGAGTTGAACTCTTGCACCCTTGAGTGTTGTTGTAAATAACGTATTAGCATAATCCAACTCAATTGGGGAACAAAACTTTAGCCAATCCCCACTCAAAATCATATCACAACCCTTAATCTGCATCAATTGAGGTGAGTACTGGAATTCATACCCTTGCACAATCCACTTAAAGTCAGTTGCTCTCTTGGCACTAAGTACTTTGTGTTCATTGCACACTCTTACCAATATAGGTGTATCACTATGGACTATACATCCTAGTTTCTTTGTTGTGTCTTCTTACAAGAAACTCAAAGTACTACCTGTATCCAGCAAGATACTCAACTTATGATGTCCCACTTCTCCAACTACCTTCATGGTAGTTAGGCCCTCTTCTGGTTAAGGGGGAACCTATCTCTACTAGAGCATGAAGGAGAAACTACCATCTCTAACATGGTTTATTCTAACCCTAGTTACAATACCTACAAGTAGGTAAATTCACTTGCAAACTCCTTAGAGGTTGCAGGATTAGTAATATGTCTCTGCTTAAAACCCTTGCTGGCTTGACAAAGCAGCGAGATGGTTTCCATGATTATCCCCCTTGATTTTATAGGAAAATCATGTCTCATCCCCCATTCCTTCATGGATAGCATGGGAGGACTCGCCTTAAAAAGCTAAGAAATCATGTGTGATTCCACTTCCCTTCCTTTCTTTCTTTTCTTGATGGCAAACTTTTCCACTCGTGGAAAGATAGAAGATTGGTGGAGAGAAAGCTTGAATATGGAGCTAGACGCTCAAAGTCACGAAGCGGTTCGTGATCAAAGCGGATTGCAGATATGCTTTGAAGCGCATAGCGTAACACTCATCTATGTGGGTGGTATCAGTCAACTACGATGTTTGATTGACCAGTAAGTCTTTCTTTCGTATATTTTATTTTCAAAGTAAGTGGGTTGATGCAAAGCATCCAAGAGGCACTAGTATGATTTACTAAAAATATAAATATACACTAACACATATACTTTATGAGATAGACGCTATATCGTCTATTCTTTGAAGCGTGTAAGTCAGTCACATTTTAAATAAAGCAAATGCTTTACATTTTACGCTTCAAGTCTATATGCTTTATTTGACTTAGCTTACTCGAGAAGATATCACATGCACGCTTGTGTATGATATCTTGTGCATTTATTGCGGACATTTCTTGCAGGGCACAGTACCCGAGCTCACTCGCGAGTTACGCGCATCGCGAATGCGAACCGCCAAAAGTCGCGGAATCCTAACCTTAGATTTCAAACCCGCATTAATCACAACCGTTAGATCTAAACAACCCACTTATCCATGGTCCCACCGTTAGATCGAAAAGAGTAGGCACTAGATCTAACCGCTCGAATTGACATCCCACTTCAATCAAAATACCACTAAACCCTAATAGTGATGTACCCATACTTAAGCGATCGTATCACACTTTCCATCACTATTCATCTTCATTCTTGGCAAATTTCTGCAAACATACTCTCTCTCCCCCTAAAAAATCCCCAAATCTCAAGACTCAGAAAAAGTCAAACACTCTCTCAAACCAAATCTAGCCATGGAAAAATCTAAATCCAGCAAGAACACTATAACCTAAGACATAGAACCTCAAGAATAGGATGAGATCGTCAAGGGCCCTGTCAAAATCAACATTTATAGGGACAAGCTGGACAGATACATGTGGACAGAGCCCAACACCGACTTGATGAAGTTCTCAGGTGGAGGATTCGTGATGAAGGTCATCTCTCACTCCGGTATCCGCCGTTCCTAGAGGCTAAACCTAAGCACATCTACCTTATCCATGTTGCAGAGTTTCTTGGAAGACTCAACAAGGAAGAGCTTTCCATAGTAATCTCCTACAAACAGACTCAAAAGAATAGAGTCATTGAATCCTTCGAACAAACTATGAATATGATGCATGTCGCGACAGACCTTTTCAAGCTAAGCAACGAAGGGGAGAACGTAATGTTTGCCGGCGACAAGCATTTTTACACGGAATTTCAATGGTACACGAGGGATTCTCATGATTTGTAGGTTTTCGGTCAGATTCGCCACCGACCCCATCCCACCTTTCAATATTCTTCTCGATATTGTTGCTAAGGTGCTATACTGCCACACCAAAAACCACACCATCATGAACGAGAACAAAGTGCGTGTTCCCTCCGCCCTCTGTGATGAAGTTCAGGGCAAGAAGTACAATTGGGCCCAATTCATTGTTGAATAGTGGGTCAAAGCATCGGAGGAGATTGACACCACGGAGGACTCCAACTGTTTCATGATGGAGCACTAACTCAAGTTCGCCACTAGGATTTCTTACATTCTAGAGGAGAGTGTTCCGAACGCAGATCTTGCTGTCGAGATGGACACAAGAAAAAATCTGTTGTTTAGAACACAAGTGAACAAGAACTGCAGAGAGGTTACAAGGAGAGATCCAAACCTAATCGTTTCTCCAATGAAGAGTTTGCTGAGCGTCACGCTCTGAAAATGAAGAAGAAGTATGATGCTGCTAACGCTCTTGCAGATGTTCTAACTCCACCAAAGTGTCTGAGAAAGAAAGCGGAGAGGGCTGCTAAAGTTGCGAAAGCTACGAAAGTGGCAGAAAAGAAAGCACTTTCCCAGTCCAAATTCCAGTTACGAGATGAGCCTGAAGCTGGGGGAAGAGGAAGAAGTAGAAGACGATGTGGTTGAAGGGAGCATCGTGACAAAACCTGTGTCACAACTCATTCGATCCATTGCGGAGGAGGAAGAAGAAGAGAAGAAAGAGAGCATGGAACATGATGAGCATGTTCATGCTGAAGGTGACAAAGCGAGCATGGATCACATGGAGTGCGATCATGCTAAAGGTGAATCAATAGAGCGTGTGGAATATGAGGAGCATGTTCACATGGAAGGTGAAGCGAATGCCAGTACAGAGTGTGGGGAGCACGCTAGAAGCATCGCTTGTCCAAGCATCCACTACTGAAGCGTCAATAGTCCAAGAGCCGATCGTTGTCAATGATGAATCCAGTGATTCCGACATGCATTCAGATTCTCCACTAGTTGCTGGACTTACTATGGAAGAACTTGGTTTTGACAATGATGAAGTAGAGCAAATCATGGACTTTGCCAAAACTGACTTGGACGAGAAAGCTCTGGCCAAGCACGCACTGGAACATACCAGACTTACCGCCGAAGTGGAGATTGAGGCTCATTTCCAAGAGCAAAATCTACTTGCATACTTCCTTGTCAAGTTATCTCAATTTCTTTTCTATGCTCGTGTTCGTGGAACAAGGTATTACTTGATGATGTGGAGATACTTGGTATACCTACCTTGATCAAGGAAGAGTCTCACCTGCTGTAGGAGTTTGGATTAAATGGTTTCTTCAAGCTGATCGATGATGACAAGGTCTGGGAGCGCATTGAGAAGATGGTCAAGCATTGTTTCCATCCGAAATACACTGCTCGCAATCTTAAATCTGAAGAGGATCGCACAGTCAATCCCAAGTTGACAAAATTGCACGACTTGGCATGGCACTGGAGTGTATCCAAAGGAGGTAGACAAGTTGAGACAGAAAGTGGCCTTAGATCAAGAAATGATGGAAGCAAGGATGAAGCGTGAGGCTAAGGCGATCGAGATCATGGAGATTTAAGAGAAGGCTCTCAAGGGTCATCGTGAGCTCATTGAACAACTTGAGAATGAGAAGAATGAAATGACCACTGCAAATGTTCAATTGATTGAAAAACTGAAAGAGCAGATTAACAACCTCTCTATTGATCTTGCAGATAAGTTGGAGCAAGTGAAGAAGATTCCGTCTTTGGAGGAAAGTGTCTCTTCGCTTTCTAATGAAAAAGCAGAACTGAAGAATAAGGTTGAGGTCTTAGAAAAGGTAAATGAGGAAATGGAGAAGAGCTGAGCAGACCTTGAGAAGGCGCTCGCAGAGGAAAGGGAGAAGACCCTGGCTGTGCAAAGCGAGGTGGAGAAATTGAAGAGTGAGAAGGAGCATGCACTCACTCGAGTTCATAGCACCGACGCTCTAATATATTAACTAGGTGCCACACAGGAGCGCATGGCTACCTTAGAGAAAGAAAAGTCTGAAGTACTTGCCATTGCTTAGAACATTGAATCTTTTCAATCTGAACTGAGTGCAACGCAGAAGCGTGTGAGGGACTTAGAGAATGGAGTGCCCCAGAGACACTGCAAGCACTGCAGGATCACAACAGGAAAAATCTGATAAAGATCAAGTGCAAGAATATGAGCAAAATCTGATAAAGATCCTTGATTTAAAGTGGATCACGCATCAAGAGCTTGTCAAGTGCTGATGCTTCACTGTGCAGGAGGTTGTCACAAAATTCAACAAAAATTCTCAGCAATGCTGCATGAGACTCCTGCGAAGCCAAACACTTCAACCGCACGCACTTCTACACACGAGCTTCAACAGAGAGTGCAATTGCCGCTCGCTTCTACCTCGAGTGTTCCCATTGGTGACGTTGCATGTACCAACAAGGGGGTACAAGAGGAAGAATGAAGTTGGGAGCAAAAGGGAAGAAGCCCAGGGTAGCAAGAAGAGGAAGGTTGCGCTCATGAAGGATGTAGTGATGAAGAAGCCTACTCTAGTGAAGCATGTCGCAAGCAAAACTTCCAAAGCACAAAGATAGCTTCATTTGGAGATGTTGGCACCCACAATGCCAAAGAAAGTGCTGAAGGGGAGAAACAACTGGTGGTGAAGGAGAGAGAGGTGAAGGGAAAAGGAAAGAAAAGGGAGAGCGAGGAGCAGAGTGCTGCTGAAAAAACTAGAGACCTTGAGTCCCCATCAGAGCAAACATTCTTTGAAAATGCTAAAGTTAAATGGGAAGTGTTGTACAGACGGATGCATAGACTTCATTGCCTCCAGTACATGCCGCTGAAGCCAAGAGATGTGAACTATTTGAGAATTCAAGCTGAGAAAATTGTTATCGGCTTGCTGACTAAGGAAATGGAGGAGTTAGATGTAACAGCCGTGAAAAATTCATTCTGAAAAATTGAACTATTTGATTTTTATTAATTATTTTCGAGCTACAATATATTTAATGAATAGCGAACTAGCTATTTTATAATTTCTAGCCTAAGAATTATCGAGCGAGATATTATTTAAAGAAGTATTAGCTAAGGGATAATATTTAGTATATAAATTATTCTAGCATAATTATTTCTGGAAATGAAGAATTTATAGACGCTTAATTTAATTTCCGGAGCGAACTTGGAATTGTAGCCCAACAAGTAAGACAAGAAAAAAAGAGATGAATGTGCTTTGAGAGCATATAAGCAATTCGTAAATTATTTCCGATAATGTGGAAGGCGAATTTATTATTCGTAGAAGTGTTGGGAATTATAATTCCCAAAGATGATGTATGAACTTGAGTATTATCTTATTTACTTGATTATTGTCGATGCATAGCTAATTAATTATGTGATTAATATGTGACGAGCATGGTGATGATAGCATGCGTATTTTATTACACATAGTGGTGAGATCCACTTATATTAATCATTAGGTGTAGAAGTTCTACATTAATTAATTATACGATACTATACTCGACTAGTATTATTTATTGGAAACGAAATGTGACACATAGAGTATATTAGAGTGTCACGTAATTACTATAGAGACTATAAGATATGTTAGCATACACTAAGCAACATAATAGTGGAAGAAAAATACACATACATATATATATGTAGAGAGAGGGCGAGAAAGAGATGTGAGAGAGGTGTATGTATAGCATCTCAACTATAAATACCCACCATCCCTTCCACCTCATCATAATTAGTTGAACCCCTTCTCACTCTAAAAATCTTAGTGAGATAAGCTCTCACAGCCGGCCATCTTCATCTTCTCGCTACCACCAAATACCACCTTCTTCCGCCGCGCCGGCGACTCGTTTCTCATCTGATCACTTCGAAACCTTGCATCCCCACATAATTCGACCTGTAGATTAAGAATATGAAGTTAGATTCATCATCCAAGCACTGCAAGTAGGACATGCAGCCTCTGATTTTTGGTCGATCGAAGAACAACCGATTTCATTGCATTCTCGAGGTATAATTCTCTTCCTCTTGTTGTCTAGAGCTTGAATTCGAAGAAGATATGATGAAATAAGTCTACTACTATGTGATATTGATTCGGTCTTAGTGATAAGTGATAGGATATGGCCTAGCTACTAGGCCCAAACATCGAGCCCAATATAATTGGGCCCCGACAGTTAAGCTTGGCCAACGCAACTCGGCCCAACTAGAGCCCTACGCAGTTCGGCCCAGTCAACTACAACCTACTTCAAAGAGACTTCTACACCAAGGCAACTCCTACATCGACCACAATTCAAGCTCCAAGAGATATAGAAGCTCGGTGTTTATCCAATAAAGAAGGAGATCAAGCCAAAGAGTCCTAATAGGAAAAGACTTGTAATCCTAGTCGGGTTACATATGTAAATACCTATAAATAGGGGTTGGGAATAGATGGAAAGGGGATAACAATCTTTGTACAAGCTATACGCATACTCTCAATAAAATCCATACACACTTTTGCTCCGTGGACGTAGATCTATCACAATAGGTAAATCATTTTGTGTCCCTTTTCATGTTCATTAAATCCCAGTTTTCGTGCATTAATTACCTTGCAAAAATAAGATCGATCACTGGCGCCATCTGTGGGAACTCTAAATCTGTGAATCTCGATCAAATTTTGCAAGTTTGCTACAATCACGATGGCCGGAAAATCAACATGATCTACTGCTGCCGCTAATAAGTCTGCCGCCGATGTTGCCGCTGCCGCCGCTAAGGAGAGGGAAGCCCAGCATAAAAACACCCAGCAAACCCTTCAAGAATCCAATGAAGCCTCCAGCCAGCCGCCTAGCTCTAATCGCAGACGCCCTGGGAAGGAGCATGCACAGACTCCAGAAGGGCATGTGGGAGACATCCTGGTGGACCAGTTTGGCAAACCACTCCACCCCAGCCAAGAAGGTCGCAACAGTGGTCATGACGAAGAGAAAGTCCCAAAGCTCCAGCCGCATGAACTTGAAGACGCAGTGAAAAGTTTCCTCGCATATAAAGGCCCAGAATTCCTCCAGTTCGTCAACCAACAAAGAGCTGGAATATGACATGGAGAACGTGGAGTTACATCTCGTTCCCATCAGCAACACAATTCTCAAAGCATCCAAATCGTGGGCGCATGAGACGCGGCACCTCATCAAAGGAAGTTCGATGATAAACGCCGTGGAAACTACAGACCTTCACCTCGGCGTAGCATCACCCCACCTTGTCGTCACACTATTTCACCTCGGCGTGATGACAATTACCGAGAAGGGAGATTTACTGTTTACAGTAAGATCTCTACTCCCTTCACCAACAAAATACTCTACACTCCTCTCCCGGAGAAGTATCGAGTACCTCCGATCAAGCCTTACAACGGCTCATGCGATCCGAGGAATTTTTTGTCCCAATATCAATATAATATGACGAATCAAGGTCTTAGCGAGGATACCTACATGTGTAAGGTATTCCCCGAACTGCTCGTCGATAACGCTCGTAGTTGGTTCGATAGCTTGCCTCCATGCAGTATCGGATCATAAGCAGACCTACTCGACGCTTTCGAACGCAGATTTTTCCAGAAAGCCAAGGCGAAAACCACCCCGGCCTAACTTCTTTCCATAAGGCAGAGACGAGGAGAATCAATAAGTGACTTTATGACTAGGTTTAATGAGGAAAGCCTGAAAGTCGATCGCTTGACCGACGAAGTCTTTATCTTGGCCTTCCAGAATGCCATCCAATCTGGTGCTCTCTACAAGGAGATCGTCAGGGAAGAGCCTCAGACATCGAAGCAGCTGTGGAGCATCGCGGATCGGTTCGCACGCGCAGATGAAGCGGATAGGAAGAAGCGCGAGGCTGATAAGCCTGAACCAAGATAGGAGGAAAGAAGAGCACAATGACTGAAGTCAAAGCCGCCGAAGTGCCTTAGATAGACTGCAGCGAGGCCCAATTGAATCCCGACTTGGACCTCGGCAAACTCCGGAGAAGACCCAGTTTACACCACTGACAAAGCCGAGGACGGAGATTTATGAGCTTCATACCAACCTATTTCAGAAACCTCAGCCCATGTCACGTGGTAGGTCGAAACGCTAATCTAAGGACAAATACTGCTGATTCCATGAGGATTACGGCCATGACACGGAGGACTGCAGGGAGCTAGCTGCGGATATCGAGCACATGGTGTGCGACGGTACGTTTAGAAAGTACCAAAGTCACGGCCAACATGATGTCCGATCCCAGGGCAGGGGAAAGCGCAAAAATCGAGGAGGAAATAATTGTGCCCCCCATGTCGACAAAAAGCCGAGGCCTGATGATGAGGATGGAGACGAAGATTAACCCCAGATCGACGGAATCATCACCGCTATTACCGGGCTCCCACAAGGAGCAACAAAGTCATCACTCAAGGCCGAGGCCAGAAGTCCTCCTGCAGACGAACCTTTACAGAAAAGGTTCAAAAAGGATGAGGCCATTACTTTCTCGGAGAAGGACCCGGTGCCACCAATGATACCTCACCAAGATGCCATTATGATTGAGGCAGTGGTGGCTAATAAGCTCGTCCAACGAATCTTCATCGACAGTGGGGCCTCGGTAAGTGTGCTCTTTAAGGATTGCTTTGAGAAGCTAGGGGTCGAAGAAGCTCTTTTAACACCAGCACCAATTCCCCTGAAAAGCTTCATCCAACAAGAGACGCAAACCGAAGGGATAGTTTAACTCCTAGTGATAGTGGGTAAGCACCCATTGTCATCCACTAAGCTCGTCAGTTTTTTTGTCGTAAAGGCGAACTCCCCCTATAACATCATCCTAGGAAGAGATTGGTTGGTCACAATGAAGGCAATATGCTCGGCGTACCACCTAACTATCAAAATTCCATTGAAAAATAGGGTAATCGTAGTTCGCGGCGACCAGAAAAGAGCAAAGGAGTGCATGCAGATAGCCCTACGAGGTGTTGGAACACCTCAGCATCCGCAGGCATAGCAACTACAGAAACCCAAAGAGTTGGTGGAAGACAATTCTGCATTTTACGAGCCAGTGGAAGCCGTTGTATTGTACAAAAATGACCCGACTAAGGTCGTCAAAGTAGGCTTCGCTGGAGGAGCCAAACTTCGCAAGCAAATTGTCCAACTACTTCGGGAATATAGAGATGTCTTCGCTTGGTCACCGCTTGACATGACCGGAGTTTCACCAGATGTTATCACACACCGGCTAAACATTGACCCCGGAGTAAAGCCAGTTCGGCAAAAGCAGCGGGTATTCGCAGCAGACCGGAACCAGGTCATACATGACGAAGTGCACCAACTGTTAGAGGCACGAATACTCTTCGAGGTCAGATATCCGACGTGGATTGCTAACCCAGTGATGGTGAAAAAATAAGGAGGAGGTTGGCGAATGTGTATTGACTACACCGACCTAAATAAACACTGTCCCAAAGACTGTTATCCCCTCCCCAATATCGATAAGAAAGTCGAGGCTCTGGTCGGCCATAAGGTTTTCAGCTTCTTAGATCTGTATAAGGGATATCACCAAGTCTTGATGAGTGACGAAGACGCACCGAAGACAGCTTTCATCACTGACTTTGGTGTCTTCGCATACAAGAAAATGCCTTTTGGACTAAAGAATGCTGGAGCCACTTATCAAAGAATGGTGGACAAGATATTCGAGGCCCACATCGGCAAAAATATGGAGGTATATGTGGATGACATCATCGTCAAAAGCAAGGAGCCAGCCACCTGTGCCGACGACCTCAAAATCATCCTCGGCCTCCTTCGGAAAGTCAACCTAAAGCTGAATCCTGGAAAGTGCACCTTTATGGTCCGATCCGGAAAATTTTTAGGATGCTGGGTTTCTCAAGAAGGATTAAAGGCCGACCCGTCCAAGGTCCGAGCTGTCCAAGAGATGAAGGTTCCGGAGAAGATTCACGACGTGCACAAACTGACGGGCTGCCTAGCTGCCCTAAGTCGGTTTCTTTCGAAAGCGGCAGAGAAGCAACTCCCGTTTTTTAAGATTCTTAAGAAAAACCCGGTTTTTAAATGGGAAGAGGAACAAAAATCAGTGTTTGCCGACCTGAAAAAGTACCTCTCCAAGCTTCCAACCTTGTCGGTCCCGCACGAAAGAGAAAATCTCTCCCTATACCTCGCGGCTTCGGATGAAACTATAAGTGCAGTCTTAGTACGTGAAGAAAAACGTTGGCAACTCCCGGTCTACTTCATCAGCCGAGCATTCAAAGGACCAGAGACGAGGTACCAGCCATTAGAGAAGATCGCACTAGCGTTAGTAAACGCTGCAAGGAGGCTACGACCTTATTTCCAGGCACATCCGATACAGGTCCTCACTAACCTTCCACTTCGGCAAGTGCTATTGAAGCCTGAAGCTTCGGGGAGAATTGCGAAATGGGCAGTTGAGCTGGGTGAGCACGACATCAGCTACTGTCCACGTGGTGCTATCAAAGGCCAAGCCTTAGCTGACTTCCTTGTGGAGTCTAAGTTTACGGAAGCACCGAAGCTACCCGATACCACCTCGGACATTGTCGGAGCCGAACCCACAAACAAACCACCCAAACACTGTTGGAAGGTATACGTGGACAGGGCTTCTGGAAAATCAGGAAGCGGTGCGGGCATCATACTTCTCAGTCCAGACGAGCAGGAGATAACCTATGCACTTCGGTTCGACTTCCCTACCACAAACAATGAAGTGGAGTACGAAGCCTTAATTGTAGGACTTCGCCTCACTCAAAGTCTCCAAATACGAGCTGTACAAGTCTACTGTGACTCCCAAGTCATAGTCAGCCATATGCTCGGCACATACAAAGGGCGACAGAATGAAGAAGTATCTCCAAAAAGCTAAGATTCTGCAAGAAAGCTTCACCTACTTCGAGTTGGTACGAATCCCAAGAGGAGCAAATACCCGAGCAGATGCTTTAAGCAAATTGGCATCCTCGTCAACAAGCTCTCCCGTGGAAGAGTCAAGCACCGAAGTATAGAGGAAGCCGAGGTCGGCCTCGTAATTGATGATGATGCGCCGAATTGGATGACTCCTTTTCGGAATTATTTGGAGAAGGGCGAGCTACCCAGCGACAAGCTTGAGGCAAGAAAGATTTTGAGCAAGTCACCGAAGTACGTTCTACAGGAAGGAATTCTGTACAGAAAGTCATACCTTCAACCTTTTCTAAGATGTGTCGGGCCGAACCAAGCAAGCTATGCGTTACGGGAAGTTCATGAAGGGTCATGTGGAAGCCATATCGGAGCTAGAACACTGTCAAAGAAGGTCATGCGCTAGGGATACTATTGGCCCACGATGTTCCAAGACGCAGTTGAACTGGTCAAAAAGTGCCCAAAATGTCAAATCCATGGGACGGTGTCGAGATTACCTCAAACCGACCTCGTAAGCATGCAAAGCCCGTGGCCGTTCGTGCAATGGGGAATTGACATCGTCGGACCGTTTGATAAAGCTCCCGGATAGCTCTAGTTCCTCATCGTAGCCATCGACTACTTCACTAAGTGGGTCGAAGCCGAACCCCTGGCAAAGATTACAAGCAAGAAAGCCCTCAACTTCGTATGGAAGAATGTGGTTTGCCGCTTCGGTGTACCTCGCATCCTCGTTTCGGATAACGGAACACAATTCACCGATCGGACATTCAGAGAATGGTGTGAAGGGCTTCACATTCACCAAAAGTTCACTTCGGTAGCTCATCCTCAAGCGAACGGCCAAACCAAAGTTACGAATAGAACGATCGTTAAGGGACTCAAGACCCGCCTCGACAAAGCCAAAGGAGATTGAGCAGCAAATTTACCCCAAGTCCTATGGTCGTACTGAACAACTCCCCGGACCTCGAACGACGAAACACCTTATAGTTTGGTGTATGGAACCGAAGCAGTGATCCCGGTAGAGATCGGCCTGCCGAGCCCGCGCACTCTCAACTTCACAGCCGAAGTCAATGAGGAAGACCTCCGAACCGAACTGGATCTGTTGGAAGAGAAATGAGAGCTCGCCTACATAAGAGAAGCTAAGTACAAGCAACAAGTAGCTCGGTACTACAACCAAAGAGTGAAGTACCAACAATTCCAAGCAGGCGACCTCGTACTTCGGAACAACGAGGTCAGTAAAGCGGAATGGCTCGGCAAGCTTGAAGCCACATGGGAAGGACCGTACCGAGTTGAAGAAGTCCTCGGCAAAGGGTCGTACAAGCTCGCCCATTTATCCGGTGAGCCCTTACCCCGCACATGACACATTGCTCATTTAAAGAAATACTTTGTATAAGTGGAGGAGAGTAATGTCCAAGATCAGTTCATTTAAAGTCGTAGGTGTCAAGAGTCAGGTCGTCTTGTCAGCTATTTTCTTTTTTAAAAAAACTTCGGTTTTTTTATCAATAAAATTTTATTTTTTTCCTTTATTATTCATTTATGTCCTTGCATATTATATCCTGCATGTCTCTCTCTCCCACTTATATTTAGTATTTTGATCTTTTATTCTAAAACCCTGACGAGGGTAACTTAATAAACTCCATATTTGGAGTAAATTCTAAATGTGCGTACCAACCTAACCTTGTTAAAAATAGAAGTACAAACTGCCTCGGCTTAAAACTAAGGCACCACCTTTGTTAAAAGCTAGGAAGAACTACTTTTGTTTAAAATGAGGAGGCACCACCTTGGTTAAAAATAAAGATACGGCCTTTGTTTAAAACGGAGAAGAGCCTAAACCTCGTCTGAAGCCAGGTCGTGCTAATTAAAGCCTAAACTTCGTCTTTGACGAAGTCGTGCTATTCAAAGCCTAAACCTCGTCTGAAGCCGAGGTCGTGCTAATTAAAACCTAAACTTCATCTTTGACGAAGTCGTGCTATTCAAAGCCCTAAATCTCGTCGGAGCACGAGGTCGTGCTAATTAAAGCCTAAACTTCGCTTTGACGAAGTCGTGCTATTCAAATCCTAAACCTCGTCTCATGACGAGGTAATGCTCATTATGGCCTACCTTTGTTTAAAACAAAGAAATATACCTATGTTAAAAATAAGGTAACAGGCTTATACAAGTACAAAAAAAAATTCTGTTTTATTTTAAAAATGGAAAAGTACAATTACATGGTGATCAAGACGAACTCGAAGGCTTAGGTTTGCTAAAACTAAGCCATCTTGTGGGAAAATCACTGTCGGAGTTAAAATTTAAAACTTCGTCTATATTGAAGCTGTCTCGACCTCGTTCACCACCTCGTCCTCGACCCCTACCACTACCCGATTGAAGGCTTCGACCTCATCCTCGTCGAGCCAACGATTGCCGTTCTTGTTCATAAAACCTCTTCGAGTGGCGCATGAATCTCATATTCGATCGACTCGCAGGAGTGGACGAACTCGAGGGACCGCCGGCAGTAGACGAACTTGAAGGACAAGCGGTCTTTGCCAACCGAGCAGCCAACTTCGGACGCCGAGCTAAGATCACTTCGTACATGCCGGCTACTCATTTCAGCTCGACCATCTGATCTCGGAGCTGCCAGGAGTCCACCCCGTATCTTTCTTGGTAATCCTGGCACCGGGCTGCGACCTCTGTCACCTTTGCGTCCACTTCAGCAATGGTTTTCCCGCCGTTTCGGCGGACAATGGCCTCGTACTCAGCGTGTTCCTCGGCGATCTTATCAGCTTCTTCCTTCGCGGCATCAAACTTATCTCCAAGCTCCAAGAGCCGAGCTTGAAGCTCGTCATTCCTGATTTGAGCGGCTCTAAGTCACACGTCGGCCTCATCCTGGATATGGCCAGCTTGGTCTTTCCAATGAAGGACTTCGACATTCTCAGCTTCAAGAGCTCGCAGTAAGTTATTGATTTGGGCTATATACGGAGATGCATCGAAAAGTTCTGGAGAAGAAGAAGACTACATAAACACAAAATAATTTCAATTAAAACTTGAGGTTTTATAGCCACTAGGGCAGAGGTGAAATGACATCCTAGTGATGCCGTAGTACAAGTGCCCTACACATAAAATATATATATATATATATATATATAAGGAGGTGATCAACTGACCACTCCGGCGTTCACTTCATCCTCACGAGAAGCCCCGACAGTAGCCGGAGCAGTTTCACCCTCACCCCTGACTTCGGCCTCCTCGTTCTCCTCAGCTTCCACTTTTTCGTGGCCAGCATCCTCCGCCTCGGTCTCCGCAGTGCGGCTGAGGCCAGCGATCAGCTCCTCCAGCTCATCATCCCGGTCGACCGGGCAATTTTCCACCACCTCGGCGGTCAGAACAGTGGATGCCGAGGCCAAGCTATCCAGTAGAGGGATAACTTGGATGCCCTTCAGTAAGGCCTTGGCATACTTGCAGTGCACGGCCTCATCCGACATCTCCTGATAACCGTACTTGGATTTATCCAAGTTCGGAATATCAGCAGCAATGGTGTTGATGGTATCACTGACAGCACGAGCGTTCAGAACCGAGGCCACCTGCCCGGCAAGCTCTGAGAACTTCTCGGACCGGAAGAGTCTCTCTGTATATGCCCGAAGCAGCGGCCCCTGTCCGGCAACCATTTCGGCTTCCCGTCGCCTCGCCGCCTCCACCTCGGCCCTCCACGAGGCCGCCTCCGCCTTCGCCGCCTCGGTAGCAGCCCGCTCCACCGCCAGTTTTTTTTTTTCCAATGCCAATCGGTTAGCGAGACTGCCCTTCTCATTTTCCAGGTCACGATGAATCTGGGCCAGCTCGTTGTAGCGATCAACCCCGGTGGTCAGGAAACCGTTCAATTCCAAGGCCAGATCACTCAGCCTCGTCGCCATATCCTCGGCACCCTACATCAGCAAGTATTAATATTACCAAAAAAATAAAGGGGATGCCAAGTTACAGATAAAGGTATGATACTACCTTGGGGAACGGCCGACGCCGATTCACCAGTTCTCCAGAACCCTGGCCTCCTACACCACCAGACGACCGCACTGCAGTGACAGTGTAATCCTTCTCTTCGATCAAAGTGGCAACAACCAACTTCTGTTGTTTCTTTTTACGAACGAGGGGTCGCTCCGGAGGGGACCCCATTGGTGATGAGCCTAGTCCGCTCTCTTTTCGCTCCGATGAAGCCTCGGACGTTAGCTTCTCAGTAGAGCTGGACCTTGTCCTCTTCAGACCGAGTAGTTTCACTGCAAAGAAACACAGTGTCAGCCTTATCACAATGACATGAAAAACATAAAACAGGATAAAAACGGACCAAGTGGAGCCTCACCCTTCACCGGCTCAACCATGGAGTCTGGATCATAAGGGCTTAGCCCCGCCCTCGCAAGATCGGCCTCGGTGAACTCTTCCTTGACGAGGCTCGTTAACACTTCCTCAAGCGCACCTGAACTTCTCTTCGGTGCCTTGGTTCCTCAGCTTACCCACATTCCACGTGAAATGTGGGACCTCACCGAACTGGCAGAAGAAGAACTTAGACTGCCAGTTCGGGATCTTTGACTTCGTCTTGACTCTAAAGTCAAGACGGGGTGTCAAGTAGAACCACCCTTTGAATGAATTGAATTGAAAATATTTTAGGATCAACTCTACTGACAGGCTGACCCCGTGACGACTACTAAGTATGCCTAAACCCGTGAACTGCCTAAACGAGTTCGGCATTATTTGAGCTAAGGGAATGCCGAACTTCCGAAGGAGATCGGCAAAAACAGAGGGAAGGGGAAGACGAAGACCGTGGTTTAAACAATCTTCGTAGATAGTTACGAATCCAATCGGAGGATTTGATGCCCTATCCTCCGGCTGAGGAACTACAATCTCTACCGAGTTGGGAAATAAATAATTTTTCACAATTTTCAAAATTACGGATAAATCTAGGGTTGAAGAAAACTTCGACACTGTTTCGACTGAATCAATGGGATAAGCAAACACTACCGTACACTTCGAAGGAATGTCCGACTCTACGGTATATACATCTACATCTACATTTTCCGGCGGATGGGATACCGGCGGTGACATGGACCTTTTACCAGAATCCTGACTACCACTACCGCTCGATTCACGAATAAAAGAAGAGGAAGCCATGAAAACTTACTTTTCAAGCGATGGAAGACTGTGGCGAGAAAAATTTCACTGGATTTTGGCACAACAACAACGGCAACGCTGCAAATCGTGAAGGTTGAAGGTGAATCGCCAAGTTTTTAGGGTTCCAAATTTCGAAAATGACTAATTTTGGCGTATGAAAGAAGTTTTATCAACTTTCCACCTTTTCGCATTCTCTCCACGATACGCACGTGCCTACTTTATCGGGACCCCAAACGGCGCATTTAAGGTAACTGACACATCACGTGTTCGACATCACCCGCAATGCTGACTAGCGCTAAGCCACTTCACTCCACTATTTACTTACCTCGTAATTAAACGAGACAACACAAAATCGACCTCGTCCAAATAAGGCGGTACGCATTCCGACTTCGTCGAAATCTAATTTCCGAAGGCGCAATGCGAATTTAATTCGACCTCGTCCAAACGAGGCGGTACGCATTCCGACTTTGTCGAAATCTAATTTCCGAAGGCGCAATGCGAATTTAATTCGACCTCGTCCAAACGAGGCGGTACGCATTCCGACTTCGTCAAAATCTAATTTCCGAAGGGGCAATGCAAATTTAATTTGACCTCGTCCAAATGAGGCGGTACGCATTCCGACTTCGTTGAAATCTAATTTTTGAAGAGGTAATGCGAATTTTAGTTCGACCTCGTCCAAACAAGGCGGTACGCATTCCGACTTCGTCGAAATCTAATTTCCGAAGGGGCAATGCGAAGTTAAGCTCGACCTTGTCCTAACGACTCACTGCATTTCGACTTCGTCAAAATTCTAATTTCGACGGGGCAATGCACTTTCACTACTCCTACTTCAACTTTCTACCCCGAGTCACACCCTCACTTCTATATCTTTTTGGGGGGGAATGTGATAGGATATGGCCTAGCTACTAGGCCCAAGCATCGAGCCCAATATAATTGGGCACCGACAGTTAAGCTTGGCCAACGCAGATCGGCCCAACTAGAGCCCTATGCAGTTCGGCCCAGTCAACTACAACCTACTTCAAAGAGACTTCTACACCAAAGCAACTCCTACATCGACCACAATTCAAGCTCCAAGAGATATAGAAGCTCGGTGTTTATCCAATAAAGAAGGAGATCAAGCCAAAGAGTCCTAATAGGAAAAGACTTGTAATCCTAGTCGGGTTACATATGTAAATACCTATAAATAGGGGTTGAGAATAGATGGAAAGGGGAGAACAATCTTTGTACAAGCTATACGCATACTCTCAATAAAATCCATACACACTTTCGCTCCGTGGACGTAGATCTATCGCAATAGATCGAACCACGTAAATCCTTTTGTGTCCCTTTTCGTGTTCATTAAATCCCAGTTTTCGTGCATTAATTACCTTGTAAAAATAAGATCAATCAATAAGTGTTGATGCATGTCCTTGATTCTTTGGTATTGTTGTTGTTCTTCGCATTTGATGGTGAATCATGTGTTAATTATCGAAAACCTTCTTAAATCTTCGAGTTTGACACCCCACAACCTCTATACGAAACCCTTGTTGAGTATTCATCCTGTTCTTGAGCTTAAATTATGTTTTAAGATGAATTTGAGCCAAGCCCGTAAGCATTGTTCACGTTTTTGAACTAGACATTTTATCGAACATCTTGCGTGCACACTATGTTCAGCGTTTTTGAGCATGTTTCTGAACTTATCTTCGTTCGAGTCCAAAATGGAAATTGTAGCTTACGTTTCAAGCTTTCTATAACTTCTTAAAGCACCCCGATCGAGTTCGTATGCATTCGTAGCGTCGTTTTGAAGTTGGTATATCAATCTGGAAAATCTGGAAAATTCAGCAAACTCCGAATTTAAATCTGGAAAATATTTTAAAGATACGAGCCCAATTCCTTCACCATGTTAAAGTACATTGTCTCAGCTTTCCATAGCCGTATTATATGCCCAAAACCAAGTTCGTATGCGAATACTGTGATGATTCAAAGTTCATATGTCCCTATGTCCAAATCTGCGAAACAGCTACAATCATCACTGTTCATCCCTGTTTTTGGACCACTTTCACTACTTAAATTAGAAAAGTGTATTAGACAAACGTTATTCCTTGTTGTCTTAACTTCAGGTTTCATATCTCACACGCCTCATTTGATTGAGAAACGAGGGAGATATCTTCACTCGAAGTTGGTATATCAAACCAGCCAATTTTCAATTTCCATATTCTATGTTCCTTAAAGAAAGGTTTGTGACCCTCAATTCACTCACGTGAAAACTCTGAAAATTAAATATGTCAAAGCCTCATGTCTTAGCTATTCAAATTGATAATCCACACTCTATTTCGAGTTATAACGAGTAAGAAACTTTTATTTTATTAAAGTGTTGCCGAATTGAATTCCCTTCTTGAAAAATGCCCAAGTTCTACTTTGATGGATTTCAATCCTATTCCTTTCTTGGAGCTTATTACCTCATTAAACCTTGAATATTATTTCTCAAGGTTGATTGATCCTATATCTCCATTCTCACACCATTGATCAAATAAGGCAAATAATTAAGTGTGAGTTAAATATATGATTAAGAGACTAAGAGTTTAAGACTAAGTATAGAACCTTAATGGAAGTCAAGGTTTGTTTGACCCGGGTCGCGGACCCGGGCTGAGAGCTGGGCTGAGAAAAGGAGATGGACCGGTCCTCCAACATTGGGCCGAGCCTTTAATTAGTGGGTTGGACACATTATTCTCTTGTGGACCAAAATTTAATTGATCTCCAATCCAACAATTAAACAAAACAAATTACCATTAATTAGAAATATTATCTCGAGATTACTCACAGGAGTAATTAATTAATTTTTATAATTTAACCAAGAGTTAAATTATACCATAGTTAATTGATTAAGATAATCAATTCCTTAATTGAGAAATATATCAATTAAATAAGAAGAACTACCACAACAATTATTAAGAAAATTCTTAATAATTTAAGTAGAAATAGCAACCCTTCACTTAAGTCGATTTATCGATCGAATCAAGGATCTCATTCTGATTCTTTGAATAAAGGTCAAGCGAAGGAGAATCTTAGCTGAGGAAGCGTTGCAGTTTGATGACAAGAGAAGAAAAGTTATTAAGGTGGGCTTTCTAAAATAAAAGAGTTTTATTAGCTGATATTAGTTCTTTTCAAAGAATTGTCATGCCATAAAGTTTCAAGTTTATGTATGATGCCTATCTGTTTTTGGCTTTGCCAAATTTTATAAGAATCGAATTCGGGTCCTTGTAAGATAGCGATCTTACTTGGATTAACGTGCACGCAGTGGCAGGCCACCTTAGCGAAGGTGTGCCGGTCTGGTGTCCGTGGAAGGTGTACAACTTCCCAGATGCAAGTAAGTTCGGATATGGCTGATTACTAAAGAACATAGACTGCAGTCGCTTTAAGTTCAAGTGTTTTAAGTACGCATATGCCTTTTTACTAAAACCCTATGTGTTACTCTTGCATGGCTGACAATTAAAGAAAATGTTTTGGCACCGTGTCCACTGGGTACCTAGAGTACTCAGCCCTGTACATATTTCCCATGTGCAGGTTGAGCGAAACAGAGTGAAGTGGCCGGTGGAGCTTTTGTCGAGTATAAGAAATCGAAGTCTCTTGGTGGTGTATGTCTTCGTACATGCATCCGTTTCCGCTGTGCTACTCAAACGTTATTCAATTTGGTTGTAACTTAAGTTAGAATGATGATGTCATCATACCTTGTTCGCTTTTTATGTCTTGGATTCTGAACCCTTAGTCATGATCGAGTCAAGTTCTTTATTCCCTTTTTATCATTCATTCCTTAATCGTCATTTCTTTTCCTTAAGTCACGAATTACCGAGCTAAGCTATTAATTAGCGAAGCACGGTCGTGACATTAGAAGTTCATGAAGAACTTAGAAAGAAGACGGTCAAGTATATGAATGAACAAAGAACTCGTCTATCCAAGAGGTACATGGCAGAATTCAATATTGTGATCAAAGCGTTGCTCGAGCTGACATCAGATAAAGTAAGGGACCGCAGGAATTCGCATCCGAATGCTCTAATGGATATTAGGTTAAGGGGGAATCAACGCTTTAGTGCTTGTTTGGTAGAAAAGGGGTGATAAGAAAAAAATTAGGGGAGGAATAGTAAATCATGATCTAAAACCAAGATTGAATTTTAAATGATGTTATTTGTTACTTGTTTGGTAGAAAGGATTAAAACATGATAGAAAAACAAAATTACTAAATTATCCCCATCTTCTTCCCCTTTCCTTTTCACATTTTCACTCAAAAAAAAGAAAAAAAATTCTTTTGTATTTCAATTTCAGAGGAAAAGATGTTCATTCCTCGCCGCAACACAGTAGCCAGCCACCAACATATTCTGCCATTGTTCTAGATTCAAGAACGCAGAGGAAACATACAATTGCAGTGGACCTTCGCCGACGGAGCTTTTATTTTTTATGGATGGGGCAGCGGCGACCTTCGCCGCTAAACGAACTCATTTTAAAAGTGAGTGCCGCTAAACGAACTCGTTTCAGAGGATGGGGCAGCTGCGACCTTAGCCGACGGAGCTTCATGTTTCAATGGATCTTTTTTCAACTCGTCTTCACCCAACTGCTGCGATTGGGCCGGCACCACTTGCTTCTCTCCTTCTGCTAAAAAAATAGAAAAGGAGACAGAGCATTCGCGCGGCTGTGGTGAGGGAGGGGGCGGCGGCGGCGGAAGGGTGAGGGAGGAGGCGGCGGCGGCCCTGCGGGTTTGAGGAGGTTAGAGAACAAAGGGTAAAATGGGGGTGGGTCTTCACTGTTGAAACCAGAAATCTAAAACGGGGGGAGGACGTCCGAAATTATTTCGTGGAACAACAGTGAATCTGACCGGGCCTTCCAACATATCACGGGCCCCTTCAATTTTGTATCTGGGCTACCAAACATATGATTAACCAAGATAAATGGTTCTATCCTGGTTCTATCCTAGGATTTCCGGCCTACCAAACACACCCTTAATGGAATTATTTTGATTAGATTCCAAAACCCCGCCTTAAAAAAAAAATCATATTATTTTTTTATGTTAATGCTTAGTTACATGTACACTTTAATGAACTAGAACCGCTCAGTTGTTAGGGAGTATACTATTATTCTTATTTTGTAACTTTGCAACAATTCAGGTTAAGCGCAAAAGCCTTCGAGCATGCCTGGAACAAAACGCGAGAATATGCTTCAAGTTGGAAGCGTCTCAGCATCTTGCCGCTCGAAGGATTTGGAGCGTGCAACACTTAAAGCGTAGCATAGTCTTTCAAGCCCGAAAGAAGCGTAACATTAAAGACGTTCCAAAGTGCAAGGCAGCGTGCATTCAAAGCGATAAGTTCACACACGTTTCAAATTCAAATCGATAAATGGCCTGCCCACTCTGCACGTATCATTAAATGCACCACAGTGTCAGAGTCCGAGGTGTCAACGCGGGATTGCTAAACGGAAAATAAATGCAGGACGAGTCAAAGAACGAAGCTAAATTCCAATCCTGTACAACAAGTTACAAGTAAGGTTTGCGCTAAAATGGAGAAGAAGACATCATCTCCTAACTGATTCTTTGCATCAAATCTACCTTTTCACAAATATTCAAGGAAGTTGAAGAGCACGTGCCACTTTCTTTCTAACGGGAAGCTGCCGATCTCCAACTATAAAAGGAGGTGTTGCAACTCATTTGAAGATTACTGAAACTACTTACAAGCTCTCAAGTCTATAGCAAGAATACTCAAAGCTTTTAGTGTTTGAAAAATTCTTTAAGTGTTCTTCAGCTTTCGTAATAGTCGAGTCCTTAGAAACCCTCAAAAGTTTCTGAGCAAGCAAAGCCATACATTCTCAAAGCCTAGATTTAAAACCCGTTTTCAGCCAAAATCTAGAAGAATCCTTACCTTTTACTTTGTATTCTTGTAACAGGATTCTTAAGTTAGAACTTTCGAAAAACTAAACCCCAACCCAAAGTTCGAGTCTATTGTGTTTAGATCGAGTTGTGAGTTATGTTTATGTTTTGATTAGATTGAGATTGTGAAGCTTAAGTTTGTATACTTAAGTGGAAGGTCGAGATCTAGGTATTGTTGTTGTTTTTAGGTCGCTCGAGAACCTGTTGGAATCTCTAAGGATTTGAAGTCTAGTTTGACTTCGAATCACTTCACTTGGAAGTATAAAACAAGGATGAGTGAATTATCCGAGCGTGGACGAATGGACATAGGAGTGTTGTTATTCCATACCACTATAATTGGTTGTGTGCTTTACTGCTTATGCTTTTAAAATTCTTAATACGCCTCGACTATAGCATTCACACACACACACACACTCTTAAACCAACTACCACACTTTGCAAGATAATATTAAAGCGAGTATAAAAAGGGCTCACACATTCCGCACAGTGCACTCTAGCAAAGCGCGAAACTTTAAAGCGTAAAACCCTTTAAAGCTCTGCACTTTACAAAAAGGTCGAAAAATGAAAAAGGAGTTAAACACTCCTTTACACACATATTGCCCCCCCCCACACACACACACGTGTGTGGCTTGCTACGGGACCAACAAAAGTTACCTCCTCATAATTCTCAAAACCCTCACTACATACTGCCGCCCCACTGCCCCATGGCGGTGGCGTTCGCCTTTCACGATCACATCCACCAAAGATACGAGAAACCCATATTGAAATGGGTCCTACCCAAGTTAAAATTGAAAATTAGAAAAGACAAACAACGAAGGCTAGTTATACGGATAGGTAATTTGTATAACTTAAAGCACATTAGGGTGGAATACGTCTGAAACGATACGTTGGGGTGATATACGAGTTGACCTTACACCCTAGGGGCTTATTTGTTACTTTTCCCTACCTTTAATAAAAAATATATAAACTTTATGTAGCATTAAAAAATATAATTGCATTACAAAACTACATAAAAAATCGTTTCATAACTATTTAGAGATAAGAAAAATAGAATATTATAACATCATACTCTTTCGTACGACCATATCTATATATATATATATATAAAATAGCAAAATAAAGGTCAATCAATCTTGAATTTTCTTGATTATTTTACTAAATTCTCATAATTTTGCCTATTTGATCAATACTTTAATCTAATTAATTAATATATATCATCATAGAATTTCAATTTGAATAGAAGTCTCAATCATTTATTATATATATATATATATATAGAGAGAGAGAGAGAGGGAAGATCACGTACAAATGTCTAGTTCCGTAAGAAATAAGAAGAAAATTCGGCCATCCAAATTTGTAGATCAATGGTGATGATTATTAAGCAATACCTGAATAAAAATATACCGTATTTGTATAAGAGGGGTTAATTTTGTACTTTTAGTCTAACTCAGCTACGGTTACATGAATTAAAAAAGGTAAATTGCAAGTTTCTATTCTACCATATATTTGCGTTTATTTCCAATGGAGAAGAGTTTGTTGTTTGTAGAACTATCTCTAGTTGTTTAGTTAACTTCCAATTTTTGAGTTGACGTTTTTAATAGTTTTATGTACACTTTGTGTTTTCCAAAGTTTTTATTGGTAGAGAAATAAATCAACTTTGTTGAATTATTTCGTTTATATGAGGTAATAAAAAAAACAAATAGTCGATGTTGTTTGTCTTGCTAAAATTGTGTTTTTTTTTTTTTTTTTTTTTTTGAGAATCTAAAATCGTAAATGTTTGAAGCGTTATATGATGCCATGTAATGCATTATAAAAAATCTGAAGATGCATTAAGTAAATGAAATTTCGGCCATCCAAATTTGTAGATCAATGGTGATGTTTATAACCAAAATGTATTGGTGTAGTAAGTAAATGCATTTTGTTTTTATAAATTAATGCATTCATGATCTCAAAATGAATTATGACTAAACATTGACTATCAAAATACAGTAATGCATGAAAACTAAATCCATAGTCAACGAAACTAGACCCTATATGAGAATCTAAACCCTAACCCCAGCCAAAACCCTAACCCAAAACTCAAAACCTTAGTCAAGAATCTAAACCAACTAGAGTTTAGTTTTTCCGACTAGGATTTAGTTTCCAAAACTATTAGGGTTTAGTTGTAATGCATCATAACATATTTTGTAATGCATTAGAAAAAATATTTTGCTTTTTTTTTTATGTAAAAAAATATTTTGCTTTTATAATTTATTTTTGCATCGTAAATTAGATTTATTAATTCTCAATTAGGATTGATTATCCTCAATTGAAATTTATATTTTTTTTCAATTTTTTCAACTTGAAATAAATGTTAAAATACAAAATCATGCATTATTACATATAGGAATGCATTTATATATTTTATTGAAGATTATGCATCATTAATATACTATTTTTATATATTGCATTACAAATTGTATAGCAATGCATTATAATATAAACCTATATGCATCATAGAATATAACGCATAATCTGGTGCATTAAAAATATGCAAATTATGCATTATAAAAAATGAATTGCAAACTAAATATATCATGTAATTAATCCTAACTAGTAGTTTACTAATTATCAATTACGATTCATTAATCTCCAAATGTTACTAATTTATCGCAATTGAAATTTATTAACATTTCAATTTCAATATTTTTGTTTTGCAGTGCATTTCAAAATACAAATTGATGCATCACATTCCATGTAGTAGTGCATTAATAATTTTCTTAAAGACCGTGCATAAGTTATACTCCGTATATTATTTGTGCTTGATGCAATGCAATTATGTAGCAATGCATTATTATATAAATATATATGAAGTCGTAGTTCAATAAATAAAAATGAAATCAAACAATGAAATGGAATGACAACAATTAATGGATGAAATGGAATGACGGAAATATCTCGTTTTTGTCTTTATATATTAATAGTTCGATTAATAGAAAGACTTTAGGTTTTAATTTAAATTGTTAAGTAAAATCCCTAGAAATCCGCCAAAATCTCATTAATGCATAATTAATCTATATATATATAAAAGTAAAATGATTTTGACGGTTTTCTTTTGCCGCCAATATTGGGCCACAATTGTAATTTTATATATTAGAAGTTATTTTCAAAATATCCGTTACTCCAATGGCAGTTGCAATCATTCTCAAATTTACGTATTAATTTAAGTATTAAATTGAACAATGAATTCTTAATAAAGTCAAAATCAGTTGCCACATTATCTCATTTAAAAACCCACAATTCAATATTTAAATAATTATTTGTGAATGCTTCAAAGAAAAAAATAAAAATTAATCATGAGAAAAAAAAATTCACCGATACACATAAGTTTATTCCCTTTAATTTTAGGCAAAAACTCGGGTGAGGACGGCCACATAGTGTGGCCGGGTCAAAGTGTCAATCTTTATGCATAAAAGTGTTAATCTATATGAATAAAAGTGTCAATCTTTAACATAATTATTTTACGAATAAAAGTGTCAATTTTAAAAAGTGTCAATCTTTATACATAAAAGTGTTAATCTACACGAATAAAAGTGTCAATCTTTTAGCCGGGCTCACGGTGAGCCATGGCTGACCCAAGTGTGCCCCTTAATTTTATTGTATTCAATACAGTATGAAGATAATTTTGCAAAATATTATAGATTTATTAACTGCACAACAATTATTATTTCAAAATAAATAATATATAAGCATGAAACAATTAATGATGTGTACGCATTCTATACACCATGATAATAAAAATAAATTATACTGTAATTATTTAAGCAATTAAGCAGTATATAGATTCTATTTAAGCATTGAATAATTATGAAAGGTTTGAGCAACGAATCAGAGCATTAAACAAACAAATAATATTTTATCAATGAATTACCACATACAACATCTCCAAGATTTACGTAAGTAGTTACACAAACCAACAACTACACGACACTATTAAATTGTAACAATCACACATTTCAGAACCGCTAGAAAATATTTAATAATTAAAATGTAATTATCCAAAAATCCGCTAACCAACTAAGGGAGTTTTAAACCCACCATTCACGATCTGCAACTTTGCGTCGACCATCCCACTACATTAACCTCTCAGCTTTTACTCTACATATAAATACCTTCTGATTCTACTACAGTGTACTTACGGAACAGAGAAAAAATAAAACATACTGAAAGATGGCGCCTCTATTCGTAATGATCAAGGATCTACATCCAGAGAAATCAAATGTTTTGAAACTAAGAGTAATCCAGAACTACAAAATTCCCCAAATCCAAAAAAAACATGAAAACTACTCGCAAGATTTTTTTTAAAGTTTATATCTATTTTTCTTTACAATTTGAAAACTAATTCTTATTTAATAATTATTTCAGAGAAGTAGAATCCATGGCAACATTCAAAAACTATCAATCTCTAAATTCGATGGGCTGCTCCAAGAAGGGAAAGTGTACGCTATAATGAATTTTATACTTGCATGTAATAATACTAAGCGTTAAAAAACTACATCTTGTGCCCACGTGATGAATTTATTTAAGCATACTAGAGTGGCGGAGATACCAGATAATTCAATCCCGAATTATCATTTGAACTTGAAAAACTTTGTCGAGATTGCAGCCGGGAAGCAAATCCCAATTCTACATTGGTAGGTATTAGTTTTAAATTTTTAACTTTTTTTTTCTTCCTGAAATCATTTTCTTTAACTAGCAATTTTTTTTGCAGAAGTGATGGGAGTTGTAAAAGATAGCTGGAAGCCCGTTGACATAACAACAAGTTGCTATTTTTTTTTCATCATGTTTACATATTTCAATTTGTATTAATTTTGTACACAAGTTATTTTTCAGGAAGAGAAAACACTAGAGTGCAAAAATGTGGGAGAACTACGCAAATGAGTTAGATTATTAAACACCGGTGCAGAAGAACCAGTTGCAGTTCTTCTTAAATTCTGCCGTACATCGATTTTCAAAGGTAAGAAGAATAATAAAATATTATGTGCATACAATACAAATGTCATAAAATAATCACACTATTGAATTTTGGCATGAGAATTAACAGTGCAAAACTCTTATCATGCAACTCAAATTCTCTTCCAAAAAGTTTTTAAATTGAAAGAAATGCGTGAAGAGTAAATATACTGGAATTATCGGAGTCGTCGCGGACTACAAATTTTGATTTTTGAAGACGATAGAAATGATAGTTCTACAACGACAAATGTTATATATAAGGAAGTGTTCCAAATTATATAATATCGTGTATTTTAGTGCAGTAATATAATAAATTTTTTTCTAAAAATATTTCATCATAATTTTTATCTATAATATTTAAATTTGTTTGCTTTTAATTTTTGTATATTTAATGATCGCCGTGCATCGCACGGGTAAGCGTACTAGTTGGTTGTAAAAATATTCTATTTTACCCTCAAGTGTATTTCATCCGAACAATTTAAGGAAACTAACTGTAATGCACATTCAATCCTAGCCGTCTAATTTGTGTTAATCTAAGGCCGATGGTGCTTCTCATTTCTTACACTAAATGAGTTTTGTACATGATCTCATCCCTATATATATATATCTATATATACATATAGGTAGTAGATCATATGAAAACTAATTATTACGTAAAACCTGCAACCCATCATAAAATATTGCATTTTATGCATAAAATTATACATTTTTATGCAAAAATGTTGCATAATAAAATATATTATTTTATATTATTTTTATGCATATAATGCATTATTATTGAGAATTTACATAATAAAATATATGATTTTATATGATTTTATATTATTTTTATGCATATAATGTATTATCATGAGAATGTAACATTTTATGCTAAAAATGCAACACTTTGGTGCATAAAATGCAATATTTTATGATGGATTGCAATTTTTACGTAATAATTAGTTTTCACCATAACGCATCCCTATATATATATATATATATATATATGAGAGAGAGAGAGAGAGTATTGATATGCTAAGAGCCTTTATGTGAGCGATTGTGAGCGACAATAAACAACTCTCTTAGCCACCTTCTCTCTCCTCTTTCCCCCTCTCCTTTACACAAATTTATAAACATTCTGGCATAGATTAGGAATTTTCTTGATTTATTGATTCAAGATTAACGACTAGACCCTTTATATTCAATTATTCATCGAAATCGATACCAATTAATATAAAACAATTGAATGACATTATTTGCAGAGAAAGAACCCAACAGAGTAAGAGAGACGGGTACAATAATTAATTAATTCTAATTAAGAATTTATAAACCCTAACTGACTAAACCCTATTGGCGATCGCTAAACCCCATTGGGAATCCATAAACTCCATTAATACATTAGATAATTCTCAAAAATTGAAAGAGGGAGAAGAAATTATTTCAGAAGGAATAAGAAAAAAAAAAGTTAGACGGTGAAAACGAAGAAGGAAATATAAGGAAAAGGAAATTAAAATAATATAGTTGTATAATTGAAACGTAAGTAAATCAACAACTGAAGCTGACGTGGCTTCGTTCGCTCACGGATCGCTCATGAGTTGACGCCCAACATATCAAAATTATATATATATATATATATAGATTTGATCTGCTGGGCTACTACAATAGGCGACTTCATGAGCGACTCTTCTTTTCCTTTATTTATTTATTTTTTTTCCTTTTTCTTTATCTCTTATCATATTTTATAGAAAAAAGTAATAGTGTAGTGTTTAGGTAACTTTTTATCAAATAATATGTTTTGGAAATTAATATTTATTATTTTAGGGTTTAGTAATCTCAATTAGGGTTTTATTAGTTTCTAATCAGAATTTAATAATTCCCCAACTAAGTTGAATTTTCATATATTAGTACAATTTAACATTAATTTAATCAATATAAAAAAAAGGAAACGAAAAAAATTGTTGTGCGTGAAAACTCATCTAGATTACATTTATAAATCAATAAAATAATAGGAAGAAAGAGGAACAAATAATGCATTAGAAGATGAGACCAAAATAAAAAGGAAAAAGAATGCAGAAAATGCTGATCAATTATATATATATATATATATATATATATATATGTATATAGGTGGAGGATCAAATATGATCCTAATCTTGGGTAGTAACTAGGATTCTGTAACACCCCAACTATTTTTCACGGGCCTAAATAACTTAGCGGATCACTCATTGATTTTGAATTGGGCCAGAATAGTGGTTACTTAGTATTACAAGAATAATAATTCAAATACAAAGTCCAATTAGCATTTCGGAAAATACATGGCCGACATGAGAATAGTTAATTGTTTGTCCAACTCTAATATTGTTGATTAGTTAAATTAAATGATTAATTAGTTTGGACATAGAAATTCGGATATATATATATAAATAACAAGAATTAATTAGGCCAGAGTAGTACTTATATATGCGTATCAAGTAGAGTTTGATATATAGAAAATAAAAGCCAATTTGGATTAAATGGGCTAAGCTTGTCAGTGTTTCAAATTGATGCAATGCAATACTAAACGTATGTGTGTTGAATTAAATAAGAAAATAACACTAGCCATTAGCCTTATTTGGTTTAATATTATAATCAATTATACTTCCATCTAGAGATAGACTACACGTATGACTCTCAATCCTCACTTCTTCCCAGCTTCTTACACGTCTCTTCTTCCCAAACATGTGTAATATGTAAATACTTTACATATCTCGTTTTAGGATAAAAACTCATATGTCGCCTTCTCTCTCAGAAATTATAAGAACAAGTTCAGACAACCACCCCTGTAAGTAAGTTGCTCTATTTCTTCCATTTATGTAAATCCCATAAAGCATAATTGTACACTAGTCCATCAGAGTAATTGTTATTGTTAGTTCACATATTAAGCTTCATGTATTATGAGCTAAATTTGTAGATTCCTATTTAATATCAAAATCCTCTCACGTGTATCCATGAAATTAGATTGAGAAGATAATATAAATTGGTTGAGTGGGAAATTACAATTGGAGTTGTTCGGCCATGCTTAAGAATGAAATAGATTAGATGGGGTAAGCTGCTTATACGGCAAGAGCCATCGCCGGAAATAGAAGAAAGATGGAGAGTATCTTAGCGGCGTGAGTTGGGAACTTGGGAGATGGATATGTTGGCAAAGAGGATAATTAAAAAGGAACAAAAGTATTGACCTTCAATCATAAATGAACTTAAGATTTGAGCTTTAGAACTAAATTGGAAATGGACTCTAATTAATTTAGATAAATGGGATACTATTAGGGGTTGACCATTTAATCCATTTAAAGTATGTGCTACGTTTATGAATCAAACTTTTTAAATATAAGAGTTATTTGATTTGGTTTGTAATTCATAAAGTTGCTTATGTTCTGTCTAGTAACGAAAAGGCAGAGAACATAGAATTGGATGGCAATTAACTAAATGTTTTAAGAATTAAGTATTTAACTAGAAGCGGATTGCTCAGTGATCTTACAATTTACGATAGTACAGAGGTCTACTGCCTACTGTTATAATAATAAGATTATCACAAATATTGAATCAAATATATGAGCCTATTCAATCTACGGTTAGTACAGTGTAGCTATCAGCTGATGATATTATTAAAGGAATAGTTTTGCATATATTGTAGGCCGAGTTTTGGAAGAGTCGACTTAACTATACGAAGCCCAAGGCCGTTACTTAGCTCCCGACTACAAGGTGGGTTTTTATTTACCAAAATATTTATGAACTATGTTTTACAATATTTCGTCTATTATTGAATTACGTGTTTATTTTACTGCTCATGTGGATTTGACAATGACCTGTACAGAGGAATTCCGAATACAGTTTACAGAATATAGTTTATGTGATCACATAGGGTCTGTCTCCACTACAGTATGAGCTTACAGTTATTTTACGAATGTCCAAACATGATTTATTGCTATGGATATTTTATGGACGAAAATTGTATGACAATGCCCACTGAGTGTTCAAACACTCAGCCCAAATACTTTTGAATGTTTTCAGGTAATTAAAAAGCGAGAGCTGGTGGAAGAAGTAGGCCTATATGACCTCTTTCTTCAAGTTTTGACCCGAATGGTTACTTGTAGTCATATATTTTTCAAGTGGTCAATTATATGAAAAGATTATGCTTCCGCTATATTCAATAATATCGAAACAACTTTATGGATAATGTCGTACCTTGTATGATATAAATTTATATGTAATATGGTCATATTTTGACGAGTCTTCAATAAATAAATATTTTAAATTTGTTATTTGACTCGTCTTTGTTATTGGAAGCCTTTTAAAATATTAAGGTTGACTAGTCGATCTATTTTCTCATTGTCAATTTACTAATAAGTGTTTTTTTTTGTGTATTGATTTAAATTATTTATAAAGGAAATATATTTTCAATATTATTTTTCGATATGAGAAAAATAGGTACAATGTTTGGAAATTTTATTATTGTAATTTTTGAGTTTTTCTTCTTTCGTGTGCGTTTGGTAGCGCCTTAATCTTTTTTTGAGTCGGGGTGTTACAGATTCGATCCTACCCATCAATTTTTTTTTTAAATCTACGGCTGTTAATTATTCCTACATTTATTCATATATATTTATCTATTACATATAAAAAGGTAAATAAGTTCTTTTTGTTTATAAATTGTAACTGGTCCCCATCAATTAAGGAATTCATCACATTGATTGCCGTATTCACTTCTTTCCACCGAGAATAATTTCTCCTTCTTCATCGTAGTATGTCAATGAGTATAGTTTCTTCTATCCACATAATTTTTTCACAAAGTACCGCCAAAAGGAAAAATGAATTCTCCAGGAGTGTATATGTTTACTTTTCATATATTATTGATTATGATGTATATTTTTTTTAATTGGCATACTGCATGATTTTCTGTTTGGTATAATCGTTTGTACTTTTTCATTGTTTCTGCATTTTTTCTTTTGGACTGTTATGCGGGGTTTGAATGGTAAAGGCATAGACAAAATTGGGTATAAAGTATAGACCATGAATTGAATGGACATGAATTGTTTGTTGAAATGTCTACAAAGATACGTCGAAAGTTAAGATTTTGGAAATTAGAAAATAAGCAAGATTTATATCTTAAATAAGCAATTTGGATTGAGTTTATTAGTTTTAGTCGAGGTCATAGAATTGTAGATATATTATTATTCTTAAAGTATTTTTCAATATATGTGTAAGCTATTGGTTTATAAAAATAAGCACTTCATAATACATGGCTTCATAGTATTGTCTCTGTTAAAAGAATTTTCAAGATATATTATGTATGATTTTATTCTCCTTTTCTTTTTCAATGTGCACATAACCAAATATTCGAGCTGAAAGTAATAGAGTTCGAATTGATATTTCGCCCGGATTGATAGAGTATTATGTACCTGAGTGTAGTTCTTTGGCCACCTATCTTTATTATCTACCAAAGATCTCAACACAAAATCACCCCAATCCCACTCATGCAATCTTGTAACATCATCAAAGCAACTCATTATCTTAGGGTTAACTCTCCCAGTCGTGCTGCTATCTACTAGACACACTATCATTAATATAATGAAATGGCGTCGGACCATACACTATCATTAATAATGAAATGGCGTCGGAACCATACTCCTCCATCAGTAAGTTTGAGTATTACTTGAGACAGAAGTCGTGGTGTTATCTTTCCTCGATATTCTTCTTCAAAAAACTATTTCCACTCCTCCATCAGAGCCCACGTTTGGGTTTTCTTTGGTTCAACAATTTGTTGTTTCCCTCTCGGAAATCCAAATACACGTTGGACATCATTGGGTACAACATCTATTTTTTTGCCATCACGTAGTCTTCACAACTATTTGCATCAAATTTGTCAAGAACCCAGTAACTAAGCATCGACGGTACCTCTTTTATCCGTAACGATAGTATGTGGCCGAAACCCATGTCTCTTACTTCTTTTTTTTGGATCTCGTTCAACTCAAGAATGGTGTTCACAAATATTTGCGGACATATTCTACATTTAAGCATTGGAAGCCCATCCATCACTCTTGATTTTTTGTTTTTATTGACACCTAAAAAATGAGCAATTCCAATTAAACAAATAAGCACTTGAAACTTAGATGATAAGCACTTGAAACTGAGCAATTCAAAATAAACGAATAAGCACTTGAAACTTATATAGTAAGCACATGAAGAATGAGAACTTTCACGACATAATGAGCATTTGTAATTGATATATTAACCACTCAAAAATGAGCAATTTAAATTGAACAAATAAGCACTTGAACGTGAGATGATAAGCACTCGAAAAATTGGCACTTGACATTAAAAATGAGCAATTCAAATTTAAAAAATAAGCACTGGAAAATTACATACTATGCACATAAAGAATGAGAACTTTCAAGACATAATAAACATTTGAAATTGATAAATAAACCACTTGAAAATTTAGATACTAAACACTTAAAAAATGAGCAATTCAAATTGAACAAATAAGCACTTGAACGTGTGATAATAAGCACTCAGAAAGTTAGCACTTCAATAAGCAATTGAAAGTTATATAATAAGCAATTTAAAATGAGGTAATAAGCACTAAGCATATATAAATTAAGCACTGTATATTCATGAAAAAAAAAATACTAATAAAAATTACACATCCTCCAATTATAATGAACCAATCATTACAAATGCTTATTGTAAATAATCAACTATGAATAAATAATTAAGCAACTATAAAATTATAGTAACCAAAAACTTTAAAATTCCTAACCTCCATATGTATCAATCATTTCTTCAGTTCTTTTAGTAATCATCGCCTACTATCCCACAGACTCTTCTTTATCAAATTGCGTGTTGCAGAGATTGCATTGTATAATTATTATATGTATTCATCTCCACAAAGATGTGCAATCCAATCAATGAAGAATTAGCACCGTGATACTAGCCTATCATTAAGATTATGCCATTTATGTAATGTATATATTTACTACAATATCCTCAATCCAATATATATTAGTAGATATGTTCAATAACCGTAAATAATTAAACTAATCAATCTAATTATCTTGGCCATTCATTTATGCAAGATCTAGGGTGGAGGTTGGATCCTAATTCCTACCTAAGGGGTGGTTTCTATTGGATCCATTCCCTATATATATATATATATATATATAAGCATATAGGTGGAGGATCAAATGAGATATATATAAATTTATTGCATATTAATACTTTGTTATGTTTTTTTCATAATCTAAAAGGGTTGTTGAGTAATATTAGTTTGTATGTAACGCATTGTCATTAATTATTGGAATTCTAGCATGCTAATCTTCACTAATCATTCCTTATTGAAGAAAGAGAACTCGTTTTTTGAACTACAAGAACAATAAAGGAAAATGTCTCTTATTTTCTAGTTATTTTTATCTAGGCGTGCCTTCTTTTTTTTTTTATTTTTTTTTATGCATAATGTTTTCATATTGTTTTTTCGAGAATTCATTGATTTAGTTAGGTGTGTTTTTTGAATAATTCATTTTTGTTTCTCATATTGTTTTTTTTTTTTGGGCATCTTGATTGGAATTTAAAATTTTTATTTTACTATAATTTTTTTTTTTGGTGAGATATAAACATGTGTTTTTGTAAGTATGCAATTCGGGAGGTATAAATTAGCATTTTCAAAATAAAAATTTATTGTAAATAAATATTTGTAAACTATTTCTCATAAATAAGCAATTCAAGTTGTCTAACTAAGCAATTTGAAAAGCATTTCAATATATTTAAATAAGCAATTCAGATTGTCTAAATAAGCAATTCGATGTATCTAAATAAGCAATTCAAATGGTCTAAATAAGCAATTCGATATATCTAAATAAGCAATTCCAATTGTCTAAATAAGCAATTCGAGCTTTCAAAAAAAAAAAAGCATTTCAATTTATCTAAATAAGCAATTTGAGAATATAACTAAACAATTTTAAAGTAATAAGCTTTTACTTGACTGCAAATAAGCATTTTTAAAGCTCTAAATAAGCAATTCATAATGTGCAAATAAATAATTCAAGAGATCTAAATAAGCAATAGAGACAAGCTTTTTTTTTTATCAGGTAGAGACGAGCATTTGTTTTACTATACATAAACAAATATAGAGGTATTAGGTAAGCAATTCACAATATATAAACAAACAATTCATAAACTATAGATATAAAATAAGCAAATGATAAAGTGTAAATAAGCAATTCATAAGGTATAAATAAGCAATTCGATTAGTAATGCTTAATTAGTAGTAATAATCTACGTGTCCTGAAAAAAATGTTACGCTCAATATTATTAAATACTCCCTCCATTTCATGGAGAATGACCACTTTGCTTTTGGAACTTCTGGCACGTTTTTCCACGCTTCAAAATGATGGGTTTTAAAATGGATTTTTTAAGATTTCTTTCTTTTACGGGATACTACGACTGTCGTAGTATCCCGTAAAAGAAAGAAATCTTAAAAAATCCATTTTAAAACCCATCATTTTGAAGCGTGGAAAAACGTGCTAGAAGTTCCAAAAGCAAAGTGGTCATTCTCCATGAAATGGAGGGAGTATAATGCTTACTGTTGATCAACGTGTTGCTTAAATATGATTCACATGTTCCAAAAATGTAATGCTTGATATTCATAAATGTAATGCTTAATGTTCATAAATTAAAATGCTTAATACTAATCTACATGTCCGAGAAAATGTGATGATTAAATTTTCGGTTTGCTCAATTTGTGTAATATAATTCCTCTTTCTCAGCCATATATGTAGAGATTGATGAGATATGGAGATTCAATTACTACATTGCCCTTATCGGGTCCTAGGTGTTATTCAAATTTTAGTTATATAATATTATCTGTTTATATGAGATTAAATCCTAGCCACAATAAATTATGGAATCAACGGTTTATAATGGTTCCTAGTTAACACCTAAGGGTTGGTTTCTATTTGATCCACTCCCTATATATATGTGTTGGTCCCGAAAGTGACTAACACACGTAGAGGGGGGGGGGTGAATACGTGTGTTGAGAAGTGTTTAACTTCTCTTTCGTTTTTCAGTCTTTTTATCGAGTAGACGCTTCGAATGTTAGTGAGGCTTTCGAAGCTTCTCGCTCGTGTGAGTATTGTGCGGAATGTGGTGAGACTTAATTTTCTTGTGAATTAAAACCAAGTTAGTATTTAAAGCGTGTAGTGTGTGTATGTAATAAATCAAAACTGTAAATAAAGTAAATAGACACAAACACTTATAGTGGTTCGGAGAGCCTCTTCTACCTCCACTCTATCACGACGGGATGAATACCTTCACTTGGTATCCCTTGTTTTATACTTTCAAGGGAAAGTGATTCAAGGCTAGTAACTAACTTGCACTTGAATCCTCAGAGATTTCACGGGCTCTCGAGAAGCCTTACAACAATAAATCTTTGCTACAAAATCTTTACAACCTTACAACTCAATCTAACACGATAGACTTGGTTTTGGGGTTTTTTTAGGTTTTCGTAAATGAGAATCCTTTACAATGTAGATCACAAGTAAAGAGATAAGGATTCTCGAAGCTAGGTTATGGATATATGCGGTTGAGCCTAGAAAGAAAGTAGTTGCAATACTCAAGAAAACAAATTTCTTGAGGACACACTAATGTGAAGCGCTTCGAAAGAACTAAAAGAATGTAAAGGATAATTTGCTAGAGTTCTTGCGAGTAGTATGCTTGAATTGTTTGTACGTGCGTTAGTTTTAGTGTGTGTGCAACTCCTTCTATTTATAGTAAGGAACCCTACTTCCCGTTGAGAGAGAAGAGGTTGTGTGTTCCTTAAGTTCCGGATTAGTCGGTGGGTGTCAGTCCTTTTTCAGACTGTAAGCTACGAAGGGATGTCAGCCGCACCTAGAGGTATGGTGACTTTCACCTACCTTAACCTTTCAGACTGTAGCTGTATCTGTTGTGCAATGGCGTGTTGACACGTAAGGAACGAATCAGTCCTTATGTCAAAAATTCAAACTTGAATTCTGGGTCAACTTATCACCTGCACTGATTGACGCTTCTAAGTACAGCTCCGTATCAGAGATGCTTTGGGTGAGCTGACTTGAGAGCGCTTCGCTTCTACTGAACGGAAGCTCGCTCTAAGCATCTTCATTTGAAGTGTCTCCATGACGCTTTGTCAAACTTTATTGCTGACGCTTTTACTGCTGGAGCCGATTCGCTTCCTGACGCTTTGCGAACTCTGACTGCTTAATCCTTAGTGTTTCTAGACTGAAACAAAAGCTTCCTAACATGCAAGCTTTGCTAAGTAAACTTATCTAGTTCGTCAGAAATAATAAGGGAAATATTCTACAGAGGGTTTTGGAATCGAATCAAAACAAATTGTTTATTAACTTGATTCAAGTTCCCCCTTAACATAATATCCCAACAATATGTGTGTGTGTATATATGCAGCCACGGAACTGAGGCGTTGAATTGACGCGGACTTGTGAAGCTGGGAGAGAGTGGGGAAGAAGAGGGAGCATCCGGCATAGGTGGACAATGGTGGCGGAGATGACCGGAAAGATGGATACTAACGGTGGTGTCAGAGGCTTTTTTGGGGAGTGCGAACTGGGGAAATGAGCTGTGGTTGACGGTGGAGGCGTGGAGCGGTGGTTGACATTGGAGTGAAGGGCGGTGAATTGAAGCCAGTGCAATTTGGAGCAGAATTATGAGAGAGAAAGAAAAGAGGAAGAGAGAGAGAGGTGAATCTTATTTTCTTTTTTAATTTATTTTTTTTTCCCCAAATTTTTCTCCCTTTTTCAATTCTTTTTTTCTTTTTACAAATTCTCTTTTAAATTAGTGTGAAAATTTATAATTGAAATGTGTGGGGTGACCGACCTATTTCGATGGCTGGAAGAAATTAGTAAAAGTGAAGGTATGTCCTTTTTGGTCATTTTCAATCATTACATATGAGCTTATAAGCTCAATAAGCCAAATACTTTTTCATCTTATAAGTTCCTAAAAATTTACATCTTATAAGCTTCTTAAACATCTTATAAGCACTTGGTGCTTATAAGCTCTTGAAAATAAGCTTAGCCTAACGGGCCCATAAAAAAGTCGTTATCGAAAATTTCGGTACGATATCTCTTCGTCGATGATTAGAAACTATGGAGTAGTACAGTAGCAAACTCAATCGACTTAAATATTCAATAATTTCTTCTTTTAAGTTTTAACGCCGAGAGATCCATGAAATTCCTAATGCATATTTACAATAAAGTAAGGTTGTGTTTGGTGGATGAGATAAACCCGGATAAGACTAATAATCATGGCTAAAATGGATGTTTGGTAGCAAGGTATATATTCTCGGGGGCCCAAGATAAGAAAAAGGCCCGCCGTTATTCCACTGTTCCCTTGTGTTAATTAAACACACCTCTCACCTCAGATTATATATCCCAACGAGAACAGTAACCCGAATAATAAAGTCAATTACCCTTTTGCTCTTGGTTCAAGGATGATGCCCAGCTCCTTCCTTCTTTGTTTTTTGTCTCTTCTTTTTCTTTATTTTTTCCTTTTGTTTTGGCCGACGTGGGTGTAGTACTTTTCTTATTCTTTTTTTTTTCGCCGTTTTTGTTTTCGTTTATTCTCTCTCTTTTTTTAATTCTTTTATTTTGGTTTGCTATGTTACTTTAATAATATTAATAACAAATTAAATTAGATTACAGAAAATATATAAGATTTGATTATGAAATTAAAAAAAAAAAAAGATATGCAAATAAAATTAAAGTAGTTTACAAAATTACAAAAAAAAAAATAGATAACACAAAAGTAGGTTAGAAGGTTTCTGATCGATCGTGGATTTTAGAGTGTTTGTGCGATAGTAAGATTTGCAGAAAAATAAGAACACAAGAGTTTACGTGGTTCGATCTTTTGGTTAGATCTACGTCCACGGAAAAAGGAGTTTCTTATATTAATACTCTCGAGTTTACAGAATGACCCCCCTTCAATCTATCCTAGCATCACTATTTATAGGCGCCCAATAGCAGTTTCAGCCAAGGTCGTGGCAGTTACAACCGAGGTCGTGGGGTGCCACATCAGCAGTCGTGGGTTAGAGATCGTGGGTTGGAGATCGTGGGTCGGCCGAGCTTCTATGCTCTTGAATTACACTTGCCCCCGTCAAAATTAATATTTTGACGAAGTCGAAGTGCGTACCGCCTCGTCGAACGAAGTCGGGCTTGAATAGTCGTGATGTGAAGGGCGCGACTGTTGGTGTCAGGGTAAGTAGGACACGCGTCGCTTTTTTATTGGAGCAGGCGGAGAGGCGGGATTTGAAAAGGCGTGCCTTTGCTTATAAAAGCTTCCAATGTACGCTAGAAAATATTTTTCCCCCTCAATCGATTTCCAATTGTAAGCAAGAGAGAAAACCCTAGACCAAAATTCTGCAACCGCCGCCGCCGTTCAGTCTATTTCCCGGTGATTTGTAGTCGGAAAAAGCTGTGACAAGTAAGTACTTCCCTTATAATAGATTCTTCTTCTTCTCCCCAAGTAGGTACTGATAGTGCGAACATAGAGATTTCGCATTCGCCGTTTAGGGGATTTCCAGCGAAGGTTTGGTTAAATGTATATACTCGCGCGTTAGTCCCGCCGGCGTTTCGAGAAATCAAATTCCCACCGTTGGTTGGGTCCAACGCCTCTCTGGCATGTGCCTCCACCATGTCTATCTCTCATATACAGGATTTGGCTCGTCGTTTCTTATTTCCCGAGTCGATCGAACTGCTTCTACCTCGTGATGTCGATAGGGGTAATTATCATCCCATAGGATTTTTTACCGTATATGAAGACTATCTTCATTTCGGGCTACAGTTTCCTTTGAATCCTTTTTTGTCGAGCTGTTAGAGGAATTGCAACTGGCGTTAGGCTAGTTGGCACCTCCCTCCATCAAGCAGGTCGTAGGGTTTTATTTCGAGGTCAGCCGCCGTGGTGGTACGCCTACTGTAGATTCGTTTCTTAGGTTTTTTAGACCTAAGCTTGGTCCAACGGGGTGGGCATACCTTTCCCCTATTAATAGGTTTAAGTTAGGGACGCCCACCAAGGTGCCGAACTGGCAGAAGAAATTTTTCTTCTGCCGGACTGAAGGCGTGCCATTGTATCCTTGGACCAAGGATAAGTTCTCGTCTCGAGACACTGGGAAACCCGTCAGTGAGCTCGAGACGGACTTGATGAGCGTCGGCCTCATTGAGAGGGACTATTCGGAGGCCGATCTCGCAGGTCATGGGCTAAGCCCATATAATTTCGTATCCACTGCGGACTTGGATGAGGCCCTGCTTTACTACTTTGTGTTCGGCCTTCTGTTGGTGTTGACTGATGTTCCCCCCTTTTTTTTTTTTTTTTTTTTTGTAGTGGACGCTCAAGCTATCCAGGCCGCTCTCCAGATTAAGAACAAGAGGAAGAGGCAGAAGCCCTCTGCTTCCGTGGTGGAGAAGGCGACTTCGGCGACGTCGTCAGAAAGGACAACCGACCTAGGGAGGTGGGTGTCTGTGAGCTCACAACTGGACGCCCCCGTCCTAAGCTCCCCTCCATTGCCGTTGGTGGGCCAACGACCTCGACGACCGTTACTTTCGTTGGATGACGAAGTGACGATCGTCGAGAGTGGCCCGACCTCGGGCCAAGGATATGCACGGGAGATGTCATTCCCTGAGGTGAGTGTAAAACTGGAAGTAGTTGTATATGGTGATGGTACTATCTAATAAAGTTTTCCCCTCTTTTGGTTTTGGTTTTTAGGAAGCCGAGGTGGCTTTAGACGGGTTGCGAGGCTTGGCGAACTTCATCACAAGTGGAGTTGCCAAGTTCCAGAGAAAGGTTGCCGAGGTCGCGGCGGTGGAGGATCGGCTAATGGCTAAGATCTCTGTCGCCTGAGGCCGCGGCACAGGCAGCAGCGGAGAGGGAGGCGGCAGCTTCGGCTGTCGTCGAAGAGGCGAAGAAGAGGGCTGCCGAGCTAGAGGCAGAAGTGGGTCGGCTGAGGACCCAAGTTGCCGGAGTGGTAGCGGGACAGGGAGGTGTGTTCCGCGCTTTGGTGGAATGAGTCTTCCGGTCTACGCACTTCTCTCGGATGGCGGTTCAGCTGGTGAGTGCCATGAGCACCCCGGTTGTCTCAACGGTGATTGACGATATCGCCAAGGACATCCCGGATTTGGACAAAACCAAGTACGGGTATGCTACCATGATGGAGGAGGAGACACTGCGTGACTTTGCCGAGGTGCTTTTGGAGTACACCTCCTCAATTCCGGTTGTCGCAGAGGAGTCCGCTCAACGAAGGTGCCATTTAGCGATGTCCCGTTGACAGGTACGAACTCCTGGAGACGGTCATTGCCGATCTGCTGAAGAGGCCGGGTGGGGAGAGGACCACCAAGGAGCCAGCCCACGATGATCCAAAGGAGCCCGAAGTCGAATCAGAGGTCGGCCTAGAAGGAGAAAATCGTGATGGAGTCAACTGACGCTTTTCACGATTTTTTGGCTTCTTTCCCTCTTTCTCTTTTTTTTTTTTTTTTATAGCCTTGTACTTCGTCACCATTAGGGTGGCGTTTCATTTGTCGTGTTCGGCTATAAATAAAAAGGTTTTTTGTTGAAACTTGCTTGTATTTATTCTCTCTAGTCTGCTCTCGATTTTTTCAATGCTTCTCACTTCGTGAGAGAAATATCTGAGCTTCGCCGAACTGTAGAAGTAACCGAGCTCAATGCTTTGAACTGGAAGAAGCAAGCTGATAACATCGAGGTCGAGGTTGAAGTGAAGCTTCGAACTGCTCAGGAAAAGCTTGATGAAGTGCATGCGAAGTATCTGGAGCTCGATGACAAGTACCAGCAAGCTTTGGACGACATCAAAACTTGCAAGGAGATTGTCGTGGAGCATACGGAGTATAAGGCTATTATTCACCGAGCTGGGGGATCCACCATTTCTGAGACCTATAGTAAAGTCAAGGAACTTCAGGCTCGGTGCCGAAGCTATAGGAACCAATATGGGAAGGATTCCTGGTAGGTTCGGGATGAATTTGAAGAACTCATTCATGTGGCGAGCATCTACGAGATAGTCCTTGATCGGTTTCTGAAGTTGAAGCGACGTATTTTGTCAGAGGCTGAGTTTTCGACTTCGGTGACCCCTGGTTCGGATCCGACGTTGCTTGACCGTACTTCTAGAGAATTCTTGGAAGGTGAATCTTCGAGGTCTGTCGACCCTGATCCTAGGATTGTCACACGCGATTCTCGAGAATTTTACAGTCAAGAGCGGCGGTTGGCACCTGGACGAGGTTGGGGTTGAGCGAGCCAAAGTGTTCGAGGTAGAGGTCGAAGTTTGGCTCCTGGACGAGGTAGAGGCAGGCTTAGTGTAGACGATATTTTGAACTTTAATTCTGGCAGGGATTTTGCTAGAGATTGGCTTAGCTTTAGTCAGCCAAAACCTCCGGGTTCCTCGTATTCTTAATGTAATATTTGTACATTTTTTTCCATTCAAATAAAACAGAAATTTTTGCACTTGTATTTAAGCTTTTCATCCTCGTCTTTAACTAAGGTAGATTCCCTTGTTTTAAACGAAGGCAGCTTTCATGTAGCCACTTCGTCGGGTGACGAAGTTTAGGCTTTCAGTTAGCCACTTCGTCCGAGAATGAAGTTAAGGCTTTCAGGTAGCCATTTCGTCGGGTGACGAAGTTTAGGCTTTCAGTTAGCCACTTCGTCCGAGAGCGAAGTTAAGGCTTTCATGTAGCCACTTCGTCGAGTGATGAAGTTTAGGCTTTCAGTTAGCCACTTCGTCCGAAGATGAAGTTAAGGCTTTCAGGTTCCTTATTTGTCGAATTTATCGATAGGGGTGGTCCCCTTACGCGCGTTTAAGTGTTACTCCGAAGCAGAGTTTAATTTGTGTAATCCTCGTCAGGATTTTAAAATCGAGATACTCAACATAAACGAGAGAGAGACGTGCAAAATGTATGCAAAAGATTTAAGCAAGTAAATGAAAAATTAAAATTTAATTGATAGAAGACTGAAGTTAAAATAAGACAAAACTTGACAAGATCACCCGACTCTTACGACCTAAATGAACTTGAACATTACTCTCCGTTTATACAAAGTATCTCTTTAAGTGAGTAATGTGCCATGTATGGGGTATGGGCTCACCAGATAAGTGGGCGAGCTTGTACGACCCTTTTCTGAGGACTTCTTGAACTCGGTATGGTCCTTCCCAGGTGGCTTCTAATTTGCCGAGCTTCTCCGCCTTACTGACCTCGTTATTCTGAAGTACGAAGTCGCCTACTTGGAGCTGCTGATGCTTCACCCGGTTATTATAATACCGAGCTACTTGTTGTTTGTATCGAGCTTCTTGTATATAGGCTTGTTCCCATTTTTCTTCTAGCAAATCCAAGTTAGTTTGAAGTCTCTCTTCGTTGTCTTGGGCTGCGAAGTTAAGTGTTTGGGGGCTCGGCAAACCGATCTCTACTGGGATCACCGCTTCGGTTCCATACACCAAGCTATATGGTGTTTCACCGTGTGATGTCCTGGGGGGTGGACCACATGACTTGGGGTAAGTTCGCTGCCCAATCTCCTTTGGCATTATCGAGTCGGGTTTTTAACCCTTTGACTATCGTTCGGTTCGTAACCTCGGTTTGACCATTTGCTTGAGGATGGGCTGCCGAGGTGAACTTTTGTTGGATGTGGAGTTCGTCACACCATTCTCTGAACGTCATGTCTGTGAACTGGGTTCTGTTATCTGAGACGAGGACGTGAGGTATGCCGAAGCGACAAACTATGTTATTCCAAACGAAGTTTAGGGCGTTTTTACTCGTGATCTGCGCCAAAGGTTCAGCTTCGACCCACTTCGTAAAGTAGTCGATGGCTACAATGAGGAACTGTAGTTGGCCAGGAGCTTTTTTGAACGGGCCGACGATGTCTATTCCCCACTGCATGAACGGCCAAGGGCTTTGCATGCTGGCCAGTTCGGTCTGTGGCAACCTCGGAACCGTCGCATGGATTTGGCACTTCGGACACTATTTGACGAGGTCAATAGCGTCTTGGAACATGGTGAGCCAATAGTACCCCCACCTCATGAACTTTTTGGACAGGGCGCGGGCTCCGATGTGACTGCCACAGGAGCCTTCATGGACTTCGCGCAGTGCGTAGTTCGCTTGGTTGGGACCCACACATCTTAGGAGAGGTTGGAGGTAGGATTTTCTATACAGCACTCCATGTTCCAGGACGTACTTGGTGGATTTGGCCAGGAGCTTCCTAGCCGCGATCTTATCGGTTGGGAGTTCGGCTTTTCCTAAGTAGTTGCGAAGTGGAGTCATCCAGTTCGGTCCATCTTCGGTTACTACATTAACTTCGGCTTCATCAATACTTCGGAGCTGTACTTCTTCCACCGGAGAGGTCGTTGAAGACGACGTGAGTTTGCTTAGTGCGTCAGCTCGGCCATTATCTCCTCTTGGGATTCGTACCAACTCGAAGTAAGAGAAGCTTTATTATAGGATTTTGGCCGTATGGAGGTATTTTTTCATTCGTTCACCCTTGGCCTCGTACTTGCCTAGCATATAGCTCACTACGACTTGAGAATCGCTGTGAACTTGAATGGCTTGTACTTGGAGAGCTTGGGCTAGACGAAGTCTAGCGATTATAGCTTCGTACTGCACTTCGTTATTTGTGGTCGGGAAGTTGAACCGGAGTGCATAGGTGGTCTCCTTTCCTTCCGGGCTGATGAGTAAGACCCCGGCTCCGCTTCCTTTATTGCCTGATGCCTCATCCACGTAGATTTTCCAATAGTCTTGCGGCGGTGACTTCGGTGCTTCGGTCTTTGATTTATCCTCAGTAGGTTCGGCGGACTGCTGCACGTCCGTGAACTTAGCTTCTACTAGGAAATCGGCCAAGGCTTGCCCTTTAATGGCTTGGCGAGGTACAAAGGAAATCGCGTGCTCGCCCAGTTCTACAACCCATTTAGCGATTCGCCCGGACGCTTCTGGTTTTGTAAGCATTTGCCGAAGTGGGAGGTCGGTCAGCACTTGTATTGGATGTGCGTGGAAGTACGGTCGAAGTCTTCTTGCTGCATTCACCAATGCAAGTGCGACCTTTTCCAAAGGTTGATACCTCGTTTCCGGTCCTTTTAGGGCTCGGCTTATGAAATAGACGGGTAGCTGACGATGTTTTTCTTCTCGCACCAGGACTGCACTGATTGCCTCATCCGAAGCGGCGAGGTATAGGGAGAGGACCTCGCCCTCTTTTGGTACAGATAATGTAGGGAGATTTGCGAGGTACTTCTTCAAGCCGTCGAAAGCTTTCCTGTGCTCGTCGTTCCATTCGAAGTTCGGCGCCTTCTTTAGTATCTTGAAGAACAGGAGTTGTTTTTCGGCGGCCTTACATAGGAAACGACTTAGGGCGGCTAGGCAGCCCGTCATGGATTGACTTCGGCACTTGCATTTCTTGGATGACTCAGACTTTTGATGGGTTAGCTTTTAACCCTTCACGTGAAACCCAACACCCTAAAAATTTTCCAGATCGGACCATAAAAGTATACTTTTCTGGGTTTAATTTTAGATTCACTTCACGAAGTAGGCTAAAAACAACTTTAAGGTCTTTTACACAAGTGGCGATTTCCTTGCTTTTTACGACTATATCGTCTACATACACTTCGACAATTCTACCGATGTGGTCTTCGAATATCTTGTCGACCATCCTTTGGTATGTAGCTCCAGCGTTTTTCAGTCCGAAGGGCATCTTTTTATATGCATAGATATCGAAGTCCGTGACGAAGGCGGTCTTCGGCGCGTCCTCAGCGTTCATGAGGACTTGGTGGTATCCCTTGTATAGGTCTAAGAAGCTGAACATCTTGTGGCCAACAAGAGCTTCGACCTTCTTGTCAATGTTGGGGAGGGGGTAGCAGTCTTTTGGGCAGTGCTTATTGAGGTCGGTGTAATCAATACACATCCGCCACGCGCCTCCTTGCTTTTTCACCATCACGGGGTTGGCCAACCAGGTCGGATATTTCACTTCGAATAAAATATCGGCCTTTTACAGTTGGCGAACCTCGTCATGGACCACTTGATTTCTTTCGGCTGCGAAGGCTCGCTGCTTCTGCCGAACTGGTTTCACCTCGGGATCGATGTTGAGGTGATGAGTGATGACGCTTGGTGCCACCCCGGTCATGTCTAGCAGCGACCAAGCAAAGACATCTCTGTATTCCCGAAGTAGCCGGATAATTTAACTTCGGAGCCCGTTCTCTCCGACGAACCCTACTTTGACGACCTTGGCAGGGTTATCTTCGTATAATGCGACGTCTTCGACCGGCTCGACGGATGGAGGCGACGTCGGCTCCATCTCTTCGGGTTTGCTATGCTTGATGGTGCTGATTCCCAGCACCTCGGAGTGCGACCTGCATGCACTCCTTGGCCTGCAGCTGGTTTCCCCGAAGCGTGATCACTCCGTTTTTAGACAGAATTTTGATCGTCAGGTGGTAGGCCGAGCAGATCGCCTTCGTCGCTATTAGCCAATCTCTTCCTAAGATGATGTTATAGGGGGAGTTGGCTTTTACGACGAAGAAGTGGATTATCTTCGTAGTGGATAACGAGCTCTTTCCAACTGTCACAGGCAGTGAAATGATGCCTTCCGTCGTCGTCTCTTGTTGTGTGAAGTTCTTTAGCGGCATGGGTGCCGGCCTTAGACGTGCTTCTTCGATATCGAGCTTATCGAAGCAGTCTTTGAAAAGCACACTCACAGAGGCTCCACTATCAATAAATATGTGGTGGACCAATTTGTTGGCTACCACGGCCTCGATTATGGTGGCATCTTGATGAGGTATGGCATGGGGGATTGGGTCATCGCCGGAAAAGGTGACGACCTCGTCCTTCTTGAACCTTTTCTGGGCAGGTTCTTCCCGTTGTTGACTTCGGGCCTCGGCTTTCAACGATGACTTCGTCGCGCCTTCGGGCAGTCCGGTGATAGCGGTGATGACTGCATCATATTGAGGCTGGTCTTCATCCTCGTCCTCATCATCGTGCTTTGGCCTCTTGTCGTGATGGGGGGCGCAGTTGTTGCCTCCCCTATTTTTCTTTCTCTTGCCCTTCCCTTGAGGTCGGGCCTCTTGTTGGTTGCGACTTTGGTACAGTTTAAGGGTACCGTCGCATACCATGTGCTCGATGTCCGAGGCGAGGTCCCTGCAGTCCTCGGTTTCATGACCGTAGTCATTAGAAACTTACAGTATTTCTCCTTGGATCGGCGTTTCGATCCACCTCGGGACAAGGGTGGCGGCTTCTCGAACAAGTTCGCATGAAGCTCGTATATTTCGGCCCTGGACTTTGTCAGCGGTGTGTACTGACTTCGGTCTTGGTTGGGCCGAGGTCCTAAGCGGGACTCGAGGGGTCCTCGCTGTAACCTTTCGAGGGCACTTCGGCGACCTTGCCCGTGGTCGGTGCGCTCCTCTTTCTTCCTCTTATCGTTGTTTTCGGGCCGATCTGCTGCCCGCTTTTTCCGATCGGCCTCATCCGCCTCCGCGAATGTATCAGCAATCCTCTATAGCTGCCTGGAGGTCATTGGACGTGCCTTTACGAGCTCTCTGAAGAGAGTCCCGGACTGAATGGCATTTTGAAACGCCGAGATAAGTACGCCGTCGGAGAGACGATCGACTTTAAGGCTCTCGTTATAAAAACGGGCCAGGAAATCACTGATCGTTTCTCCTCGCCCCTGCCTTAAGGTTAGGAGCTGGGCTGGGCTAATCTTTGCCTCGGCTTTTTGAAAGAAGCGACGCTCAAAGGCGTCAAGTAGGTCGGCATACGACCCTATGCTGCCATTAGGCATGCTATCGAACTAGCTTCTAGCGTTGTCCACTAGCAGCTCGGGGAAGACTTTACACATGTAAACATCTTCGGCAAGTCCCTGGTTCATCATGTTGTACTGGAACCAGGATAAAAAGTTGTTGGGGTCTTGTGACCCATTGTAAGGCGGGATATGAGGTACTCTATACGTCGACGAGAGGGGAGTATAGAGTATCCTATTAGTGAAGGGAGTCGAGATTCGACCGTAGACGGTGAATCTTCCCTGGTAAACGTTTCCTTCGTCACGCCGAGGTGGAACGGCATTTTGACGAGGTGATGTCGACCCGCGCTGCGGTGAAGCGCGACCGTTGTTCCCACGGCGATTATTGCTCTGTCGCCTTCGGGGAAGTTCGGCGATCCTATCTCCAACGATTTGGAGACTAAGGGATCGCCGCTGTGACGGTTCGGCTCCGTCCTCTCCGCGTTGACTCTGTTGTCGATGTTGATCGACGAACTTGCGAAAGTCTTGTTCATGGAGGTCCAAGTACGCCTTCAGTGCATCTCCAAACTCGGGTTGGAGTGCGGCGCTTCCGCGTCCGCGACCGCCCTGGCCTTGCCCACCGCTACTAGTTAAGTTGCCGGAATGGCCCAATGAGACGTCCTCCAGGTGGCCTTCGGGAGTTTGGTGGATTATGGGTTGTTCTCCAAGTCGGACTTGGGAAGCAGTGTGCCGAGCTTGACTCACGTCGGCCTCCTCCTCGTTGTGAGGTTGATCAGTGGGCGGGTTGGTTTGGTGTTGTTTTGCCTTGGCGGCAGCAGCGGTGGCCGTGGAGCGGGTTTGTTTCACCATCGTATCTTCACTCAAAAACTCTGATCGGTTTCACAAAAATTTATTTCCCACAGACGGCGCCAGTGATCAATCGTGGATTTTAGAGTGTTTGTGCGATAGTAAGATTTGCAGAAAAATAAGAACACAAGAGTTTACGTGGTTCGATCTTTTGGTTAGATCTACGTCCACGGAAAAAGGAGTTTCTTATATTAATACTCTCGAGTTTACAGAATGTCCCCCCTTCAATCTATCATAGCATCACTATTTATAGGCACCCAGTAGCACTTTCAGCCGAGGTCGTGGCAGTTACAACCGAGGTCGTGGGGTGCCACATCAGCAGTCGTGGGTTAGAGATCGTGGGTTGGAGATCGTGGGTCGGCCGAGCTTCTATGCTCTTGGGCTACGCTGCTGGATTGGGCCGAAGTGTCTTCTGGGCCTTTCAGTGGGCCGAGCTCATCTAGGCCGAGCTTATTTGCCGAGGTCCAATTATATTGGGCCGGTGCTTGGGCCTAGTAGCTGGGCCATATCCTATCAGTCTCAATTTAATCTTGAGTTTTATCCATGATACCAAACACCTATTTAATTTATCTTATCTTTTGATCTTACCTACCAAACACGAATATAAATAACTTATCTCATTTTCTATTAATACGAATAATCTCATGTTTATTAATCTTGTTAAATCTTAACTTTCTATCCAACACGTCCTAAGAAAATGAATTTTTGATAGGCGAAGAAATGCGGTTGAAAAGAATTGCGGGATAGCCTAGGCCCATTTGTAGTGGCTTGTTTATTATTTAAATAACCTCTTCGTCTAGGGTTTAAAGTTTCTCGCACTTGCAGTCGGAAAAGCCACCGAGTCTGAGACTGAGAGGAGCAAAGCAGCAATGGCGACAGCTCAAAAGGTAATGTCGACGAAGGAGGCCGACATCCAGATGATGTTGGCAGCTGAGGTTCACCTCGGCACCAAAAACCTAGATTTCCAGATGGAGCGTTACGCCTTCAAGCGCCGCAACGATGGTAAATTACGCTCAATTACTGCTTTTTTATTTTATTTTATTATTTTTGCTCGTTTTGCTTTTTTTGTTTTCTCATTTCCTATACTTGTTTAATTATATATTCATACTTTAGTCTCTGGTTTGTTATATCAATGGATATAGGGTTTTAGTAGAAATCGTCTGTTGCAGCTTTTGATTGCTTGCTGTTTCGGGAATTCCTACTTTATTGTTGCTAGGAGATAAATGTATTGGTTTCCCTTATTGATTATGTGGAATGAGTTCTCTCTAAAGTTTTTGATTATTGTTATACCTTGAAGGTTTCCAGTTTTCTGCAAGGATAATTATTGCCCGGATACGCATTCATCCATTGCTATTGTCTGTTTCAAATTATCCAACCTCTTAAGTTCAACAAATGCTTTTCAGTTAATTAAGCTTATCACTGTTGATCAATACTGCTTGCTTTTGCTGTCTAATGTCGCAAATATCAGTCAAAAGTGTCGCAATTTTGACTTTCTCTGTGGTTTTCTGTGACTTGGCTGTCTAATTTTTGCATTTGATATTGGTCAGGAATCTTCATCATCAATGTTGGGAAAACTTGGGAAAAGCTTCAGATGGCTGCTAGGGTTATTGTTGCTATTGAGAATCCTCAAGATATCATAGTACAATCTGCAAGACCATATGGTCAGAGGGCTGTGCTAAAATTTGCCCAATATACTGGCGCACAGGCAATTGCTGGACGTCACACCCCTGGAACTTTCACAAACCAGCTTCAGACATCTTTCAGTGAGCCAAGGCTTCTCATTCTTACTGATCCAAGAACTGATCACCAGGTCATTGCTGATTGTAGCTTGGTTTTAATTTATTGTTTCTTCACATTATTTGGTTAAGGTTATGCATGGTGTTGTCTATTTCTGTTACTGCTCTGATATTCTATTGTTGAACAGCCTATTAAGGAAGGTGCTTTGGCTAACATCCCCATCATTGCCTTCTGTGATACCGATTCTCCTATGCGCTATGTTGATATTGGCATCCCAGCCAATAACAAGGGGAAGCACAGCATTGGATGCCTTTTCTGGCTGTTGGCTAGGATGGTGTTGCAGATGCGCGGAGTAATTGCTCCGGGACACAAATGGGACATCATGGTAAATAAGCCTTCAAAACTTGGTTTTTGCTACAATACTTTTTCTTTGTGAGGCTGTTGCTATAAAACCATTTTCTTATGAGCTTTCATACCATTGTGTTGTGACAAGATTGAAGGTTGATGGACAAGATTTATGTTTAAGTTCTTTAGCAGAGTTAATTCAACTCGTCATTTGCTGAAATGTCACATTTGGAAATTTTCTGGCAGGTTGATCTGTTCTTCTATAGGGATCCTGAGGAGACTAAGGAAGAAGAACCCGAAGAGATTCCAGCTCTCCCGGATTATGCTGATTATAGTGCAGCTGCAAGTGGTGATTGGTCCAGTGCCCAAATTCCTGATTCCCAATGGGTACCTGAAATTGCCGGTGCAGCTCCTCCAGTCGCAGGCGGCTGGACTGCTGATGCAGGTTTGTTTTCTTAAACTAAACTCTACGAAATGTATGAGTTTTGGTTTTGAATTTCCATCATCTATAGCTTGAGATTTATTGTTGAATGAATGGTATAACGCTTACTTGAGTTATATTTTTCTATCTTGATAGAGCTACTGAGAGTGTAATAGAACTCTTTGGTTGAATCCACATTTTCTATTCAGCTAATTATTTCTTATTTTGTGCTAAATTTTGGTAGTGTGCATCTTACAATGCAAAGCTTTTTAAACTGATTTTGCAATAGGTGGTGATGGATGGGATGCAGCAGCTGCTCCACCAATAGCTGCTTCCCCTGCTGATGTAGTACCTGGAGTTGCTCCTGCAGTTGCTCCAACTGGCTGGGACTAAGATGTTCGCATCATGTTTCAGGAACCTTCATTCCCCCCCCCCCCCCTTTATGGCCCTCGTTATAGTGTTGTGATGTTTATTTAAATGCAGTTTTGCATGGTGTCATAATTTTTGTAGTAATGGTTTAGAAACATTTGGTTGAGACAGGATTCTTAGTTTTATTTGCTTGATGTTGTTGCTGGTGACTAATATGGATCCCAGGTACTTCTTTTAAGAGAAAGGGACTGGCGTTTTTAGTTTCTATCCAAACTGGTATTTTAACTTCCCACCCAATTCTTCAAGTAATATAGGGAAAAGTAGCAAATACACTCCTAACGTTGCCACCATGGAGCAAATACACCCTTAACAAAATGTTGGGTGCTGTTTGTAATACCCTGTCTTTTTCCTATTAATTTCTAAGAGAAAATTTTTAAGATTTTTATTTAAGACGACTCCTGCCCTGAGAAGAAAAATATATATATAAATATATATATATATATATATATAGGGATGGGTTATGGTGAAAATTAATTGTTACGTTATACGTGAAACCTGCAACCTATTATAAAATGTTGTATTTTATGCGCAAAAGTGTTGTATTTTTATCATAAAATATTGCATTCTCATGATGATGCATTATATGCATAAAAATAATATAAAATAATATAAAATAAAATAAAATAATATATTTTATTATGAAAATTCTCATGATGATGCATTATATGTATAAAAATAATATAAAATAATATATTTTATTATGTAACATTTTATGCACAAAATACATCATTTTATGCATAAAATGCAATATTTTATGATGGGTTGCAAGTTTCACGTAATAATTAGTTTTCATATGATCTACTACCTATATATATATATATATATATATATATATATATATATATATATATATTAAATTCAACTTTAAATTATGTTATGTGGATAATGTGATTTGATTTTATTATTTGTGCTCAACATATTTTAATTAGATGCAATAGTGTGCTTAATTGATGTACTTTTTTGTATTTTGATTTATAAGCATGAAAATTACTTGAGAAATAAATTGTTTATATTTATAAGTGTTATAGAATACTTAAACATGATACTACCTCCAACCCATATAAGTAGTCTCATTCACTTTTTTAACTTTTTCGGCACGCGTTTCTACCGAAACCTAGTACGGGTTTTAAAATATAATTTTGAAGTATCGTTTTACGGATGTATCCCGTAAAAAAAACGATACTTCAAAATTATATTTTAAAACCCGTACTAGGTTTCGGTGGAAATGCGTGTCGAAAAAGTCAAAAAAATGAATGGGACTACTTTGGTGGGGTGGAGGTAGTATATTATAAATTATATGATTTCAAATATGTTTGTGTATATATATATGTATACGTAGACATAAGTACAGGTTAATTATAAGAATTAAATAAAGAGAAAAGGAAGAAGACTTATACCCCATTCTCTTAAGTGGATCGATAATACTACCTCCATCCCACTATACTTGGTCACTTTCATTTTGATTGACATTTTGCGCACGCATTTCCACCGAAACCTAGTACGGGTTTTATAATATAATTTTGAAGTATCGTTTTTTTTACGGGATACTACGAGTGTCATAGTATCCCGTAAAAAAACAATACTTCAAAATTATATTATAAAACCCGTACTAGGTTTCAGTGGAAATGCGTGCGCGAAATGTCAATCAAAATGAAAGTGGCCAAGTATAGTGAGATGGAGGTAGTATATGTATAATAAGAAAAGAGATTAGATATTTTTCATCTAGTGCTAGATTACTAGTTCAATTTAGAGTATATATATATTATTATAATTATTATTTTATGGCCTAAAATTTACCCACCTCACTTTACCTTTCTACCACACAACCTAGTAAAATAGAAGATTCACTTATTACCCTCTCTTCCCCTCTTTCAATCGACGGCAACACATACAACAAAAATAGAGAAGTAAAGAGTGAAAGATGGAGAGAGTCGAGAATGTGAGGCGAAAATTCAAACCAAGTAGCTGCAGACCATTAGGAGGAAGGAGATTTGTGAGGAAGAACGAGCAAGAAGGAGAGAAACTAAGAACCAACTAGCCAAATCCCAAATAGAAGAAGAGGAGATTAATTAAGGTTTCAATTCTCTTCCTTTTTGCCTTGTAGAAGTCGGTCACTTTGGGTTTTGAAAGGGATAGCATTTTTTTTTATTTTTGTATTTTATGATTAGGGGTTTTATACTTTAAATCTTCGTTGTGTGCTTCACTGGTATAATGAGGAATTATCAAGCATGAATATGTGATGACTTTGTGATGATAAAAGTTTAATACTTCATTCATGAGCTGCTATGCATTAATAGTGATGAGATAGCTGGTTTAGTGATGATTTTCTTTTTTAAAAAAAAAGAAAGAAGAAGATAGACATGCTTTATGCAGATAACCCTTAGAGATGAGTTCTGTCCTTTTTGGTTTTGTTATTATATCTATATGGAGTTATATACGTATATATACATATATTGAAGACCAAAGCTTCTTGATTGTAGCAAAACTTATACGTATGAAATGTGTAGTATATATATATATATAGAGAGAAAGAGATGATGTGCTGATCAACTAATACGAGCACCTATATGGGCACCTCTCCACGTCAACAATTTTTTATTTTTATATTATAACTTTCCTCGTCTCTCATCTCTCTCTTCCAACTGTTCACCTTCTTCCCCCTTCTCGCTATTCACCTTTTAATTTCTTCTGTTTTTTTCTCGTTGTGCGACCACAATAATCTCCTAGCAAACATCCTACAACACTAAATATAAAGACATAACAAAATTCTTGAATAACTTCTACACCTTAACCAACAAATTCATCAAACAAATTGCCACACGTTGAATTTAACAATTAATTCCTTTTTTTCTTCAATAATGAAATTCAGTTCGCCCTCTTCTCTGTTCACCAGCTTGTTGTCGGACGCGAGCTCTCTCTGACTCCAAAATTAAAATTCAACAGCAATCCTTTTTTTTTTTTTTTTTTTACATTCATCTTCTCTATTAATCAATAGGGTATAGAAGTAAATTTTTATTCCTGATCTGTGCTATATTCATCGTATTGATACTCTATGCCCATGAGAATCACAGTTAGTAATCTTCTTCCCAGTAATTGAATTCTAATCACGTGCAGTGTATGAATTTTTGAATTGGGGGATTGGATTAAAATATTGGTCCTCTTTTTCTTTCTTTTTTTTTTTTTGATTTTTAATTCTTGCTCATGGTTCTAGGAGAAGTCTTTGTTGGATGAAGATGTGATTAGCTTGTGTCTTGTTGGTTCAGAACTTGGAAGAGGTGAATAGCGAAAAGAGGGAAGAAGGGCCGGGTAGAGAGCTAACAAGAAGAAGAGAGATGAGGAAAGTTAAAAAAATAAAAATAAAAAATTGCTGACGTGGAGAGGTGCCCATACAAGGTGCTTATATTAGTTGATCAGCACATCATCTATATATATATATATATATATATATATATATGTATATTTATTGGTTTTAGTTAAAGGCATACATAGATGATAAACTGTGATTACTTATAAAATGTAAATCTGCCATTGGTTTATTTATATGAGAATTAAGTAAATACTCACTTTGGTCTTTTCAAGTTGCAACACTTTTTTTTTAGTCTCTTTTCAAGTTGTTATGTTTCCTTATTTGCCAATAATTATCAAATAAAGCACATCAGAAATTAATAAATACTAATTTGTTGTAAATATATTATTTATGGACATTACTTAATAGTTAGGGTTCTCTCTATTGTATATATATCTCTTGTAAACCTATTGGGATAGAACATATATTCTCTGAAATTAATGAAACCGCCGTTCCTCCCTCTCTTCTCTACGTCTTCTCTCTTTCTCTTCTGTGTTCTTTATTCTTCTTTACAATATTACTTTACAATACGTTATCAGCACGGGTCTCTAACCAATTGAGCGGATCTTGAAGCACGAGTCTCTAACACACAATGAACACTGGTGGTATGTCATAGAAAAGAATTGGGTTTTTTCGGATCTTCCCCACGAGGGTAACAACCGGACACAATTTATGAAACTATCTTCGTAATTGAAAATAATAAGAAATATCAGAGATACTATTCGATTATCGAGAATACGTGATTATATATTGAAATATGAAGTGATCAATCTTTTGAATGTGTTCATAGTTTCGGTCTCGTGCGAATAAATTCTAAATACTCTTTGGTACCGTTAATTTTATAAACTTAGTAATTATTTCATAAATTTTGGGAATTTTATTTCGCTACTTGATAATGATCTGAGTAGGTTGATTGGTTGCAGTATAGATTTGTTTTCAATAGATCTTTACGATGATACATTATATGAATTAGGGAGTCTTGGTCATTATTGATGACATTGTTATGATGACTATTGTTTCTTTTCCCCTAACGGATTTATTCAAATGATATCAGTGATAGGATATGGCCCAATAGGCCCAGATCAGCTCGGCCCATTCCTAATTCCCCCGGCCCAATCAAGGATAAAGCCCAGTGGAAGTCAAGAAAGTCAACCAACTGCTCCCAACCACTCTACAGTGCAGACAGGAGCACCCACGACCCCCCAACCACTCTTGAAACACCCGTGACCTCTATTCTCTATAAATAGAATCATTTGTAAAGAAAGAGGCAGGTTGTAATAGCGGCTAGAACACGAAAATATAAAACATTCTCTCCTTCGTGGACGTAGATCTAATCAAAGATCGAACCACGTAAAAACCTCTCGTGTTCTACATTCTCTCTCTCGTATAATCACTCTAAAATACACGATCGATCACTGGCGCCGTCTATGGGAAACGAAAGAATTTTGTGAAACCGATCAGCGTATTTCAAGTGAAAACACGATGGTAAGACCAACCCGCTCCGCCACCACCGCCGCCGCCGCCGCTGCTGCCAAGGCAAAACAGAAACGAGCTGACCTCTTTTCCAATCCACCTTACATGCCGGCTAACGAGGAAGAAGGCGACGTTAGTCAAGCTCAGAAAACTGCTTCCCAGATCCAGCGTGACCAACAGCCCATCCGCCGAACTCCTGAAGGCCACCCGGAGGAGGTCCCATCTGGGGGTTCAGCTAGCGACGATGGACCAGATCAAAGTGGCAGCCGACGCGGGAATGCTGAACTCCAACCCGAGCTGGGAGACGTACTGAAAGCGTACCTGAGCATCCATGAGCAGGATTTTCGCAGGTTCGCCGATCAACACCGACAAAGTCAAAGCAAGGAAGACGAAGTCGAACCGTCACAAAGGCCATCCCCAAGTCTTCGGATCGTTGGAGGCAGGGAGGCCGAAGTTCCCCGTAGGCGACAAAACAATCGCCGTGGGAACGGTTGCGCTTCACCTCGGCGCGGTTCAACGTCACCTCGTCAAAACGCCGTTCCTCATTGGCGTGACGAACGGAACGTCTATCAAAGAAGATTCGACGTTGAGCCCGAAGTTCCCCGAAGGCGACAGAGCAATCGCCGCGGGAACGATCACGTTTCACCTCAGCGCGATCCAACGCCACCGCGTCAAAACGCCGTTCCACCTCGGCACGACGAGGAGAACACCTACCAAGGAAGGTTCGCCGTCTACGGTCGAATCTCGACTCCCTTCACTAATAGGATACTCTATACTCCCCTCCCGTCGACGTATAGAGTACCTCCTATCCCGCCTTACAACGGAACCCAAGATCCCAGCAACTTTTTATCCCGGTTCCAATACAACATGATGAACCAGGGGTTGGCCGAAGACGTTTACATATGTAAAGTCTTCCCCGAGCTACTAGTAGACAACGCTAGAAGCTGGTTCGATAGCCTCCCTAATTGCAGCGTAGGATCATATGCCGACCTACTGGACGCCTTTGAACGTCGTTTCTTCCAAAAAGCCGAGGCAAAAATCAGCCCAGCCCAGCTCCTCACCTTAAAGCAAGGGCGGGGAGAAACAATCAGTGATTTTCTGGCCCGTTTTTATAACGAGAGCCTAAAAGTCGATCGTCTCTCCGACGACGTGCTTATCTCGGCATTCCAAAATGGCATCCAGTCCGGGACTCTCTTCAGAGAGCTCGTAAAGGCACGTCCTACGACCTCCAAGCGGCTATGGAAGATCGCCGACACATTCGCCGAAGCGGACGAGGCCGATCGGAAGAAACGGGCTGCAGATCGGCCCGAAAACAACGATAAGAGAAAGAAAGAGGAGCGCACCGACCTTGGGCAAGGCCGCCGAAGTGCCCTCGAAAGGTTACAACGAGGACCCCTCGAGTCCCGATTAGGACCTCGATCCAACCAAGACCGAAGTCAGTATACACCACTGACAAAGTCAAGGGCCGAAATATACGAGCTTCATGCGAACTTGTTCGAGAAGCCGCCGCCCTTATCTCGAGGTGGGTCGAAACGTCGATCCAAGAAGAAATACTGCAAACTCCATAATGACTACGGTCATGAAACTGAGGATTGCAGAGATCTCGCCTCGGACATAGAGCACATGATACGCGACGGTACCCTTAAACTGTACCAAAGTCGCAATCAGAAAGAGGCCCGACCTCAAGGGAAGGGCAAGAGAAAGAAAAATAAGGGAGGCTATAACTGCTCCCCCCAAAATGACAAAAGGCCAAGGCACGACGACGAGGATGAAGACGAAGATCAGCCTCAATATGACGCAGTCATCACGGCCATCACCGGACTGCCCGAAGGCGCGACGAGGTCATCATTGAAAGCCGAAGCCCGGAGTCAACAGCGAGAAGAACCCACTCAAAAAAGGTTCAGGAGAGACGAGGTCGTCACCTTTTCCGGTGATGACACAGTTCCCCATGCGGTACCTCATCAAGATGCCACCATAATCGAGGCGGTGGTGGCCAACAAACTGGTCCACCGCGTATTTGTTGATAGTGGAGCATCGGTGAGTGTGCTCTTTAAAGACTGCTTCGATAAGCTAGATATCGAAGAAGCACGTCTAAAGCCAGCACCCATGCCATTAAAGAACTTCACACAACAAGAGACGACGACGGAAGGCATAATTTCACTGCCCGTGACAGTTGGAAAAAGCCCGTTGTCTACTACGAAGATAATCCACTTCTTCGTCGTAAAAGCCAGCTCCCCCTATAACATCATCTTAGGAAGGGATTGGCTAATATCGACAAAGGCAATCTGCTCGGCCTACCACCTGACGATTAAGATTCCATCTAGAAACGGAGTGATCACGCTTCGGGGAAACCAGCAACAGGCTAAGGAGTGCATGCAGGTCGCACTCCGAGGTGATAGGAATCAACACCCCCAGGCATAGCAACTACAGAAACCCGAAGAGGTGGAGCCGACGTCGTCTCCATCCATCGAGCCGGTAGAAGACGTCACATTATACGAAGATGACCCTGCCAAGGTCGTCAAAGTAGGGTTCGTCGGCGAAAACGAGCTCCGAAGTCAACTTATCCGGCTACTTCGGGAGTATAGAGATGTCTTCGCCTGGTCACCGCTTGACATGACCGGGGTGGCACCAAACATCATCACTCATCACCTCAACATCGACCCTGCAATAAAACCAGTTCGGCAGAAACAACGAGCCTTCGCAGCCGAAAGGAGTCAAGTAATTCACGACGAGGTCCGGCAACTGCAAAAGGCCGATATTTTATTCGAAGTAAAGTATCCGACCTGGTTGGCCAACCCCGTGATGGTGAAAAAGCAGGGAGGTGGGTGGCGGATGTGCATTGATTACACGGACCTTAATAAGCACTGCCCAAAGGACTGCTACCCCCTCCCCAACATTGACAAGAAGGTCGAAGCTCTTGTTGGCCACAAGGTGTTCAGCTTCTTGGACCTATACAAGGGATACCACCAAGTCCTCATGAATGCCGAAGACGCGCCGAAGACAGCCTTCGTCACGGACTTCGGCATCTATGCATACAAAAAAATGCCCTTCGGACTAAAGAACGCCGGAGCCACATACCAGAGGATAGTCGATAAAATTTTTGAAGCCCACGTCGGTAGCATTGTCGAAGTATATGTAGACGATATAGTCGTAAAGAGCAAGGAGATCGCCACTTGTGTAAACGACCTTAAAGTTGTCTTTGGCCTACTTCGTAAAGTGAACCTGAAATTAAACCCAGAAAAGTGTACTTTTATGGTCCGATCTGGAAAATTTCTAGGGTGTTGGGTTTCACACGAGGGGTTAAAAGCCAACCCTTCGAAAGTCCGGGCTATCCAAGAAATGCAAGTACCGAAGTCGATCCACGACGTGCACAAACTGACGGGCTGCCTAGCCGCCCTGAGTCGCTTTCTATCTAAGGCCGCCGAAAAACAACTCCCATTCTTCAAGATACTAAAGAAGGCTCCGAACTTCGAGTGGAACGATGAGCACAGAGGAGCTTTCGATGGTTTGAAGAAGTATCTCGCAAATCTCCCAACCTTATCTGCACCAAAGAAGGACGAGACCCTCTCTTTATACCTCGCCGCTTCGAACGAGGCAATCAGTGCAGTCCTGGTACGAGAAGAAAGACGTCATCAGCTACCCGTCTATTTCATAAGCCGAGCCCTAAAAGGGCCGGAGACGAGATACCAGCCTTTGGAAAAGGTCGCACTTGCGTTGGTGAATGCAGCGAGGAGACTTCGACCATACTTCCATGCACATCAGATACAAGTACTGACCGACCTACCACTTCGGCAAGTACTTACAAAGCCAGAAGCGTCTGGGCGAATCGCTAAATGGGCTGTAGAACTCGGCGAGCACACAATTTCCTTTATACCTCGCCAAGCAATCAAAGGACAAGCCCTGGCCGATTTCCTGGTGGAAGCCAAGTTCACGGAAGCACAGCAATCCGTTGAACCTACTGAGGATAAACCAAAGGCCGAGGCACCTAATCCACAACCGCGAGACTGTTGGAAGGTCTACGTGGACGGGGCATCAGGTAACAAAGGAAGCGGAGCCGGGGTTTTACTCATCAGCCCGGAAGGAAAGGAGATCACCCACGCACTCCGGTTTAATTTTCCGACCACAAATAACGAAGTTGAGTACGAAGCTCTAATCGCTGGACTTCGCCTAGCCGAGGCTCTCCAGGTAAGGGCCATTCAAATTCACAGCGATTCCCAAATCATAGTGAACCATATACTGGGTAAATACGAGGCCAAAGGAGAACGAATGAAGAAGTACCTTCATAAGGCCAAGATCCTACAACAAGGCTTCTCGTACTTCGAGTTAGTGCGAATCCCAAGAGGGGATAACGGGCGATCTGACGCACTAAGCAAGCTCGCGTCATCATCAACAATCTCTCCAGTGGAAGAAGTACAGCTCCGAAGTATCGATGAAGCCGAAGTTAATATAGTAACCGAAGACGGACCGAACTGGATGACTCCACTTCGCAGCTATCTAGAGATAGGCGAACTCCCCACCGATAAGGTTGAGGCTAGAAAGCTCCTGGCCAAGTCCACCAAGTATGTCTTTGAACAGGGAGTGTTGTATAGAAGATCCTACCTCCAACCTCTCCTAAGATGTGCGGGGCCCAACCAAGCAAACTACACACTGCGCGAAGTCCATGAAGGCTCCTGTGGCAGTCACATTGGAGCCCGCGCCCTCTCCAAAAAGGTCATGAGGTGTGGGTACTACTGGCCCACCATGTTCCAAGATGCTACCAACCTCGTCAAAAAGTGTCCTGAAGTGCCAAATCCATGCGACGGTTCCGAGGTTGCCTCAGACCGAGCTGACCAGCATACAAAGCCCTTGGCCGTTCATGCAGTGAGGAATTGACATCGTCGGCCCATTTGAAAAAGCCCCCGGCCAATTACAATTCCTCATTGTAGCCATCGACTACTTTACGAAGTGGGTCGAAGCCGAACCATTGGCCCGGATCACAAGTAAAAACGCCCTGAACTTCGTTTGGAAGAACATAGTTTGTCGTTTCGGCATACCTCACGTCCTCGTATCAGATAATGGAACCCAGTTCACAGACAGGACGTTCAGAGAATGGTGTGACGAACTCCACATCCAGCAAAAGTTCACCTCGGTAGCCCATCCTCAAGCGAATGGCCAAACCGAGGTTACGAACCGAACGATAGTCAAAGGGTTAAAAACCCGGCTCGATAAGGCCAAAAGAGACTGGGCTGCGAACTTATCCCAAGTCCTATGGTCGTACCGAACCACCCCGAGGACATCACACGGCGAAACACCATATAGCTTGGTGTACGGAACCGAGGCGGTGATCCCGGTAGAGATCGGTCTGCCGAGCCCCCGAACGCTTAACTTCGCAGCCCAAGACAACGAAGAGGGACTTCGAACTAACTTGGACTTGCTAGAAGAAAAATGGGAACAAGCCTACATACAAGAAGCTCGATACAAACAGCAAGTAGCTCGGTACTATAACAGCCGGGTGAAGCATCAGCAGCTCCAAATAGGCGACTTCGTACTCCGGAATAACGAGGTCAGTAAGGCGGAAAAGCTCGGCAAATTAGAAGCCACCTGGGAAGGACCATACCGAGTTCAAGAAGTCCTCGGAAAAGGGTCGTACAAGCTCGCCCACTTATCTGGTGAGCCCATACCCCGTACATGGCACATTACTCACTTGAAAAGGTACTTTGTATAAACAGAGAGTAGTGTCCGAGTCCATTTAGGTCCTAGGAGCCGGGTCGTCTTGGTAAATTCTGTCTTTTTTTAACTCCATTCAATTAAAGTTTTTTTTTAGTTTTATGCATGGTACACCTCTCTCTCGTTTTATACTAAGTATCTCGATTTTAAAATCCTGATGAGGATACAAATAAACTCCACGTCGGAGTAACACCTAAACGCGCGTAAGGGGACCACCCCTATCGATAAACTCGACAAATAAGGTACTTGAAAGCCTAAACTTCGTCTTCGGACGAAGTGGCTACTTGAAAGCCTAAACTTCGTCTTCGGACGAAGTGGCTACTTGAAAGCCTAAACTTCGTCTTCGGACGAAGTGGCTACTTGAAAGCCTAAACTTCGTCTTCGGACGAAGTGGCTACTTGAAAGCCTAAACTTCGTCTTCGGACGAAGTGGCTACTTAAAGCCTAAACTTCGTCTTCGGACGAAGTGGCTACTTGAAAGCCTAAACTTCGTCTTCGGACGAAGTGGCTACTTGAAAGCCTAAACTTCGTCTTCGGACGAAGTGGCTACTTGAAAGCCTAAACTTCGTCTTCGGACGAAGTGGCTACTTGAAAGCCTAAACTTCGTCTTCGGACGAAGTGGCTGGTTAAAAGCCTAACTTCGTCTTCGGACGAAGTGGCCACTTAAAAGCCTAAACTTCATCATCAGACGAGGTGGCTAACTGAAAGCACAATCTTCGTCACAAGACGAAGTGACTGAGAAAGGTAAACGCAAATGCAAAAATTTCTGTTTTATTTGAATGGAAATAAATGTACATTGTTACATTAAGAAGGCGAGGAACCCGGAGGCTTTGGCTTACTAAAGCTAAGCCAATCTCTAGCAAAATCCCTGCCGGAGTTAAAGTTCAAAACATCATCTATACTAAACCTGCCCCGACCGCGTCCAGAAGCCGAACTTCGGCCTCTACCTCGGACATTCTGGCTCGCCCGACCCCGACCCCGACCCCGTCCAGACGCCGATCGCCGCTCTTGACTATAAATTTCTTGAGAATGGCGTGTCACAATCTTCGGGTCCGGGTCAGCAGACCTCGAAGATTCACCTCCCAAAAATTCTCTAGAAGTACGGTCGAGCAACTTCGGATCCGGATCGGAAGAAACTGAAGTCGCAGAACCAGCTTGTAAAGACAGACGCCGCTTCAACTTCGGAAAGCGATCAAGGACAGTCTCATAAATGCTCGCCACACGAACGAGCTCTTCAAACTCACCTCTAACCTGCCAGGATTCACTCCCATATTCCTCCCTGTAACTTCGGCATCGGGCCTGGAGCTCCTTGACCTTATCGTAAGTCTCGGAAATCGTGGATCTCCCAGCTCGGTGAATTATGGTCTCGTACTCCATATGCTCCTCGACGATCTCTTTGCAAGCCTTGATGTCATCCCGAGCTCGCTGGTACTGGTCTTCGAGCTCCATGTATCTGGCATGCATCTCATCGAGTTTTTCTAAAGAAGCCCGAAGTTTCACCTCGGCCTCGATCTCTATGTTATTAGCCCGTTTCTTCCAATTCGAAACATCGAGCTCGGCCACCTCTACAGCTCGGCGAAGCTCGGATATTTCTTGAGCAAGGGGGGAGGCATCATAAAACTCGGGAGCAGACTACAGAACAAATACAAGCAAGGTTCAAAAAGAAATCCTTTTATTTATGTATAGCCGAAAACGGCGAAAGAAACGCCACCCTAACGGTGACGAAGTACAAAACTAAAAAGAAAAAAGGGGGAAGAGGGAAAGAAGCCAAAAATCGTGGTGTCAATTCACTACATCACGATTTTCTCCTTCTAGGCCGACCTCTGGTTCCTCGAGGTCGTCGCGAGCTGGTTCCTCGGCGGTCTGTGCAGCCGGGGTCCTCTCGAGGTCGGCAATGACCGTCTCCAGGAGTTCATACCTGTCGGCGGGACATCGCCGAATAGTCCCTTCAGTGAGTAGAACCCTCTGCGCGGCGAGCTGCTCGACCACCGGGATTGAAGAACCGAGCTCCAAGAGTACACCGGCGAAGTCCTGCAGCGTTTCCTCCTCCGTCATGACACCATACCCGTACTTGGTTTTATCAAGCTCGGGGATGTCGGCGGCGATGTTGTCGAGCGCTGCAGAGACGATCGGGGTACTCAAGGCACTCGCCAACTGAACGGCCATGTGGGAGAAATGCCTCGACCGGAAGACACGTTCCACCACAGCTCGGAACACGTCCCCCTGTCCAGCCACCACCCCGGCAATCTCGTTGGTCAGCCGGTCCACTTCAGCCTCCAGCTCGGCGTTCCTCTTCTTCGCCTCTTCGGCGGCAGCCAAAGCCACCGCCTCCCTCTCCTGTGCTGCCTGTGCCGCGGCTTCGGCAGCATGGACCCTGGCCATCAGCCGATCCTCCGTAGCCGCAGCTTCGGCAGCCTGTGTTTGTAACTTGGCGACTCCACTCCTAATGAAGCTCGCCAAGCCCTGCAAACTCGGCTCCCTAAAACCCGAAAACAAAGGGGAGATTAAAAAAGGTACAATCACTATATATATATGTAATGTTCAGTTGTACACTTACTTCAGGGAATCCTTGGCTCGAGGTCGCGCCACTCTCGACGATCGTCACTTCGGCATCCAACGAAGTTACGGCTCCTCGAGGTCGTCGGCCGACCACCTGCAGTGGAGAGGAACCACGGACAGGCGCGTCCAGCTACGAGCTTACGGATACCGACCTTGGAAGGTCGGTCGTCCTCTCTGACGACGCCGCCGAAGTCACCCTCTCCACCACGGAAACAGAGGGCTTCTGCCTCTTCCTCTTATTCTTGCCTTGTAAAGCGGCCTGGAAAGCTTGGGCATCCACTACAAAAAAAAAAAAAAAAAAAAAAAATTGTCAGCAAAAAACGAAAGAAATCACGAAACGCAAGTCAGCGAAGCAGAGCCTCACCCAAGTCCGCGTCAGATACGGAGTTATACGGGCTTAGCCTATGATTCGCAAGCTCGGCCTCGGCATAATTCCTTTCAACGAGGCCGAGGTTCACCAAGCTCGTCTCAAGCTCACCGGTCGGTTTCCCAGTGTCTCGAGGAGCGAACTTACCCTTCATCCAAGGGTATAACGGGACACCTTCACACCGGCAAAAGAAGAACTTCTTTTGCCAGTTCGGCACCTTAGAAGGCGTCCCCAACTTGAACCTATTAATAGGGGAAAGGTAAGCCCACCCCGTCGGACCAAGCTTAGGCCTAAAAAACCTAAGGAACGACTCTACGGTAGGCGTACCACCACGTCGGCTGACCTCGAAGCAAAAGCCGATGATGTGCTTGACAGAGGATGGCTGCAACTGACCTAACGCCAGTTCAAGCTCTTCTAAGAGCTCGACAAAAAAATGGTTCAAAGGGAACCATAAACCAAAATGAAGGTAATCTTCATATACAGTAAAAAAACCCACGGGAGGCGAACTACCCCTATCAACATCACGAGGTAAAAGGAGTTCGACTGACTCGGGAAATAAAAAACTGCGGGCCAAACCCTGCATATGAGATACAGACATGGTGGAGGCCACAGCCAGAGACGCGTCAGACCCGACCAACGACGGGAATTCAATTTCCCTAAACGCCGGCGGGACTAACGCGCGGGTATATACATTCAGCCAAACCTTCGCCGGAAACCCCCTAACCGGCGAAGGCGAAACCCCTACGTTCTCACTATCACTATCTACTTGGGGAAAAGAAGAAGCATCCATTGTGAAGAAAATTACTTACTTGTCACAGATTTTCCGATCAAAAATCACCGGGAACTGGCTAAACGGCGGCGGTTGCAGAATTTTGGGGCTTAGGGTTTTCTCTTGCGCGATATTGAAAATCGATTGAGAAAAATGTTGTTTAGCGTACATAAGAAGCTTTTAAAAGGCAAGGGCACGCCTTTTCAAATCCCGCCTCTTCACCTGCCCCAACCAAAAAGCGACGCGTGTCCTACCTACGCTGACAACAGCAGTCGCACATCACACCACGTCTATTCAAGCTCGACCTCGTCAAAATGAGGCGGTATACATTTCGACTTCGTCAAAATCTCATTTCCGACGAAGCAATGAAATTCAAGCTCGACCTCGTCAAAACGAGGCGGTATACATTTCGACTTCGTCAAAACCTCATTTCGTCAAAACGAGGCGGTATACATTTCGACTTCGTCAAAATCTCATTTCTGACGAAGCAATGAAATTCAAGCTCGACCTCGTCAAAACGAGGCGGTATACATTTCGACTTCGTCAAAACCTCATTTCCGACGAAGCAATGAAATTCAAGCTCGACCTCGTCAAAACGAGGCGACATACATTTCGACTTCGTCAAAATCTCATTTCCGACGAAGCAAGTACAATTCGACCTCGACCTCGACCAGTTTACATCTCCCCACAATGACCTCGCTGCTCCGGCCTTTTGGGGGGGGATGTGATAGGATATGGCCCAATAGGCCCAGATTAGCTCGGCCCATTCCTAATTCCCCCGGCCCAATCAAGGATAAAGCCCAGTGGAAGTCAAGAAAGTCAACCAACTGCTCCCAACCACTCCACAGTGCAGACAGGAGCACCCACGACCCCCCAACCACTCCTGAAACACCCGTGACCTCCATTCTCTATAAATAGAATCATTTGTAAAGAAAGAGGCAGGTTGTAATAGCGGCTAGAACACGAAAATATAAAACATTCTCTCCTTCGTGGACGTAGATCTAATCAAAGATCGAACCACGTAAAAACCTCTCGTGTTCTACATTCTCTCTCTCGTATAATCACTCTAAAATACACGATCGATCAATCAGCATGTTATTTATATTTTTAATCTTTGCCATCTAGATGCTATGGTTTTCTAGCAGTACCCTTTATGCGTGGTCATATGAGTTGCAATACTGACCACCAATCAATAATCTCTTGAGCTTTTGATGAATGGTAGTGAATATTATTTGATTGATTTACATATATGTATATATCCGGTGCTATTGGTAATCATTGGAAGTAGATGTGCTATTGTTTGATTGCTACTCAACTTTGTTCCGCTGACTATGATCTTAAATTTCGTAGTGATTTGTTGTTGCTAACTTGGTGAATGGTGGTAGTACATGATTTTAAGTTTCTTATGTATTTAGAGCATTAGATTTTGTTTATTTTCTTTAACAATCGAGAAGTTTATAATATGGATTATCTAAATAATATAGTTCCGAAGGCAAAAGCTTTGATATCTTTTCGAATAAGATACTCTTATTTTATAATAATTTTTTAACGATCACACTTAAACAATATTACTTCTCTTCCGAAATAATAATTATAAATTCTCCAAATAGGTGTGCCCGGAAGGCACCACTCATAAGGGTACTCCAGCAGTAGTCCACAGTTGAAATAAATTATAAGAAATATTTTTTTGTACTCCAGCAGTAGTACATGAAAATATATAATTTTTCTTAATGGCAATCCCTGAAGGATCACGACAAAATTCTCATAGTTCTCCCTCAAGTATAATTGTTTGAGCTCATTTGTGTACTCCAGAAGTAGTACATGACTAAAATAAAATATATGTATGGATCGATCCTAAGTATTTTTCACTTCTATTGGAAGTCATTCGTAATTATCAAATGATGCCTGAAGCACATGCTAGTTTCTACTTATAGAAGCACACTCGAGGGAGATCTAAGAAAATTTTTGTTGATCCTGATGTGGTGAAACAAGTGTAAGCTAATCGAGATCATGAATATAATTATTCTCCTATAGCCCATGACTACGAAAATTGTGAATTGTATCTATTTGTTTGCCTGCAGCTTGATAATTAGAGCATCAAAATAAAATTTTGGAGAATATTATATAGAATTTTATGTCATAACTCTCGCTAAAAAGAGGGGGAGAATTTTCATAATTCTAACGACAATATCCTTATTGTCAATTCTGGAAGAGTTTCATCTATCCTCCATATTGAAAAAGTTCACCATTTCCTTCCTCTTTGGGAAAATAGTATAACTAAAAATCATGTTGCAATGAATTTAAAATACCCAAATTATTCTAAAATTTATTAAAGCATGAGTGTTTGGGTCATTCCCCTTATAATTAGTGCGTGATAATAAAAGTTATCATTTCTCATCTGCTAATTCTATTTATCACCACCAAAACGTACATATATGGCTCTAAGAAAAATATGTTTACCTCCATCAAGAAATGAATGTTTGATGGAGCCAAATTATTGGGGATCATTTGATTAATTGGTACGTTATTCTTATAATCCAACTAAATCATTTCACGGCATTAGGGGGAGATATGAATGAAAGAATGCCGCAAAATTCTTATTGGATTAAATATTAATTCACGCACTACACAAAATGAACTGAAAGTTCAAACAGTTATTGACTGTCAATGGAGTGATTTTATATACTTGTTTATATGCACCATACTGAACTGAAGTTCTTCATGAACTAAATAAATTGATTGATGCTCTCAACGCCTGAAGCGTGAAAACTATTTTGGTGCTAAAGATAAAATCCGCGGTAGTAATATCAAATCATTAAATGATATTACTCTAGTAAACCTCCTGAAGAGGACTGTCCCGCAGACGAGAATCCCAAATGATATCACTCTATGTATAGAACCTCCTGAAGAGGATCGTCCTGTAGACGAGAATCCCAGTATATTTGTAAGTGCACTAAATAATCATAATATTGGGACACTGGGATTACGGAACGGCCAGATTAAATATATTATTGGGAAATGATGGATAAATCTGGTTAATATTGATTATATATATTGTCATGAAGACAATTCAGGAGAAACGTTAATAGAAATGTTATAATTGTCGACACTCTTTACCTCAACCATTACCGGTATAAGTTTAAAATGAT
>CM038113.1:23233183-23277781 GCA_001642375.2 Mentha longifolia
AAAAAAAAAAGAGAAGAGGAGGCGCAAGGTCAACACGTTCAACACGCCCAAGAATGGTCAAATGAAAATGAGAAATGGAAGCATTAATTTTCAACATGCTCAGCCACCAGTTGGATATTCCACATAAAATTATTTTCTTTCTAATTGATTGGTCAACATGGCCAATATGGTCAACATGTTCAGCTGGGATAGCCGAAATAAGAAGGAAAAAAGTAAAGGGAAAACTTTCAATGTGCTCAGCATGCTCAAGCAGCTCAACCATACCATCTTGACAAGTGGGCCCCAATCTTTTACATACCACACTTCACCACTTGACACATGAGGCTAAAATCTAAACCCTGCCACCTTATCCAAAGTATACTGTACACCTATTGAAAACAAAATAAGAGATACATGTTCATGGGGTCCACCAATTAAAAAACGATTCAATCTTGATCACTGCGCATGGTGTCAAGTAACGTGAATAGAGTTTTAAGCTTTTAATACCATTGTCATTTCTTATATATATATATACGTGTGTGTTGTGCTCAAGACCATTAAATACCAAAAGTGTAAGCCCAAGAGTTAATTTGGAAGTTGTTAAATCAATGTCGCAAATCGACCGACTCGTTCATTATACTCTCTAGTTAAAAATAATTTAACTAGAGAGTGGGGGACAAACTGTAGTGGGCAAAATTCGTTAGCCCAAATTATCCAACTGACCCAATGCGATCAATCTAATCAAACATGACAACCCAATACCTATTCTTGGGCCCCAGGGGTGTCCAGCCCAAACGAACTAATTCATCAGCACGCTTGACCAGGTCAAGCCGTTTTTTCCTACTGCTAGGGTTGAGAACGAGTCAACAACAGCCCTCTCTTCCGCAAGAATCGGAACAAACGAGCGAGGTGGGGCAGCAGATAAGGACGAACGGTTTAAACCCTAAAGGGTGAGGCCGTCCTATATATACGACTGATCACGTTCATCAGGGCATCCGATCTCTTACGTATTCACTCACACTCTCCACTCTTGCTCTCTGGCTCTCTATCCTCTCAACGCACTCATACTACCCTGAAGCAGAGGTTTCCGATCGTCTGAACTAGACAGACTAGCAAGAACGACCGTCCCCCTCCGTCTCAGTCTTCTCAACCGTCTCAGCCGGATCAACCGGCATATTCGTCCATTTCGCATTATTGTTATCAATCATTAATCATTTCGATTCAATCTATTTACTTTTTCACATCATTCTATTTTGCCCTACTGACTTGAGCGTCGGAGGCCCTTCACCGGACACCCCACCGGTCCTCCTGAAGGGCTCTACGTTTGTTGCTTGTGTTGACAGGTTGCTAGTGCCCGACCCTTCAATCAATCCAACCCGTTCAACCAGACGAGTCGGATCCAACGTCAATTGTAGATTTACCCTCTACAATAATAATGCATGATACTACATATTGTAATGCATTAATTTATTTATTTTTTCGTTTGTAAAGATGACACTCTATATAAATCACTAATTTTCCTCTTATGCATTACGAATTATGAAATTATGCATTATGATATACAACTATTCACATTCCAAAAATGGATTGGCAAAATCAATGATTTTCGCCCAAATTAAATTTTTAATAAGAGTAATGATTTCATTGTATTATGTGCTGAGAAAGTTAAAAAAAAAATAATCCCAAAATTGATTTCAGTTCTAATAACCCCTAAACATATATATATATAGGAGAGATATAATAGAGAGAGAGAGAGAGAGAGAGAGAGAGAGAGAGAGAGAGACGGGGAGTATAGTCGAAACTCAAACCTCCGTGGAACATACTCCCCTCTGTTTTTTTTTTAAGTGTCACAGTCAACAAATTGCACATACTAAGGAAATGTGTAAATTTACATTTAACCTTATTTATTATTCTCTTTTTTTGAGCACCAACTTATATATACATTAATTATAACGGTAAAATTGGAAATATGCAGCTATTATGTTGTCAAATTTCAAAATATGACATTAAAAATAAACAAAAATAGTAACTATAAAACTTAAAAAAAAACGGACGGAGTAGTATTGAAAGTGGTCGTAAAAAAAGTAGCATAATAAATGAAATAAAATTGATATCTATAACAGTTATTTATATATTTCATTTTAAATTTTAATGTATTTGAATGTGTGTAAATGTACTGCACGTTACGTTTAGTGGAGGGAAGGAAATTGGGAAAAAGGAAAAGAATCAGATTACTGAATAGTGAATAGTATTTGGTAGATTTTTAAAATAATTCCATTTTGGATTATTGAATTCCAATACTTATACTTCCTCTAGCTCAAGATTACTGACCCCCTTTCCTTTTCGGCCCGTCTCAAAATTCTTGACCCATTTCTATTTTTGGAAATAATTAACACACTAATTGCTCAATTAGTTTTCCCTTATGACAATTAACATTTCTAATTAATTTATCTTAAAAATAATTTAAATGATAAAATGAAAACAAAAAACCTCAACATTCACTTAATTAAACCCACCCCACCAACCATTATTGAATACACTTAATTCACCTACTGATATTCACGCCATTACACTTGTGAAATGAAAAATAAACATTCTTGCTCCCTTTTGTTCTTCGTGTTCATCGAATACCCTAAATTTATCGCGCCTCCCAACTTCGGATCTCTCTCTCTCTCGCGATGGCGAATTCATCCGCCAGATTGAGAATAATTCACCGCCGTCGCCATGGGTTTCAACTCGCGCCCCCGTTGCCGCGAATCGGTGCGGGCTCGCAGGCTGTGAGGTGGCTCCGGTTGATGGACCAGTGCGGCGGCGCCGTCGTGCTCCCTGTCGCCACAATACCCTAAATTTATTGCGCCTCCCAACTTCGATCTCTCTCTCTCTCTCTCTCGCGATGGCGAATGCATCCGCCAGATCTGAGAATAATTCACCGCCGTTGGCCTGGGTTCTACTCGCGGCCCCCCCGTCACCGCGAATCGGTGCAGGCTCTTCATTTGTCAAATCTTTAGCCCTGGCCACCATGGAAGCAGCTGGAATCTGGACTCTGCTTTCTGGAACAAATCTCCCCAGCAAAGCTTTTGGAAAAAAATTCTCTTCTTCCTCTCGCCACTTTTTTTTTTCTTTTTTCTGGGTTTCACTCACAATGTGTTGTAATCTGAATTTTGTGGGCTGATTTCCCATAATTTATGAAGTCTCTTTATTTTCTAAGTTGGCTCAACTTATTTAAGTTAATGTTCAATTTCAACAGCAAATTTTTTTTCAGTTTGTGATCTTTTTTTTATAGTTAAAAAAAAATCAGGAATTAATTTAATTAAATTAATAATTAATTTAAATAATTAAGCATAAAAAAATATTAAGAATATAAATTTCCATTTTTAATTCTGATATATACATATATTGGTAAATACATAAACAACACTCAATCTCTAAACAATACACTTAAAACACTAAATACTCCCGTCTTAATTCCCGTGCCGAAAAGAAAGGGGTCAGTAATTATGAGCCGGAGGAAGTATCTCTTTTCATTTCTTTTCTTTTCTTTCTTTCTCATAGTTGAAATTTGCTCTTAGTGCTCGTTTGGTTCTAGTTGGGTAACGGAAACGGAATGAAATCAAGTCAAGTAAGGGAATGAAAACAATAAGGGTTACTTTTATTGAGTGTTTGGTTCAATAGTAGAAAGAGAGTCACTTGTGAGGAGTTCCATTTCTCCTTGTTTCCCCTCCTTCTTGAGGGGTAACAATGTAATGGATTGGGTTACCCCAAGTAAGGGAAATAGATAACCTATTACTCAAACCAAATAAAATGTAATGAAATCAATTACTTGATTCCCTTTCCATACCAAAAAAAACTTGAACCAAACATGGGTTTAGTTGGAATTTGGATTTCTTTCCCCTCCCTCAGTTACCCATCTCTCTCCCTCTCCTAAAACCACTGCTGATTCACCACTACACTACAGAAGAAACAAGTTCTCCGCCTCCGCCTCCGCCTCCGACGGCCTTCATTCTGCCTCCACAATCGTTCTGCCGCTTCCTCTCTCTCTCCTGAAATCTCTCTCTCTCGTCAATTCATTGCATCAACAGCCACGGGAACGATAAAAATTGTCCTCCACTTTGAATCGTGAGTTTATGGAAGTTTGCTCGATCTAATTTGTACCAAATATATAGATTTGCTTTTTCTTTTTTGCCCCAACTATTCGTCAATTGTTGGCTTTTACTTGTTCGAATAACTGAGAATTTGAGGTTTTCATTTTCGTTATGTGCAATGCATTTATCTTACCCCAGTGTATTTTGATCAAATCTGCGCGATTCTCAATCTCATAGTTCATTCGTTGCATGTGAATTATTTCAGTGTATACTTGTTGATTTTTGCTTATTGATGTGTGCTATGTTTCATGTTTTTTGAGGGTTTAAGAAAATGGTTTTGGTTGGGACTGAGTCTTTCTTTTATTTAGGTCGAAATCAGAACTGTTTGATCTTTAATCTTGCTATTGTTCTGATATTGTGTTGACATTGGTCTTTTTGTTGCATTGACAGCCAACGAAGAAATTAGGTGGGGTGATGAAATTACTTTGAGATTTTTATTGTGCAGTGGAGTTCGTCAGTAAGCTTACTGTTCGGAACAAAAGGTCTTAAAATGGTAAACCCTCTAACTACATTTGCTTAATTAATTAAATTTAGTTCAATTGTTGAAGGGCTTCATTTTAGTGGTTGATTGTTCTTGTTATATGAAAGTTGGTCATCTTATACTATTTGGGTTGTTTCATTGTCTTGGATCCCGATGTTTTGGGGGGTGGGGTGATTATTGCGGAACATGCTGTTCTGAGGCATGTACAATGATGAAAACGTGCATAACAAACACCATTTGCTATCTTTCTTTATTTATTTTATGCACGCATTAATGTAGGCACTGAGAGTTTGGTGTCTAATTAGTTATTTAGAAAATCTTCTTCTTCATTGATGTTGGCTTGTTCTCTGTGGTCACTGCTACTGCCTCCTCATTCTATTCCTTTGTGTTTAATTCAACATCATGCCAATATGATGCGATGATTTTTGTTTCTATCAGAGTTTTCTATCCATTTATATGTTATATGTGAATATAAGAACCTTCTCTTGCTTGTCAATCGTACCATAGTGAATTTTTCGTCTCGTTATTGAGTTTCTTTTGCTGTCAGTGTCTGCATCTGCAACTTGTATCTTTATTGCTTTGATTGACGATTCGTGCCACACAATATTTAGGAACCTTTTTGTTCCCGTATGACAAAATTGTTTTCCAAACTTAAAAAATATCCATTGAATACAAGATTCTTTTACTGAGTTGTTCTTATGTGTCATTGTTTTGTAAACTATAGCTTACACTTGGTGGTTCAGTCTTTTCAGAACAACATCATTTGGTTGCCCAATGGCTCTGGTTCTGTGGCTAATGGGGAGATCTGTTATGAAACACCGACGAGGATTGATCAGAAACGTCCGAATCCCTGGTTTATGGATTCTTCTGAGCAAGAGTTAATAGTTAGCAAAAGGCATGCAGTAGATCCTTTTAAGGGAACTTCAGGACCTGCAGTTATGGAAAGTTCTTTGTGGCATGATGGTCCCCACTTTCAGTTGGAAAGTCACGCCCCAACCCTGTTCAACCCCAAAGCCGTGCGGAGTTCAAATGTGTCTGACAATAATAACCCCCGGGTTTCTGCTACCATGAATATGGAAAGGAAGGACCTAGGACATCAATTTGGAAACGACCAATCGATTTGCTTGACTATGTCTCATGAAGTCAACGACTCTTTGTGTCTGAACTCTGGACCTAGGAAAGTCAAAGTCAATGAGGTGAGGATCTCAGAGAATTGCTTGCCCGAGTATGCGGGAAGTACCTTTGGCAGTGGGGAGAAGAATGACGTTATGACTACCACATTTCAGAGGACTAGCAATAACATGTTTTCTGGACCTACGTTTAATAGTGTCATTGGAAATGGTATTTCAGTCGATCCTGCTTATAGTAAGATGGACAAAAACTTTGCTTCAGTCGGACACTCCTCCAGCAAGAGAGATGGGAATTTTATGCTTCCCAATCAGTACTATAACGGGATAGATAACAATGTACTGTCTATTGGTCAGGCCTTCAACAGAGGGAATTATAATGTTGATGCCCTTGGAGATCAATATGAAAAGGAAAATAGCAATTTGTCGTCAGTTTGTCCTACTTACAACAGGGGCCAGGAGAATTTATTTGGACTGGAGTCTTTCTACAGCAAAGTAAATGAGACGTTTATTTCTGCAGGTCCTGGTAAGGGGGAGTCACATATTGCTTTTCAAGGTCAGCAGGATTCTACTGTTGCTTCTCTAGGAGCTCTTTTCAATAAAGAAAATTCTAGCATTCTAAGGAAGGGTGAGGAAACTACCATATCTTTTGGAGGCTTTCAGAATAATGCTGATGAGAGGGATCACTCTGGCAGGGTCATAAGTAGCTACGAAGTTTTGCTAAATCAGTCTTCTGCTCAGTCTTCAGGGGCATTGGTGCAAAAAGATTCTACAGATCAGCTAAGTGCAAATGCTATCCCAGCATCCTCTTCCAAGCCAGAAGGTGCACCCAAGAGTAAGGATCAGAAGACCAAAAAGGGATCCTCAAATAACTTCCCTTCGAATGTTAAAAGCTTGTTGTCCACTGGCATTCTTGATGGGGTCCCAGTGAAATATGTTTCTTGGTCAAGAGAGGTAAAGTGAGATAATCTTTTGTTTCCCATTCCATTCTAGGTTATTTTATCTTTAACCATGAGAATCTATCCTTGCAGAAAAATCTTAGAGGAGTAGTCAAAGGGACTGGCTACATGTGTAGCTGCCAGGATTGCAATCTTTCGAAGGTTAATGTCTCCTATGCTGTAATTAGTAGTTTCCTTGGTTTTAAATTGTGAATGTGCTCTTTCCCTAACTTTGTTTCCCAACACTTATGATGCGACAGACTATCAATGCTTATGAGTTTGAACGTCATGCTGGTTGCAAAACCAAGCATCCGAACAACCATATTTTCTTTGAGAATGGGAAAACAATTTACGCAGTTGTCCAAGAACTAAAGAGCACCCCTCAGGAAATGCTGTTTGACGTGATACAAAATGTAACAGGATCTGCAGTCAATCAGAAAAACTTCAATGCCTGGAAAGGTGAGCACATCTGTTTCTTCATCCAAGATCTAGAATGTTATATTCCTAAAAATGATGACAATGAGTACAAATTTGTTACCCTCTCACCCTTTTTTGTGTGGTATATTTTCATTTCAGCATCATATCAAGCTGCAACCCGTGAGCTTCAACGTATATACGGAAAGGATGACTTGGTTGTGCCATCCTGATATGTCATCTCTCAGGTCATCAAGGTCTGTTGTTAACTGTTGTCCACCTAGCTAGTTGACATGACAGTAAGAATCGATCAACTCCGGAATATTAGATGTGTTGATCTTGATTCCGTTTTGTATTTTGATGTGGAAAACTTGTTTCTACTTTCTAATATCGATGTTCAGCTTTTATTTAGTATATATATCTTGTTTTCTATGTAAAACAAGACTTTTGTACAAGAACGGTGAGATCTTCTAATTGATTGTTAGATGCCTTATTGATCTGCTCCAAGCACATTTAGCTTAATACCATCATTTTCTCCATATCATACCTCATGTACTTGTGCTTTGATTTCTTGGATTACCATGAAAACTAGTACTACTATATATTTCTGCTGCTGCAATTAGATAACATCACTGGTAGAGTACCAGGTACAGCTCATAGTACATATAATATAATGAGATATTACAAAACTTGTTCCTCTTAAACGACATTATCATTGGTTATTTCCTTGTTGATATGTGGGTAGTCGCTTTCTGTGGCATTTGAGGTTTGATCCTGTTGGGGAATTTCTGAATCAGGATATGGCGTTATACTCCCATCTCGTGTCTTTCCCCATATAACGAAGTATAGCCCGACAACGATCACCGTGGCTCCTACTACCCTGCAATTGTATCACTCTATTTCAACATATAGGGTTCAATGCTTCCCAAAACACCTTCTTTAGCATAGCAAGTGGTTGGGTATATCGTTAACAGGAAGTAGGAAGTAGAGAAGTACTTACTTTCCGATGTTGAGTTGCTCAGCCAGAATGAAAGAACTCATAATTGCAACAATGACCATGTTTAGAGGATTGAAGGAAGTGACGAAAACCGGGCCTTTCTCCTTCATTATTACTCCCGAGACGTAGTACGCAACTCCAGAACAGAGTACTCCCTTCGCGCACCAAAATACTCGTCAAAATTCATTCTATTTTGCTAAGTTACTTGTAGTATATATATATATATATATATATATATATATATATATACACACCGACCTTTTCAATTCAATCATCCGAGTTTGTCTCATCGGAGGCAAGCTTGGATAGTGGGGTTGAAAAAGTCAGGGATAATACTTAAACGTTACAAACGTTGAGATAGAATGATAGATACTATTATTAGCCATTCTTTCAATGTAGAAAAGCACCATTTTCAGACAATCTTACAGAGTAAACAGCAGCTAGAAGTTTGGTGTCCCATCCAATAGCCCAGATTTGAACATTGCCCCTCTCGACAGCAAAAGTCAGCACTGTCCCTTGCAATGCTCCGATTATGCATATCAGACCAGTGAGGGAAAGCCCGGCAGGGTATGACTTCAACGTGATCGCCTAACAAATAAAAAAATGAGTTTTAAGAAAAAATTGATAAAAGTTGTTGTAAGTGGAGGATGAGTCCCACTTACATGAGTCATGAAAAAACAGTAAAAGAAAAGAAAAGAAAAGAAAAGGAGGATGATGATGTAAGTACCTGTAGAATGTAAAAAAAGGACCAACAGAAACAAGCAGCTATGATCATTAAAGCACCCTTGGTTACATTTTGGGCGTCTCTCTCTTCTTCAGCAGAAGAAATGAAGTTGGATCTCCCTTTGCCTTTGGTCCATGGCAACTCTATAACTGACCCTTTCACAACAGTCATTATCATTGCTCCTCCTACTGTTATTATTGTCCCCACTATCTTTGCTTGGCTGTGTAGTTTTCCTAAACTCACGCTTTCGAGCCTGCCAAAACAAAACAAAAATTGCTCTAACCACGTCACCAATTGTTTTTTTTTTTCTTTTTCTTTTTGTAATTAATCAAATAAGTACTCCCTTTGTCAACTGTGCCATTATAAATTAATTAGTACTCCCAGAAAAAATAGTTTTGGGTAATTAATTAATTAATTAGAGGATCGGATCAGATTAGTAAGTACCTAAGGGCCCATGCTAATAAAAAGGTGACGGCTGGAACAGTGTTGCACATAGCCGCTGCAAATGTAGCTGTTGTGTATTTCATCCCAACGTAGTACAAGTTCTGATCGATCACAGGCCTATTTGTAATAAAAATTTAATACGTACTTATTAGTATTAAAAACAAAAAAAACAAAAAAACAGAAGAAAAATAAAAAATTCAAGAAAATTCTTTGACTAGGATCATGTGGGTCCCCTTAAATTCAAATGAATGGGGACCCACATGATATGATGGATTGGAGGAGAAAGGGTGAGAGAGTAGTTACTCCAAAAGGGCGAGTAGGAATATTTTATAGAGGACGGAGAATGTCATTCTTGGCCTGATTTTCCTGTTTCAAAACAAATAATATACATACTCATAATTAATAAGCTTTAAATTTTCAACTTCACAGTTCACACACACACAAGTGAGTGAGTGACGAGTAGTAGTAGTAGTAGTATATATATTCTTTCAAGAAGTGGCATGGAAGAAGAACCGAACCTCTCGAGAGTAAATGCCAAAGGGGCGACAACGGCCGCTGCGACGATATTTCTATAGACGGAAAAAGTGAAATGGTTCATTCCTTTATCCAGAGCTGACTTTGCTATTATACCTAACCCTGCATAACCAAACTGTAACAATGTTGCCGCCAAATATGGTCTCAGCTTTCTCACTAATTTACTATTACTATCCATCTTCTCTCTCTCTCTCTCTTTCTCTCTAAAAATATTGAGCTCAATTGATGACTTCTCTAGCTGAGGTGGTAATGGTAGAAGTTGGCGTGACTAACATGCATATATATATGGTTTTGTTGGGTGTATGTACGTGAGAGAGAATGAGAGGAGCGATGGAACACGACAGCTTGGAATCAATGGATTCCACTAGCGGTAACAGTGACAAATTAAATGCTATTGCGCAACATTAAGCATGTTAATTGTGGAATAAAAATGTTATTTCAAGAAAATTCAGTTGGATTATGAGTGCAATACACCTCTAGTATTCTCTAAGAGGAAAAGTTACGCGTGGCATGCATATATGATCCATCAACCAAGGATCGAATCGGTTCCCCTTCATCTCAATATAACACACCATGAAACCACTCGTCACCTACCTATTGACTCTTCAAATATCTTATAAGCTGTTAGTGCTTATTATAAGCTCTTTCAAATAAACTCCGTCAAACAACTCCTATCTGTTGAAGTCACATATTTGTCTTATATTGGCTTTTTAAAGGTCTCAGACTTTTACGTATAGTTTTGATAACTCTCCTCTCTTATAAATTGTTTAAGAGGATATAATTAAGTCAGTTCTAATATGATATTAGAGTCGATTAAAGATTCATGATTTGTTGTTAATAGTCATTAATTACAGCCTATATTATAGTGAGGAGCTTGTTGAAGCCACTCAAACTCTACATCTTGCGTATATGTGAGGAGGCGTGTTGAAACGACCCATACGCTTCTACATGTAGCCTACATACGAGGAGGCTTGTTGAAGTCACTCAAACCTTACATATAGTTTGGACCTACATGTGAGGGGCTTGGTGAAGCCACCTGGTCTCCACATATAATTTGGATGGTTCCATGTAATTAAAATGGGCATTGTCGATCAAAGCCCTATACAGTACTACTAACGTGAAGACGTTGACTTGTTTCAACAATAAGTTGAACTAACAAGGGCAGTTTAGTAATTCTAGTGACATGTGCACATTAGCTCATGAAAGCACTAGGAGGATAACCATGAGCCGTCTAATCAAATTAATACTACATCCATCCCTGTTCCATGGCATTGAGCATGTTTATTAAATACTACCTCCATCCCATTACATTAGTCCTCTTTGCTTTTTGATTGTTCGGCACGTTTTTCCACCGAAACCTAGTACGAGTTTTAAAATATAATTTTGACGTATTCATTTTTTCACGGGGTACTATGAGTACGTCAAAATTATATTTTAAAACTCGTACTAGGTTTCGGTGGAAAAGCGTGCCGAACAATCAAAAAACAAAGAGGACTAATGTAATGGGATGAAGGTAGTACTTTGTATGTGAAATACTCCCTTCGTTATATAGATAACGTACTGTTTTTTTATTGCGTTGTCTCATAAATAGTATTTTGTTTTCATTTAAAAAAAAAATTAACTTATTAAAAGTGTGGGCTCTACCACCTTTTTACATTTTACATATTCTTTTTAATTCTTGTGCCTATAAAAAAATAAAAATAAAATAAATAAAAAGACCTTATATATAGGACCGAGAGAGTATAAAATAATAAGTCAAATGAGATAGGACGAAGGCAATATATGTCTGGTAGCCACAAATATGGATGTCAAAGTAAGTTTATTTCCCAAAACCTACTAGACATAACTCTCTAAATATTAGTCGCACTTTTCTTTACGAGTGTTTCTTTAGCACCTCTTGTTACAAATGCTTTATTTTCATTTTGATATTGTTTGTATTTGAATTGTGAGAGAAATTGAGTAATTTCCTCCAAAGAAAATTGTTTGACCACATCTATATATTAAGCATTAAAAAAAAAACGATTTTTCTTTCTCCAAACATATATATCGAATTTAATTAATTTTTTTATCAACCTTTAGTGACTTCTTTAATTGTAGAGTACTAATTAAGATAATAATACCAATTAATATTTAATTTAATACTGAACTCAAACATTTTTTTTTTCTTGTAAGAAGATAACATACAATTTTAATAATGGGAGTAATTAATTAATATATAGACTAAATTATAGAGTGCTTCATGATCATATATAACGATAAATTAAAAACAAAAAAAAAAAACACTTAGATCAACCAAATAAACATAGGTTTAGTGAAGATTGAAAACTTGTGGCCACATTAGTAGGCATCCTAATCAGATTACACTTACAGCATTATAATTCATGGAGCATCATTTTTTACGTGGTTATGAATATTCATTTTAAAATTAAAATGAAGTAGCACATCAATTTGCAAAATTCTCATAATATAATAATTATATAAAAGTTTTATAGAGTAATGCTTCCCATTGTTGGGACGCTTAATATGCCCACGATTGACGTGACATTGGTATAAATAAAAAAATTAATAAAAAGTATACCAAAATTAATTAAATCCTACTATAAAAAATTAAATTCTACCTAAAAAACTAAACTCCAACGGGAAATATTGCCGACGTGACATTACCATATCACCGGTGGGCATTGGAGCGTTTCTGAAGTTTTATATATAAAGTTAGAAAAGAGCATTACGGTTCGCAACAAATAAATATATATTTTTTTTCTTAAAAAGGTAATCATATATGTTGAACATTCAAATTTGAAATAGAAAACCCAAATTACATGTTATACGACTTAAAGTGACGCATGAGGGCAGTTTTAACGAATCTACTATTGATTGGAAATACAATTTCAATAGATGAATATATATTTTAATTATATATTATTTGTAAGGAATGCTCTCATACCTATTGTGGGCATAGTTAATGTGACTACCTGTAACATGGCGATAGTATATTTAAAGAAATTATTATTAACATACCTTATAAAAATAAATCGTACAAAAAAAAAAAAACTAAACCCTTCAAGAAAACTAAACCTTAAATGAAAAAACTATTGACGTGACAATTGGACACATTAAACTAGCCACAATTATAACATGGTGTGATTAACTAAACTAAAGTTAATTTTATAATTTCACCATCCTATAATTCATAAATTTTATATTATATCCCTCGGTCCCATAAAATTAGTTACATTTCAGAATGACACAAATATTAAAGAATGAGAGAATACGTGACTACAATTCATTCTAAGGAGAGATAGTTAATTGTAGCCACATATTATTTGCCAAAAAAGGAAGCGTAGCTAATAAATAAGACGAACTAAAATGACAAACGTAGCTAATTAAGTAGGACGGAGGGAGTATAAGACATCTCAATTGTATATATCAAATCATATCTCATACTTTCAAACAAGCGATCTCTACACGTTAGTTTTACTAGTATAGTTCCGTAACATCTCAAGAGAAGTAATGTGATTGTTATATCAAATAATGAAAGCGTACGTATTTTTGAATAACTTTTTCATTTTTAGTGCCTAGCACGTCTTCATTCTTAGCTACTGGAATCATTTCCAAAATTTGGCATAGCCCATAAGTTTTTTGCTGAACCCAGTTTGTTGTTGCTGGTATATAATCTTTTAATTGAGTGTTGGAATAGTGAAAATTGCGTACATATATAGATAATTATTTAATATACATATATATCCATATATATGTATATGAATGGATGCCACATAGGAGAAAAATAAAATGGTAATTTCTAATGTGGTAATAGGCGCTCACAACAGGCGCTATTTAAAGGCGCTCAGCATAACAATTCCGTGTAAAAAGAAAGGCTGTAAAGTGAAGGTTTCTGGTTTATGATGGTAGCGATAGCCAACTAATGTTGATTAGTTCGGAACTGCATGTGTATTATGTTTCGTTGATAAGTGATTACCTCATAGCATCAAATTACTACTTTAGTTTGTTATTCATATTCCTATTTTACATGCTCCTGTTGTTCTCTATCAAGTGACTATTAGCATACATAAATTAAAAACAAAGGAGTTAATTTTATCTTTTTCATCCATAATTATTGCATAGAAAATTAAAAAAGTAAAAATCTACAATGATAATAGGGACAAACTTGATAATTTAGACCATTTTTGCTTAGATATGTGTAATATGACACTTATAATGGACAAATTTTTTACTCATATGGAACACTTAAAAGAAGACGGAAAGAGTATTAATTTTTCATCATCCAAGATTTCCTTGTCTTTTCAATTTAATTTGACCAATTGGAGTATGGATGTCAATTGTAATTTTATAATACTCTCCCATCTTATACAATCTACTTACAGTGATTTTCTTGAAGTTGTGTGTTTGTCACACATGAATTTGGAAAAAATTCAGAACTCAACATAAAGGATGACGATTTCCTCTTATATGGCCTATCAAGGGTTATAGCCAAGCCGAATTCTACATGTTTGTCCCAAATCAAATTTAGAAAAGATTTCAAGCTCAATATATAGGTTGGATGATCCTTTCTTATAAGACATTTTAAAGGGATGCAAACTTAATTCTAATATGGTATCAGAATTAGCCAATGTAACAGTCGTCTCGATTTTCATTAGCGATTTCCGAGCTAATTAATATTAAATAATTAGATAATTATTAATTTTGAGCTCCATGATTAATTAAGTAGTTATGTTCCGGAAATAGAAAATATAGCACACTCACGATACTTTCCGGTATCAGCCTAGAACCCTAGCACGATATGCTGATGTCTTAAGTTAATTATGTGCTTAAATGCTCCATGATATGATTATATGGCTATGTGATTAAAATATTTGTATGGTTATGTGCACATGATTTATGTAACTAAAAGTGATCAAAAATCACTAAGTATGAATGATGTTTGATTCATTGAACACCATATGTATTTTTATACATTATTAGGAACAAGTGAGAGGAAAAATCATCATATAAGATTAAGACAAGTGTCAAAGTGTGATGACATGGAATAAGTATAAATACATTTAGTCAACACTTGGTCTTCATGGGAACCTCATCAGCTAAAGTCTAGTGAGAGAAGCTCCCACTTATCTCTAAAAATTTCGGCCAACCTCCTTATGCAGCCGCCGCGCGCCGCCGTGCTTTGCCCGCCGGAAATCGCTCCGGCGACTTTCCGGCCATCTCCGATCAAGCCCAAAATCTCCCCTCCCCCCATTTTTGAACCTCCTAAACACGAATATGGCCTCAGAAATTGTGATCAAAAGGCTATAAATAGGACATGCAAGGATCGAAAGTGTGATCAAGCCCAATCTTCAATTTTTCTTCAAGAACTATCGGTAAAAATCCCTTCCTTGTTGTTAGGAGCTTAGATCTAAGTAGTGGATGGTGATTTTGTTTGATAATTCATGGTTTAAACTCAGACCTAGGGAGCTATGATCATGCAAACTGAATCCTTCATCATATTATTGTTCTAGAGTGAATTTGATGAACCTTAATGTATAATTTGTTGTCATCTCCTCTTGTTTACCTCAAGGCCGAATCCCATAGCCTCTATATGATGATGTTCTTGTGTTCCTCTTGATGTTTCGAGCTTCAATTATCTGATTTAGAGTCCATAGGATGATGATCATGTTCATGTTTTCAAAGAAAAACTTTTTGGAATTTTCTAGAAAATACCGTGTGTTTACGAGCTTGATTCCGTGGAAAATAATGATCTTTTGAGCTTAATTCTTTCTCCATGATGAAATATGTTGTCATAGCTTTCTGTTGATAGATCACACACCCTCATCCAAGCTCGTATGAGCTCGCAATGTTATTTTGAAATTGATGTGTCAATTCTGCCTAAATTCTAGGAACTGTTTGACCAACTATTTTGATCCTTGATTTTGATTATGATTCCCTGTTTAATTCCAGGCCATTAAAACATGAAAGTTGTTCTTCATTGTCCCAACTTTCTATTGATATACTGTGCACCCCAAATGATTAAGTATTGAGCAAGATATCTTAGCTCAAAGATAGAATCCCGAATCTGTCCCCTTTCAGTTTTCAAAGTGTAAATCACTTAAGGAATTGTTAATTGCTCCCAATTCCTAATGCAAAATTTTAACATGTTGTAGCCTTATGTCTTGGCTTTCCCAATTAATAACATTTACCCTATTTCACCCAGCCAATTGTGAGAAACAATTATTTTCCCAAAGTGTCGCAGAACTGCCTCTATTGTTTGAATTGAACCAAAGATTGATTCATAGCTCATGAAATATTCATATCTGGAGCCTGTATTTGATATAATTGGAAAGCTTATCTTCTTAGCTTTTCATCCATGTGTCTTGCACCCTCAATGACGATCATGCACTCAAGTTATAACTAATTCTATCAAGTGTGTGACAATTCTGCTAAAGCTTATATCAAATGTTCACTTCACTTTCATTCTTAAGTCATTATAATTCTTAAGTATAAAAGTAAATATGAATGTGGAGGTTGATCGATATTGATTCATTGGCCTTCCAATAGCTGATCATCTCGAGGTTGTACAGTTAGAACTAGGCTACACAAGATAAATAAAAATTATTGTCACTTGCATAAAAAAAAAAAAAAAGCAATGAAAAAATTATGGGAAGCCCGAGTTCCTTGTAATTAAGATGAAACAATGGAGAAATAAGTCGAATTTCATGCATATTTCATTCACACAAATTTAGTCTTGTCGGCCACGGATATTAAAAAATATAAATTATTTATAGTAAAATTAAAAGGTGATACTACTTTTAGTGATATTTTTATCAAAATTATAATAGAAGAGAAAAAATATGGATAGATGTAAATTTCGATTATTGACTTTTCATTTTTGGTATATATGGCTAAATCTGTAAAATAACCATATAAAGTAACTGATTACAAAATTTTCGGGAAGAAAAGAGTATTAATTTTCTATTTATCGGTTTTGTAACTTTTGTTACCTATTCGTTATTCAAGCTGCTGCATATCTATTACTATTATAAAAGAGCCAGTTCTTACAACTTTTGTTTTGCCTAATGTAACCTCTATTCTAAATCGATTTTAAGGGTAACAAAGTAATTATGAACGTAATTTTATTATTGAATTAAATTGATATAAACTTCTCCTACTTTAACTATAATAATAAGGGGTATTGGCAAATAAATACACGAACTTTTACGAGATTTTGGTTTTTCACATGAACTTTAACTCGCGTCATATAAATACACGAACTTTCAATTTGGTGCAATTTTTCCAAACCCCCAAATTTGGTCAAAATTGAATCCGACGTGGCGCACCGGTGGCATTCTTTTGATAAAACGACGTCGTTTCGACTACGAAAATTATAAAAAAAATTATTTTTTTTATTTTAATCCACCTCACCTCTTCTTCATCCAATCTTCTCTCTAGATGGTCAAACTCTTCTCCCTCTCTCCCTCTCCTTATCTCCGGCGAATTTAAAACATGGACGCGGACGGAGTTGTTGCGAAAGTGGTCGGCGGGGCGGCGCTCACGGCTGCGGCAGCGCATGGGTAGCTGCTGAGGTTGTCGTCGGCGGCACTCTTTGTGGGGGCGACGGCGTTGGTGGCATTGTGAACAAGCTCCAGCCTTCTCAGTTCGTTGAAGAGCAGCGCCACGACACGAGGCTGTTCAGGCAATTGCAAGGAGAAATCAAGACGAACGTTGATTCTGCGCGGCGGCGCCGCCGCCGCCGCGAAATCGACGTGACTGATCGATCTAGTTTTCGTAGGATATTTAATAAGCGTAACGAAATTGTAAAAGGACACAAAGAAATAACGTGGTTCGATCTATTAGAATAGGTCTACGTCCACAGAGCAAGAGTATGGATCTTTATTGAGTAATATGAGTATTGATTACAAGATTGTTCCCCCCTCATTATATTCTAAGCCCCTATTTATAGATGATCATATGGAGTTTGATTCTAATACAAAGTCTACTCCTATAAGGACTCTTAGAGCTTATCTCGATCTTTATGATAGACATCCGAGTCTTCTACATCTGTATTGGAGTTCGAATTGTAGTTGATCAAGAAGTCCTCATTGCCTGATGAAGAAGTCTCTTACTTAAGCCGAACTTGCATGGGCTGAGCTATCGGGGCCTATATATTGGGCCTAGTAGTTGGGCCATATCTTATCACATCCCTCCCCCCCCCCAAAGTTGTAGAAATGAGGATGTGATGCAGGGGGAATAGTTGAGTTAGGAGTAGTGTAAATAAAAGTGCCTTGCCTCGTCCAAAAGTAAATTTGGCGAAGTCAAATGCGTATCGCCCCGTCGAGGACGAGGTAGAAGTAAAAGTGTATGGCCTCGTCAAAAATAAATTTGACGAAGTCAAATGCATACTGTCCCGCCGAAAATGAGTAAAGAAAAGGTGACTTGCCTCGTCAAAAATGAATTTGATGAAGTGGAGCGCGTATCGTCTCTGCCGTATGTGCCAGTTACTTTTAATTAATGCACCGGTTGGATTCCCGATAAAGTAGGACACGATTGTGACATGGGGGGAAGGCGAAAAGGCGGAATAGGAACATAACTTCCTTAAGACGCTATTCCATCACATTTTCCAAAATTTCAAAAATTTCTCGATTTTTCTACTATTTCCATCGCCGCCGCTTACCACCGTCGGAAATCCTACCGTCTTTGTCAAAGAGAGTTCCGGTCCCCAATCTTCCAAGCACAAGTAAGTTATTTCCTCCATGGCTTCTTCTTCTCGTGTTAGTCACTCTCATGGCGACGAAAGCCGTGAGGAATCCATTTCGCCGTCGGGTTCTCCGGCGGCGAAATTGAGGCAGTCGCCGTACGTAGACGTAGAGTGTTTTACTGTTGGTTCCTTAAAGCCTAGTGTCCATAGGGTTCTTATTTCTACCGTATAAAAAAATTCCGGTAGGGTTCTTGATTTTCCGTCGGTTCTGGATGCTTCTTTGGTAAAAAATATCGCCAAAAAGTATCTATTTCCCGATTCCGTTCTTTTTCTTGTTCCTCGTCCAGAGGATAGGGCTTGTGCGCCTCCGGTAGGGTTTTTCACTGTCTACGAGGACTGCTAAAAATGCGGTCTTCATCTTCCCCTTCTTCCTGTTTTTGCCGACTTGCAACGGACGTTCGGCATCGCCCTAGGGCAGATATTTCCGAACTTCTTTAAGCAACTAGTTGGTCTTGGTGTCGAGGCGGCTCGCCTCGGTTCTCCTCTTACCCTAGGGATGATCCTTAGGTTTTTCCAATTTAAACCGAGTTCGGGGTGGTATTATCTAACCCCTAGCCTCGACTTTAGAGTTAAGACGAGGTCAAAAATTTCGAACTGGCAGAAGAAAATTTTCTTCTGCCGATCTGAAAAGGTTTCCCTGTTCGCCTGGAGGACAGATAGGTTAGAAGACTAAGGCACCGAGGAGGAATTTGGTGACCTTGAGAGGGGTCTAGGGGAGCTCGGCGTCGTCTCGGAAGAATATTGCGAGGTCGAGCTCGCCATAGCAGGGCTGAGCCCTTATGATCCTACTACAATGGTAGATCCGGTGAAGGGTGAGGCCCTACTATGTTTCTTGTTCGCGTTTTTCTTATTTTCTTTTCTCTTTTCTTAATCATGTTTTCGCCTTGTTGTAGTGAACTTTGGCTGTAACCCCAAGAAGAGGTCGAGGTCCCACTCTGGAGGCCTCGAAGACGACATCCGCTGCCTCTTCGGAAGGACTTTAGATGTAGGACGATCTCGTCCTGCGAGCTCTCCACGATTGGGCTCTCCTCCGCCTCACTCCACCACGAGTCGGAGTAAGGAGCCCCGAGTGGTCGTCGCCAATTCTGAAGGGTAAGATGGCGCCCTTGTGCATGGTCGGTCATCTAACCAAGTGTCAGCCCTCCGTAGGCCCTTTCCCAAGGTATTACGCTTCTACTCTCCGAGTACATTATGTTGACTCATGCTTTATTTAACACTTATTAATGTCATTGTAGGGTGCAGAGTACATTATGTTGACTCCTGCTTTTGACAACGATGTCGTCTACGTATACCTCCACAATTTTGCCGATGTGAGGCTTGAATATCTTGTCAACCATTCTTTGATAGGTGGCTCCGGCATTCTTGAGTTCAAAGGGCATTTTCTTATAAGCGATAACACCGAAGTCCGTGATGAAGGCTGTTTTGGGCGCATCCTCCTCGCTCATTAAGACTTGGTGATATCCCTTGTACAGATCCAAGAAGCTAAAGATTTCGTAGCCAACCAGAGCTTCGACCTTTTTGTCGATGTTAGGAAGAGGGTAGCAATCCTTCGGGCAGTGCTTGTTGAGATCGGTATAATCAATGCACATCCGCCATCCTCTTCCTCGTTTCTTGACCATCACCAGATTGGCTATCCACGTCGGATACTTGACTTCGAAAAGTATTTGCGCCTCTAAGAGTTGACGCACTTCGTCATGACTTGATTTCGCTTCGCCGCAAAGATCCGCTATTTTTGCCTAACCGGTTTAATACCCGGGTCGATGTTGAGCCTGTGGGTGATGGATGATACTTGGTGAAACCCCCCGGTCATATCAATGGGTGACCAAGCGAAGATGTCTTTGAATTCCCTTAGGAGTTGGGCGACCTGCTCTCTCAGTTGAGGTACTCCAGCAAAACCTACTTTGACGACCTTAAGGGGATTGTCTTCGTACAATGCGACCTCTTCAACTAGGGTGTCTTGAGCAGACGATGTCTCTTCCAATTCCAACTCCTTGGGCTTCGATAATTGCTATGCCTGTGGGTGCTGAGTCAAGGTCTCAGCACCTCTTAAGGCAACTTGCATGCATTCTTTAGCCCGTTTCTGATCTCCTCGGATCATAGCCACTCCTCCCTTTGTGAGAATCTTCATCGTCAAGTGATATGTTGAGCACACGGCCCTCACCACATTCAGTCAATCTCTGCCCAATATGATGTTGTACGGTGAATAGGCCTTCACTACAAAGAATTGTACCACTTTAGTGGAGCTCGTTGGTGCTTTCCCCACTGTGACGGGGAGTCCAATGATTCCTTCCAGGAACGTTTCTTCTTGTACGAAGCTTCACAATGGAAGTGGTGCCGGTGTGAGATGTGCCTCTTCGATCCCAAATTTGTCAAAGCAATGTTTGAAGATGATGCTTACTGACGCACCGCTGTCAATATACAGACGATGAACCAATTTGTTGGCGACCCCGGCTTGGATTACGATCGCATCTTGGTGAGGTACTATGGCTGGTATCGGGTTGTCATCCGAAAAGATGATGACCTCGTCCCTTTTGAACCTCTTGTGTGTGGGTTCACCCGCTTGGGGACTTCGGGCCTCGGCTTTTAGGAAGGATTTCGTTGTGCTGAGAGAGAGCCCGTGATGGCAGATATGACTCCGTCAAATTGAGGCTCGTTATCCTCTTCATCGGGATCCCGCCTTACTTTTTTGTCGGCATACGGGCCGCAGCTTTCTCTCCCCTTGTCCTGCCCTCGTTTGCCCTTATTTTGATGAGGTGTTTCATATTGGCAGGGACGCCGGCTTCGATCTTGGTACTTTCTGAGAACCCCGTTACGTACCAACCTTTCGATGTCCGCCATAAGATTTCTACACTTCTCCGTGTCATGTCCATGATCCTCATGGAAGGAACAGTACTTGTCTTTAGATCGGCGCTTCGCTCCTCCTGACATGGGGCGGGGTTTCTCAAACATGTCAGCATGGAGTTCGTAGATCTCGGCCCTAGACTTCGTCAGTAGGGTATACTGAGTTTGCCCTGGATCTTGACGTGGGCCGAGCCTGGACTCTATAGGTCCATGTTGTAGCCTATTAAGGGCGCTGTGTCGGCCTCAGTCTCCTCAGTCCTCTTCTCTTTTCTTTTTGTCAGACGGTTCGGCCTTATCAGCTTCGCGTTTTCTCCGATCAGCTTCATCGGCCTTTGCAAACTGATCCGCTATGCGCCAAAGTTCCGAGGCAGTCTTGGGCTCGTACTTGACGATATCCTTATATAAGGCACCAGGTAGGATGCCATTTTGAAAAGCCAAGATGATGAGTAAATCGTTCACATCCTCGACCTTTAGGCTCTCCTTATTGAACCTGGTCATAAAATCACTGATGGACTCGCCTCGTCCTTGGCGCACCGTGAGAAGATGAGCCGATGTGGTCTTTGACTTGGCCTTTTGAAAGAATCTCCGGTGAAAGGCCTGCATCAGTTCTCGATACGACCCGTACCTACCAGGTGGTAAGCTGTCGAACCACCTGCGAGCGTTGTCGATCAGCAGCCCCGGAAACAACTTGCACATGTGGATTTCGCCAAGTTATTGGTTGATCATGTTGTACTGGAGCTGGGAGAGGAAATTTTGTGGATCGCGCAAGCCGTCGTATGGAGTGATATTTGGTACCTTGTACCTCTCTGGGAGGGGAGTACGAAGTACCTTATCGGAAAAAGGGGTAATGATTCTCCCATATGCATCGAACCCTCCTCCTGCAAAGTCATCATCGTCAGAGAATGATGCGATGTGGACTGACCCTTGCCGGTCCTTTGCGATGATCATCCCTCGTACGATTGGCTTGGAAACCAGCTCGCGCAGGGGTATTTTTCGCGTGATAGGTGCCCAGCAGCTGAATACTGGGGGATTTAGATCGTTGTGATCTGGACGAGGCTTCGTACTCGTCATCGTTGGGTTGAGGCCGACCTTGTTTCCGATTGAGTAATCGGAGGAACCTCTCTTGGTTTTCCTCGAGGAACCCTTTAACGGCTTCATCGAGGTTTTGCTGCGTGAATTGGGGCTCCTCCCCTCCTCTGCTGTTTTGGTCGCATTTCTCCTTGTCCGAGATAATTGGGTTGCCGTGCTCATCCAGATCTTGAAGATCTCCTTCGGGAGTCGGATCTCTTGCCGGTTCTTTTCCAGGTCGCCAGCCTCCTGCGCTCTTGTTATTGTTGTTACCATCCACCGCCTTGGAGATAGTTGATCGTGTAGGTCTCGTCATGGCTATTAATTCCCCAGAAAACGTTGATCGGAAGCATAAAAAGATTCCGACAGGCGGCGCCAGTGATCGATCTAGTTTTCATAGGATATTTAATGAGCGTAACGAGATTGTAAAAGGACATAAAGAAATAATGTAGTTTGATCTATTAGAATAGATCTACGTCCACGGAGCAAGAGTATGGATCTTTATTGAGTAATATGAGTATTGATTACAAGATTGTTCTCCCCCCTCATTATATTCTAAGCCCCTATTTATAGATGATCATATGGAGTTTGATTCTAATACAAAGCCTACTCCTATAAGGACTCTTAGAGCTTATCTCGATCTTTATGATAGACATCCGAGTCTTCTACATCTGTATTGGAGTTCGAATTGTAGTCGATCAAGAAGTCCTCCTTGCCTGATGAAGAAGTCTCTTACTTGAGCCGAACTTGCATTGTCCGAGCTTAATATCGGGGCCCATTTATATTGGGCCTAATGCTTGGGCCTAGTAGTTGGGTCATATCCTATCAGGTCATTTCTCGATAACTTCATGCATGCGGTCATGAAGTGAAGCGAGATGGGACTCCACGCGGAAGCTCCACATGGTGTAGCCCTCGATCGAGAACTGAGGAAGTTGTGTTGAGGAAGACATAACTTGAAAGGAAGTTAGAAAAATGCAGTATGCAGCGAGTAAGGTTTTAATGCACGTTTTATGAAAGGATCAGCTCAGGTATACCTACTATAACGCTTTTGCGCTACCAGTATTCAGAAACAGAGATCAGTTAGAACCCCTGCTCTGATACCACTTGTTGGTCCCGAAAGTGACTAACACACGTAGAGGGGGGTGAATACGTGTGTTGAGAAGTGTTTAACTTCTCTTTCATTTTTTGTCCTTTTAGTTGAGTAGACGCTTCGAATGGTAGTGCAGCTTTCGAAGCTTCTCGCTCGTGAGTACGGTGCGGAATGTGGTGAGACTTAAAGCTTTTGTTGCAATTAAAACCAAGTTGAATATTAAAGCGTGTGTGTGTATGCATAATCAAAGCAATAAATAACTTAAAGTAAAGAGACAAACAATTTTATAGTGGTTTGGAGCACCTCTCCTATGTCCACTCTTATCCACAACGGGATGAATACCTTCACTCGGTATCCCTTGTTTTATACTTCCAAGGGGAAGTGATTCAAGGCAGTAACAAACTTACACTTGAATCCTCAGAGATTCACCGGCTCTCGAGAAGCCTTACAACAACCAATTCTTTTACAAAAACTTTACAACCTTACAAACTCAATCTAACAACTCTAGACTTGGGTTTTTGGGGTTTTCGAGTTTTAGTAAGTGTGATAATCCTTTACAATAAAAAATCACAAGTAAAAGGATAAGGATTCTCGAAGCTAGGCTTTGGATATATGAGTTTGAACCTAGAAAGGAAGTAGTTGCAATACTTAAGAAAGAAGTTTCTTAAGGACACACTAAAGTGAAGCGCTTCCAAAGAACTAATGGATTGTAAAGGATGATTTGCTTGAGTTCTTGCGAGTAGTATGCTTGAATCGTTTGTACGTGCGTTAGTTATGTGCAACTCCTTCTATTTATAGGAGGATGTTGGGATTTGTATACCTAAAGCAAAACCAGTATTTTAGTGTATACAAAGATTATTCCACTGTTTACAATCACCTATCTGACATCATATAGTTGAGATTGAATAAGTCCATTATCTCATGTTTTAGTTAACGTGCCAGCTGCGTCTGGAGGGGATCACGTATTTCGGTGACTCATGAGATATAAATGATTATCACAGTTGAGATAACTTGGGCAAAGTTATTGGTTTAGACTGCAGCATTAACAGTAGTGGTGGGTCTCAATCACTAGTTATGCTGATACCGTGGAATGTATTGATAGGATCGCAGAGAGATAATGTTCTTCTAGACTGACCCTTATAATGAGGTGAAGAACTAAAAGATCTCAGATCTTAGTAGCTTGATCTTAATCCCGATAAGCTATTAGGCATATACGAGTTCTTCACTGTTGCTTTGACTTATTCGGTACGGGCCTTATAAGGTTTCTTAATTCCTTATATCTTGGGTAACATGGAGGCACGTATGATGTCTAGTTAGTTGTATCAAGACATCGTGTCCGTCTAGGTTGAGATATCCCCTTAGGGAGTTCACAATGTTTATTATACCAAGTCTTGAAGCTTCATTAACATCAAGGTATAATAATAAGGTTGAACGGGTACTACCTAAGGGTATATAAGATGTTAATTACTTATGAACAGTCAGACGAGTTCTAATTAATTAACAGATATCAGGATTCTTAAACACGGGGATCACACTAAGCAAAATACCAGCCCCGATCTACGTAATCAGGACATAGCGGTGATTCAGTTGTAACTCTATAATGGAGTCAGTTATAGCTCTAATTATGATAAATGCTCTAGGGGAGAGCATAGAAATTATCTAATTAGGTAAGGCCTAACTCTGTTTGGTATCTAGGTCCCTGGAGTGGCCCAAACACCTCAGGATGGATCAGAAGTTAAATATTGAGCCCAATAGCTGGTTTGGACCAAGAGAATAAGCTTGTGGGCCCATAAGCTCACAAGGGACGCCACTTAGGAGAAACCCTAGGTGGGAGGCGCCTATTATTCTTAAGTTGGCCAATTTGGGCCAAGGCTTGTACTTAAGACCAATGTGTGATAATTATTATTTAATTAAAGCACACACACGCAATCTCTCTCGGGTATATTTATAAGTAATTATAAATAGAGATTAGGTTTGACCTAATCAGTAACCTAATCAATCAATCAATCGATATCACCGTACATAATTACAAGAAATCGAAATACAAAAGAAATTTACAGAAAAATGAATCTAATCTAATCGGTACCTTATTTCTCACCGATTCAAAAATCAACATGAAAAATCAAATAAAACTGGATCAAAAACAACACACGTTGTTACCGGATAGCAGCATGCACACGTTATAGCATAATTGACTCTAATGCATGAACATACATTTAATTAAATTATCACAGAGCCAATTCTAGAACTGTGGCTCTGATACCAGTTGATGGAACCGCTGCTTGAAAGCGTTCCTTTTTCCCCACTGGATCTTCGAATTGGATGTGATAATTTGTGGTATCAGATTTACATGCAATTACATCACGCATTGAGTCAAGAATTGATACCTTTCTCTTGCAGATGGAGTAATCTACAGGTCTAGATTACTGGGATGTGATCCCTTTCCTCGAAGTTCTCCGACTGTGTTGGCGTCTCGGAACTTTGGAACTTGGAACTCCCTTCTAAACTCACTAAAAATAGCGCCCCCTTCTCTCTTCTGTGAGATTAGATTAGGTTTTGAGAATCTCCTCCTCCTTATTTATAAGAGGAGATAGGCGCCACTTTTCCTTGTCCACTAAGTCACGGGTTTTTAATTAATAAAGTCCGGTTTAGTTAATAATTACTGGAACAAATTCTAATTAAATATAATTAGAATTAATCCTAATTATTATAAGGAAAATATTATATGTAAATATTAAATTAATTATCTAATTCCTCAATTAAGAATAAATCTTAATTAATTAGATATTAATTTATTTCATATTACATATTTAACCAGAGTGCAATTATTGAGCCAGGATGGACACCAAAAGAGGAAACTGACGCCACCTACAACTGAATATCTCTCAATAATACCTTGAATTCCTTTCCTGAAGAGCTCTTGGGCTATCCCAGGGATCTATGTACCAGACAGAGTTTAGTCTTACCTAATGAAATAATTCCATGATTAACCCAGAATATTTATTTTATTAGAGCTGTGACGCATTCCACTAAAGAATTACAACTGAATCACCGTTCTGTCCCAATTTGTAGATTGGGGATTTTACTTTATTTAGAGCTATCCCCGTGTTTAAGACTCCGATATCCATTAATTAATTAGAGCTCATCTGACTACTCCTAATTAATTAATATCTTATATTCCTCAAGTAGTACCTGTTCACCCCTTATTAGTATACCTGAACTTAATCAGCATGCATGACTTGGTATAATAAACCTTGTGAACTCCCTGAAGGGATATCTCTCAACCTAATACGGACACGGTGTCCCGATACAACTAATTAGACATACTATGTGCCCTCATGTTATCCAAGAGGCAAGTCATCAGGGATGCTGCGATAGACCCTTATCTTGCAAATCAAAGTAACAGTGAACAACACATATATATCTAATAGCCTATCGAGATTAAGATCATATCTCTAAATGCCGAGATCTCTAGTTCTTCACCTATTGCTAGGGTCAGTATTAGAAGAACCTTATCTCACTCGATCCTGTCAATACATTCCACCGTACCAACATAACCAGTGACTGAGACCCGCCACTACCGTTATGTTGCAGTCTAAACCAATAGCTTTCCCGAGCTATCTCGACTGTGACACTATTTATATCTCATAATTATTATCGAACGCTGCGTCATCTCCCTGACACCCGTGCCGTCCACGTGTTCAAAAACATGAGATATAGGGCTTATTCTTATTAATATATTTATTCAGATAGGTGATTGTTACCAGTGGAATACATGTCGTATATACTAAAATACATTTTTGCTTTAGCTATACACAACAACCCCAAAATAAATGGTGTTCGCAACCTAAAGTAAGCTTGGACAAATTACTTGTCAAGGTTGTAGTATAATGCTGGATAATAGCTGGTCTTGGTTATTAGCTTATACTAGTGCATAATCAGTTTGCACTGAATAGGATCGCCGTGAGATAAATCCTTTTATACTGACTTATATAAAGGATCACGTCTCGGATGATTATTATTTCTTAATTCTAGTTGTCATAATATTCAGTTATATATTTATAATCATTATTGCTTTGATTTACCATGAGTGAGAGTTATCGCAACTCAAAGAATCTCTGTATCTTGGGTAATAATATTATAAATATGATAATTAATATTATAGCTTGTAGGTCCCGATAAATAGATATTGGTGTATGGGGGGGGGGGGAATACACCAATCAGCCAACAGTTTTAATTTTTAAAAACAATTTGATCTTACCGAGTCGTCACTACAGTATATCAGAGCAGTTTAGTTTTTCCAGCTCAATCAGTAAACTGCTGAGCTTGCAAAACTAACCTGCGTGCGGAAGTTTGGTGGGAAGGTTGGCTAACAGTTTTCAAAACAGTTTTCAACGGAAGCTTTAATTCAGGCAAGTGTTCATGCAAGACAGGTTACAGTGATGCAGGTTGTGAACATGCAAACTGTGTAAATGAATAGGTAAATAACAAGAGAGAGACTAGGAGTTTTTATCGTGGTTCGGAGTAAACAGCTCCTACGTCCACGCCAGATTCCGTCGAATCTGTAATCCCTTAACTTGAGATTTTTCGCTCCTTTTAACACTGGTGGAGTCCCAGTCCAAATTCAAGTCTTTATCTTAGACTGAATCTAGCACGATTCTTGAGTCGTGTCTCTTCTTACTTACATACACTATCATACAATCTTACTAACACTAAATGACTAGTGCTACTATCCAAACTTGAAAGCTGTGAATAGCTATCGTCGTAAGGAATACAACTCAATCAACTACACTAGTTTTTCAACTTTGATGGTAGTGAGAGTGTGTGTGATGTGTTCTAGTAAGATAGATTCCAGAATGATTAGAAATCTACAATGATCAACACTTGGGAAAGCTCTAGTAATTTCGAGTGTTGATTGAATGAATTTTAGCTTGAGATTTCTGCAGAGTTTCGGCTTGTATATTGAGTTTCCCGTACTTCAATCTGGAATGTGTTGAGGTATTTATAGAGAAGCATTTGAAATAAAGCCGTTGGAAGTGTGTCAAGATTTGCAGTACCGTACACTGACACAATTTCTTGGCATTGGATGAGAACATGTTTCTCAACCACAGCTCAGGTTGATCTTCACAGGTTGAGCTTCCTATACCTCGAACAGTCTTCGGTCTTCGGTAACCTTCGTGTGAAATCTCCTGGCATGGTGAGAGCAGGTTACATAGACAGTTTACTAAATGGAACAGTATGACAGATTGGGTGGTTTAGGTACCAGGTTGCACTTGCAACCTTGACCTTCACATGAGCAACCTGTCCGAATAAAGCTTGACTGATCCAAACACGGAGACCAGCCTATTCCAATTAAATCTATTATCTAAGTGTGGTTTCTAATAGCATTATCAAAACTTAGTTTCAAAGGGTTCCCAACAATTTCCCCCTTTTTGATAATGCCGAAACCCACACTTTACATTTTGGTTTAGAAGAGTTGAAAGGTTTGATGTCCAGCCAACTGCATAGTAGAAAATGTTAGAAAATTTAAAGCATAACATGCAAAGGCCTGGACAAAGAGAGATTGTCATCAGGAATCAAAAGATGATCATTTTTCATTTATAGTATCAACTGAATTGATATGCACAGATTACAGTGAGTTGATACATCAAGTAAATGAAAACGATCAAGTTACTTCCTCACAGTCTTGAACCTTTCTTCAGCTATCTTTTCCTTGCTTACAGTTCCCATGGCTGCATATATGCTGTCGCGAATCGACCTGTACTCGTCACAGTTCGTGATTTTGCAGCCATACTGAGCTGCGACACTCCTAATGAATGTATTGATTCGGTTGATGTCTGGAGTGTCAGTGCCGCAGACAGTGGGAGGTTGGAAGGTCTCTATCTTAGGCGGATTGAGCGTGACCTTCTCCTTTGCAGCTTTCGTCCTGACTCTTTTGATGAATTCACGGTCTGGGAAAGCTTGCAGCCAGTTGTGGAAAGTTGTCTTGGTGTTACCAGTGTAGCCGGGATCGATTTTCAACCAATAGTGGTGCAAGATGAACTGGTTAAGGAATTTGTCCCACAGAGGTTGACCATCCACTGGTAGCCAGTCAGTTGGTTCTCTTTTGTCGGCTTGTTCCTTGCAGCTTTCAAGACCTCTGAAGCTTGCGACGCGAGCTTTGTCTTTTGCCCTCTGTTTCTTCAGATCAGCCAGAAACAACTTCTGCTTGCCTTCATCTGCGCATTCTTCAGCAGTGTATCCAGCTTCTGCCATGAGCCGGATGAGGTTGGATTCAGCTGAAGCTTTCTCTTGTGCAGACAGTTGCGTGGCAGTAGCAGGATGCGGAACAGCTGATATAGGTTGAGCAGTAACAGTTGGCATCACAGGTTGGGAAGGTTGAGCAACCTGTGCCTTCTTAGCTTTTCCTGTAACCTGTGACTTCTTACCTTTTCCTTCCCCCTTTTCGGCATTATCATCGATGAGATTTTGAAGAAGGGTGTTCAGAGAGGATTGCTCTTGAGAGATCAAGGGCAGATCTGTTTCTATCTTTTCTTTGAACTGCAGCAGGGAGCTGATGTTCCATTGCATCTCTTCTTCTTTCTTTAGGGAGCTGGAGGGTGTCTGAGTAAGCTTCGCAGTAAACTCGTGGACAAGAGTGTTGAGTTGCTCAAACTCGTATTGCAGGTCCGAAATGGAGGTTTTGGAAGCAACCTTCAATTCAGACAGCTGGGTGGGAAGCAACTCGTCCGTTGCAGCTTTGAGTCGAGTGGAGATGAAGGTTTCAAACTGGCTTGCCACAGTTTCCTTAATGAGTTTTGGCATCTCCTCCTTGATGTTTGCCAGTATGGCAGACGCAGCTGTATCCATTGCTTCAATCTGATTGGCAATTTTCTGGTGTTCTTCTACCTGTGTTGCCTTCACCTTGGCAACCTCCTCAATGATGAAGTTCTTTAAATCTTCTTGCACTGCAGTGAGAGGAGTGCTAGCTGTTGCAACAGAATAGGTGATAGTACGGTCGTGATCGGACTCTGTGTCTTCACTGTTCCGGGTGGGAGAGGGAATAGGACTAAATTCTTCATCCTCCAGAAACCTGAAATTATAAGAATTGCGCGATCATGAGAGTAAGACGGTTTTAAATCAATGTTGAGAGCCCTGGCCTCTCTCTTCATCCTTGACAGGACGAACTGCTTGAAGTACTCGCGAGCTTCAGGAATGGAAGCATAGCCAAAATACTTCCCAAGGTTGTGCTCTTCAATCTCGAGTTCTTCGATTGAGTGGATCAGGAAAATGGACTTGAGATCGCTGTAAGACTTGTCCTTCCCATCGAGCAAGATTCGCAGCCTGCACGCCATCTGCCTGGTCTCTGGAGTGAGATCGATTCCGGGAAAAGAATCAGAAACTGTCTGCTCAGCAGTTATCTCGATGGAGTTGACCAGCATGGCAGCTGCAGTTCTCACCGGATCTTCTTCGACATCATCATCGTCAGATGAGAGAATAAGTTGGATGTCGAGTTCTGGTGAAGAGCATGGATGATGAGAGGTTTCACCGGATTGCTGAGGAGAGGTTTCGTCCTCGAAAACTGTCTCCAGAGCTGGAGCTTGGAAGATATCACAGACTAAATGAGTAGGAATTGCAGTTTGTGCGTTGGGAGCTGCAGTGGAATCTGTTTGGTCAGAGCTGCCTTCAATGAGTAGGGTAGGACGGTGCTGCACTTCAATCTCAGCAAACTCCGCATGCAACCTGCGTGAGATAGGAGTTGGAGATTTGATCCTTATAGACTTTGAGGGTCTGTTAAGCTGTTTGCTGGGGCTTGCTGTCTCTTCCTCCGGTTATCTCGCTGTTCAGGGGGTACCCAGGCTGGGTTAGACCTACCCATTGCATACAAGAAAGGTTTGACCAGGTCATCATTCTTGACAAAGACGGTCATGTCGACCCCAATAATCAGTTCAAGCTGCTTCTGGTCCTTCAGGACCTTGTCTTTGTTGAATGGCGTCATTCCACTCCAGTGGAGGTTGGGGTGGAGACCTTGAATGAGGGAGCAGATCTTGGTTCCCAGTCGCAGGTTCCGGGCGACTCGAAATTCAGTCAGCACATTACCTTCGAATGTGATTGAGAGCTGCTTGATTTCTTCATTTATAAGCTCGAGAAGAAATATAGCCCAGTTCACGTCCAGGCCCTGTATGATTGCAGTCATTACCCTGAATTTTGCTGGAGTAACTGCGTCGTGGTTACCAGAGTAACCAAGAAAGACCTTGTGAACAAAGTCGAAGAGGACTCTGTATGCAGGTCGTAGAAGAGGTCGCGAGAATCTCTTTCCATCGTATTTCTCTGCAGGTTGCATCAGAGCTTTCTGATACACAGTTTCCAGATCTGCATCCGGAATCTCCAACATGAGACCTGAGGGCTTGTGATACAGAATTTCCACCGTTCCCGAATCTACTATGCCGAAGGTTCGAGAGATGAGCGGCAGAATGGGAATGGGCTTGTCGGGCTGGTTGGGCATCGGAAGATAGAAGGCGGCGAAGTCTACATCCTCCGGGCAAAAATATGAGAGGATGAACATTGATACTTGTTGCGGAAGCCAAAATTTGGGCTCGTGAGTGATGATCTTAAAAAACCCTTCCGCAGCTTTGATGGAGGCATACATCTCATCGAGACCGGCGTAGCCGTAGGTAGAGAGATTTGCAGAGGGCTCCGTGAGAATGTACTCTTGAATAAATTGAATCTTTTCTTCGGTAGTTGTTGGAAGATTTCGAGAGGTGGATTCTCCTGCCATTTCGAGAAAGTATGAGTGAGTATTTAGAATTTTGAGTTTTGAAAGAGAAGTTGCAGAGAAAAATGGCGGAATTTAGTCAGAAATTTGAAATGAAGAGGACGATGCACAGTTAAGCATAGATATATAAGCGAGAATGAGCGGTTGTGATTGAAGTATGTCAACCGTTCAATGGATGGGATTGAATCCCTAGAAATCCGTGAGGTAGTGGGCGCGTGGGGTGGTTGTGAAGCCCACTCGCACAACCCATACACTCAACCGTCGCCTCGCATTAAATGCGGATTTGACACTGCATGCACTTTTTGACATACATAGAAAGTGAAGTGCGAATGTTGTGTATTGTGTCAGAATATCCTTAATAATGATTTCAATAAATAACAAAATACATGCTTCAATAAATGAGAATAATGATAAGGCATAAGATTTATCAAGTGAAGCAAGAAATATTTTATTGAAGTTTGAATATTTGAAATGTCAAGGCATATCATGGATATATTCCAAACATAATTCAAAAACATGGAGACTGATACAGGTCGTCCCTGACACTTCCCTATGTAAACTGTGACTTATCCACAGTTTCTGATTTTTGCAGTTTCCTCCTAGCTGGACTTTCCTTTGTCCATCGCGAACTGTCCATGTGCATGCATCCTTTTTACCAATGTGAGCTGTGATGAACTCCTACAGCTTGACATTCTCAGCTTGTAAAGCTGCAACCTTTTCATCAATATACAGCTTGGTTTCCAGTTCCAACATGTTAACCTTCCGAGACATTTTAAGAAATTCTGCGTTGAAGAAGGATAACATCTTGTCAACTGCAATTGAGCTATTAGATGGAGGAGCTTCGGATGAGGAGCCGAGAACTACGAAGTCTGGAGCTGCGGAGTCCGGAGCTACGGAGTCTGGAGCTTTGGACGGGGAGCCGGGAGTGGACTTGATGCAGACAGGTTCCACATCAACCTGTGGAGAGACAGGCTGCATTGGGCTAGCAGGTTTGGAGTCTACTTCCACAAAGGTTGCTATTGCAGATCGTGTGGTGCGCTTATGTGAGGGCGCAGACGGCAGATCCGTCATCTTTCGTTTCCCTTTTCTGACTATCTCGACACAGTCACTGTTTTCTTGTTCATTCTCATTGCCATCTTCACTTCCATCTTCATCTTCCTTTGAATCTCGCATCTCTGTGAGCAGTTGCTTGGCTGCACCTCTTGCTTTGTTGATCTTGTGTGGCAGAATCCCAAGTATCATGATCAACTGGTTGCAGGTGTGAGGAACCAGCTTGTCATCAGGAAATCCGGTGCAGACAGGCCATACACGATTTGTAAGTGTTCTCTGCAGTATGATGGAGAGCTTGGTGCCATGACGAAGCTGCATGTTGGCCTTGATTCTTGCAGGTCGCTCAGCAGCCTCCTTGATAAACAGGTTGACTAGCACCCTGGCCCAGTTAACATCTAACTGCTTCACCACAACAGTCAGCAGTTTGAACTTCAATAGAGTGACAGCTTCATTCGAGCCTAGATACGAGAAAAACATGTTGTGGACGAACTCGAAGAGGTATCTGTACTCAGACTTCAAGTCGTGGCGATTGAAGGTTTTCTGATTGTAAACCTCTTTGGGCTCGAACAGAGCTTGCTGATACACGTCGTTGACAGCATCCATGGGCACATCATCAATCATCGTGATAGCCCATGCATCTGTCAATCTATAGGTCTGGAGGACGAGTGGAAGAAGATGACGCCGTTCTTCTTCATCGTTGACTAGAAAAGTTGTCGTTGTGGGATCTCCGGCCGTTGATTCCAGAGAACACAGTAAGTACGCAACATTCATGGGTAACGTCATTCGTGGATGTTGAGTGATGATATTGAAGAAACCATCACATTGAGTGATAGCTTCAATCATCGGATCCAGGCCTCTGTATCCATACTTGTCTAGGCACAACAACTTTCTCAAAGAAGATGAGAGGGGTTGCTTTCTTCACTTGAGCACTTAGTAAATCTGTAGACATTTTTGCAGAGAGTAAGGAATGATTGTGAATTTGTGATTTTTGAAGAGAAGCGAAAGAAATTTTGAAATTTGATTTCAGAGGATTTCAAGAAACGTGTAAAGAGTTCAAGAATTCTCTCTATTTATAGAGTTTTCTCCACGGTTAAGATTTCATTGATAAATCTCAACGGCTAGGGAGGCGCGTGAAAGGTGATAAAGGAAGGTGAATATCACGCGCTTCTTCTCTCTTCTTTTTCTTTCTTAGATTGACATAAATCCCTCGATTTTCATGTAAAACTTTTCAAACACTTAACAGTAAAGAGATTTGAAAAAGATTTTTGCGAGGATAAGTAAGGAGAGAAAATAATAAATTCTGCAAAGAATTAAATGGAGATTGATACGATATCTCCAGTTCCCCCTTAAAGGTTGGCCAATAATTTGACTTTCAACGCAGTTTGTGGCCTCAAGCTGAGTGTCACTGAACTACTTCTTTTGAGCTGCAGTTTCCAGTCAGTCTGCTCTTGGCTGACCTGTACTAGCGAACTGCTTCTGTTAGCATGCAGTTTCCAAGTCAGTCTGCTCTTGGCTGACCTGTGCTTGCGAACGGCTTTTGTTTTCTGACTTAGGCCTGTGTATCCATTCTGAGCATTCCAAGCTTTCCACACAGCATGTTGAATCTCTCTTCCATGAGAGGTTTCATTAGAATATCAGCTCTTTGGATGTCAGTATGGATTTTCTCAACTGTTATATCTTGTTTTTCCACATGATCTCTAATGAAGTGATGCCTTATATCAATATGCTTGCATCTGGTGTGGTAGACATGATTCACAGTGAGTGCTATAGCGCTTGTGCTGTCACAAAAGATAGGAACTTTGCGAACTGTGACTCCATAATCTTTGAGTTGTTGTTTCAACCAAAGAATCTGTGCACAACAGCTTCCTGTCGCCATATACTCAGCTTCTGTTGTAGAAGTAGCAACTGAAGTTTGCTTCTTTGAAAACCAAGAGATCAATTTGCTTCCAAGAAACTGACAGGTTCTTGATGTGGATTTTCTATCCAGTTTGCATCCTCCATAATCTGCATTTGCATAACCAGTTAGTTCAAAATTATCATCACAAGGGTACCATAGACCGAAGTTTGCAGTTCCCTTGACATATCTGAGAATTTTCTTGGCTGCTTCTAGATGAGATTCTTTTGGATTAGCTTGATATCGAGCGCATATTCCAACTGCAAAAGAAATATCAGGTCGACTTGCAGTAAGATAAAGTAAAGAGCCAATAATTCCCCTGTACAAAGTCATGCTGCAGGTTTCCCTTCAGAATCTGGATCTATCTTTCCATTTGCAATCATTGGAATCTTCAGTGATCTGCTATCCTGGACACCGAATTTGGTTGCCAGCTCGTTAGCATATTTGTATTGACAAATGAAGATACCATCCGCAGATTGCTTGACCTGCAGACCGAGGAAGAAGTTCATCTCCCATCATGGACATTTTGTACTCATACTTCATGAGTTCTCCAAACATGTCACATAAAAACTTTGACCTAGATCCAAAGATAATGTCGTCAACATAAATTTGCACAAGAAGAATATCATCCTTATACTTAAAGTAAATAAAGTTCTGTCGACCGATCCTCTTTTAAACCGGAATGCAGTAGGAATGTAGACAGGTTTCATACCAAGCTCTGGGAGCTTGTTTTAATCCATATACTGCTTTGTGCAGTTGTAAACTTTCTCTGGACCTGCTTCCTCGAAACCTGGAGGTCGTTCAACGTAAACTTCTTCACCAAGGATTCATTGAGGAAAGCACTCTTTACGTCCATTTGGTAGACTTGAACCTTTGATGAGCTGCATATGCTAGAAACAACCTAATTGCTTCTAGTCTTGCCACTGGTGCGTAGGTTTCATCATAGTCTATCCCTTCTTGTTGACAGTAACCTTTGGTAACTAATCTTGCCTTGTTTCTGATTACTTCAGCATTTTCATCTTTCTTGTTCCTAAACACCCATTTTACATCAATTACTCCTTGATGTGTAGGACGATCAACTAGTGACCATACTTCATTTCTTTAAACTCGTTGAGTTTCTCTTGCATGGCTGTAACCCAGTTGTGGTCGTTAAGAGCTTCCTCAACGGTTTTGGGTTCAGAGTAGGAGAGATAAACAGCTTAATAGACAGCTTTCACCTATCTGTCTCCTTGTCTTCACACCCGCATTTGGGTTCCTGACAATAAGATCTTCAGGATGAGCATCGACCTATCTCCTTCGACGAGAGATTTCTTCTTCTGTAAGAATAGGTTCAGGGTCTGGTGAGGGATCTTCAAACTCAGGTAGAGGTTGAGGAGTGAAGGGGTTAAGCTGTTGAAGTTGTTTCAGCAAGCTGATCCACTGACAGTTCTGCATTGACTGCAGGTTCTTTTGAGTTTTCTGGATCAGTTGAAGATGAGCTGGTTGGAGGAGCTTCGGTTCCCCCTTGGTTTGTTCCCCTTGCTGAATGGGTGAGTTTGTGAGTTGTAATCTTATACAGGCTGACTTTCTTCCTCTTCCAAGTCAGTTGGACTCCATATAAGTATTTCATCTCGAAACTATTTGTTGGAGCTTACTTGATCTTGATTTGCACCTGTACTTTCTTCAGGTTGAGTCTCCCTGTACTCACAGATAGATTCATCAAAACAACATGTGGATGTTACTTCCACAATTTGAGTCTTCTTGTTAAAAAACCTTGAAGGCTTTATTGATCTCTGAATATCCTACAAATATTCCTGGGATCTGCTTTGCTATCAAATGTTTTTAACTGTGATTTCCCATTATTAGGAATGTAACACACGCAACCAAAAAGATTTAAGATATTTGAATCGAGGTTCTTATCTTTCCACAGCTCGTATGGAGTTTTTCCATGTCGTGCATGAATGACTGATATGTTCTGAGTGTAGCAAGCTGTGTTGATAGCTTCCGCCCAGAACTTCTTTGGAGATTGGTTCATTCAGCATTGTGCGAGCTGCTTCCTTTAGAGACCTGTTGCGTCATTCAACAACACCATTCTGTTGAGGTGTGCGAGCTGCTGAAGTTTGATGTGTGATTCCATTTCTGGTACAGTAGGACTCGATCATATAATTAAGAAATTATGTTCCACGATCGGATCTGATTGAGATCACGCTTTTGTTCTTCATGTTTGAGCAGTTTGGTGAGTAGCGCAGGTAGCTCCACTAGTGTCTCCTTCTTTTTTGTGTAAGAAAATAACCCAAGTATATCGTGAGTAATCGTCAACAATAACGAGAGTATACTTTTTACCATTAATGCTTCTAGGAGTCACTGGACCGAATAGATCCAAGTGGAGTAATTCCAAGATTCTACTTGTGTTGTGAGCTGCAATGCTTGGGAATGACGATTTGGTCTGCTTTCCAGCTTGACAGGCTTCACAAACATGATCTTTGTAGTAGACTTGATCTGGAAGGTCATCTGCGAGCTTCTTGCGAGCAAGCTTGTTGATGGCTTTGAAGTTTAAGTGACACAGTCTCTTGTGCCATAGCCAGCTAACTTCAGGTGCAGATTTGGTGACCAGACAGGTTTCTTTTTCATCTGACCATTGTACTATGTACAAGTTATCCTGCAAAATACCGGTAAGAAGAATTTCTTCTCCTTCCTTGTTCTTTATAGCACATGTGTTAGCAGAAAACTCTACTCTTTTTCCAGTAGAGCAAAACTGGCTTACTGAAAAGAGATTGTGATTTAAACCTTCAACATATGTGACGTTAGATATTGTTGTTTTACCAACAACTAAATTACCGTAACCTCTTGTTTTCCCTTTAGAGTCTCCTCCAAAAGCAACTAGAGGTCCATCACATTCAATGAAGTTTGTAAGCAAGCTTTTGTCGCAGGTCATATGCTTTGTGCATCCACTGTCAATGATCCAGATCGAGCCGCGAGCTGCTCGCTTTCTCCTTTGATTTTTCCCATCCTGCAATTTAGACAGTTTTAGCAACCCTCATGAATTTGGGTGCTTTGTTAGCAGGTTGAGTTTTAGCAGCTTGGTTTCCAAGCTTCTTCTTTTGGAAACTCCTGTTGACTCGTGGCTTGATCCATTTCTCATTTATTGAGTGGAAGGTTTTGTTGGAACTGCTGCTTGAAAGCATTCCTTTTTCCCACAGGATCTTCGAATTGGATGTGATAATTTAAATGCAACTAAATCACATAATCGAGTTTAGAATGTTATACCTTTGATCTGTGCCGACGGAGTAATCTACAGGTCTAGATTACTGAGGTGTGATCCCTTTCCTCGAAGTTCTTCGACTGTGTGGGCGTCTAGGAACTTTGGAACCAGGAACTCTCCCTCTGATGATAGGCGCCGATCTCACTCAAACTTCAAACTTAGGTTTTGAGAATCTCCTCCTCCTTATTTATAAGGAGAAGTGCCGCCCCTATTCCTTGTCCACTAAGTCACGGGCTTTAATTAATTAAAGCCCGGTTTAGTTAATAATTACTGGAACAAATTCTAATTAAATATAATTAGAATTAATCCTAATTATTATAAGGAAAATAATATATAATTATTAAATTAATTATCTAATTCCTTAATTAAGAATAAATCTTAATTAATTAGATATTAATTTATTCCATAATTATATAATTAACCAGAGTACAATTATTGAGATCAGATGGACACTAAAAGAGGAAACTGGCGTCCCCTACACTACAGTAGGCGCCACATTAATGGGCTCAAGCCCATAATGCCTTTTTTAGTCCAAAACTGATATCCCTCAATAATACCTTGAATTCCTTTCCTGAAGAGCTCTTGGGCCACCCCAGGGATCTATGTACCAGACAGAGTTTAGCCTTACCTAATGAAATAACCATGATCAACCCAGAACATTAATTTCATTAGAGCTGTGATGCATTCCACTAAAGAATCACAACTGAATCACCGCTCTGTCCCAATTTGTAGATTGGGGCTGATACTTTATTTAGAGCTATCCCCGTGTTTAATGACTCCGATATCCATTAATTAATTAGAGCTCCTCTGACTGCTCATAATTAATTAACATCTTATTCTCCTCAAGTAGTACCCGTTCACCCCTTATTATTATACCTGAACTTAATCAGCATGCATGACTTGGTATAATAAACCTTGTGAACTCCCTGAGGGGATATCTCTCAACCTAATACGGACACGGTGTCTCGATATAACTAATTAGACATACTATGTGCCCTCATGTTACCCAAGATGCAAGTCATCAGGGATGCTGCGATAGACCCTTAGCTATACAAGTCAAAGTAACAGTGAACAACACATATATCTCTAATAGCATATCGAGATTAAGATCATATCTCTAAATCCCGAGATCTCTAGTTCTTCACCTATTGCTAGGGTCAGTATCAGAAGAACCTTATCTCACTCGATCCTGTCAATACGTTCCACCGTACCAACATAACTAGCGACTGAGACCCGCCACTACCGTTATGTTGCAGTCTAAACCGATAGTTTTCCCAAGCTATCTCGACTGTGACACTGTTTATATCTCATAATTATTGTCGAACGCTGCGTGATCTCCCTGACACCCGAGCCGTCCACGTGTTCTAAAACATGAGATATAGGGCTTATTCTTAATATATTTATTCAGATAGGTGATTGTTACCAGTGGAATACATGTCATATATACTAAAACACGTTTTTGCTTTAGCTATATACAACAACCCCAACAATCTCCCACTTATACTAAAGTAAAAACTTTTAGTATACCCATGTGTCTATCGGAAACTATATGGCATCACTGTATTTCACATCTTCTCCCACTTATACTGAAAGATTTTACCGTGGGAGGATCACTGAGACAATGCCCACCACGTGCTTCCGAGGTGCCGGCATACTCAATTTAGTGAATAAACCGCCATATAAACATTCCTGCTTTAATGTTCCTTTATACACGCAATATCGCCTTATGGTTACATAAACCAATCGGTACTCCTATGTGTTTTCCCAGGTTGACAAATCCATAGATCTTGCTTCTGCACTTGAAAACTCATGTGAGATTTCTTGCAAGATAGGATTACTACCATTTCACAAAGTAAAGTTTCCAACCATACAGCTGCTTTAGTAGCTCCCACTACATATTTAGCTTGTCATGAAAGAACTCTCATAAACATTTTACTGTTCCGAGATTCTCCAAGGTATGGTTCTCCTTTTCTAAGTGAACACATAGATTTAAGGTCGATTACCTCATTTACCAACACACTCCCCGATTATCCGTGTTCATTAATGAACTATATTTGTTACCTTGCACGCAACAATAGCAAATATCTGACACTTTTTCGATATAATTTATATCGATAACCTAGTCAGAACAGTAACCTACGTAGAATACTTGAATCATGTATACAATCCTTATGGATATACCCTACATTATTCAAATTCTGCGTCTTAAACTGTCCGGATAACCACCACCATTATGTCTGATAATACTCTCACAATGTTGCCAAAGTTAGTGATATCATCACATAATGTACAAGAAAATCACACCTTCATCTTCATTACCATGAGAACTATAACATTTATTGACACGTTCCATAAAACTTGATTTTATGCATGTCATTCCATAAATGCTCCTATTATTCGAATTTCCGCAAGAGTTATCAAGCATTCAGAATAATGTCCTTAATTGATACACATTTGATCCAACATAACCGTTATATCCAAATATTTTCCTGCCAAAAGCCATTGACTTTAAACAGATATTGGATTGTAACTTATGAGGTACAAAAAGTGTTAATATAGAAATATAGAAAACTTTTTCTATATTTTCCATATCAACTTTGTTCTTCCTTTGCACTTTTCATCATGAATCTAAATCCAACAATGAACCTTGCAAATTAACATGGATCGTATCAATTACTTTAACCTTCTCATATAAACTTTCCATGTGGTCGTTTCTTTCCTCATGTACATTTTCCAAGAAACCTAATTTCTTGATGTATATGAAAACGACTTAGTGTTCTATTTCAAAAAACACTCCCACTTCAATAAAGATGACCTTGTGCAGAATACTTGTGACTATTCATTCTTGTACTTCTTGACTTATTGAAATTCCTTGAATGATCCTATCATTTTTGAACATTCGTTCAATAACGATCTTTATCACCTTATCCTTTTAATCTTTTATTGAAACTTTTACTAATCCAACTTATCACCAATCTTAATTCAACTAATTTGCAATTCACGCAAATATCCCTTATATCCAATCTTGAGTTAAAATCGGTCATAATGCCAATTTATACTCAAATTGTAAGGTAGAATTATAGATACTTGACATAGTTTAGTAATGTTTCAAAACAAGATGAGAAAAGAGGTGAGAAACAAAGAAACAACTACATTTATCTAATCATATTTGAGATATTCCATGTTACTAGATAATTACTTCTACACATGAATGAAAAACATTTAACAACCAGTGTTAAACTCAAATTAACACAAATGTTAAAACCGAAATCATCCATAAACCAATTCAAAACAAATGTACCGCCAAAACTTGGCACCAATGTAATGAAAAACAGTAAAGTAATGTATCATCCCAAACATCTATCTCAAAACCAAAAGATAAAACAAAGAAACAGAAGTCTTCGAGTAATCAGCAACCGCATCTACCATCAATGCTCGCTGACGCCAGGACTCGAAGCCGCCTCATCATCCTTTGTGGCATCGCCTACAAAGAAAACATGTAACAAACCATAATTAGTATCCACCAGTTCAATCCGTCCAATAAAGGACTAAACCAATGCTAATATGTTTCACCATGTTACATTTAGAGACATACCTTCATCCATCTTTTGTTTCTTATTCCGCCTTACATAAACTTTCTTGGCTGGAAGTTTATGTTCGCATGCTAACTGAACCTTAGCTCTGGTTGTATCAACAAAATCAAGAAACCTCCTATACCTTTGTGACTGAACATAGTCACTTATGGTATATTCATTTTCATCCCAGGTTGATGAGTATCTCATAACCTTTTCTTCATTGGGAGGTTTCCCTTGATCGAGTCGATTTTCCCTTCTTGCTTCTTGGATTAAGTTGATCCTGACTTCATCAATTTTGAGTAATTCTTCACATAAAGCAAAGACATCCTCATGATGAACTTCACCAACAACTTCTTCCCTTAAGGCCAAAAACCAATCAGGGAAAGTAGAAAGCAAGATTTCACACCTCGTTCTTCCCGCCATCTTTCCTCCATTTAAGAAGTATGTGACAGAGAAATGTGTGAACACCTTGAGGTACCGTTTCATATCGAAATAATCCACAAACCTCATTAACTCCATTTCTTTTCTTGCCAAGGTTCTTAGCAGCTTCTCACGGAAATCCTCAGGAATTCCATTAGGGAAATTTAGCAAACGATTTATTTTATTGCGTATTGAGGACAAAGACATATCTGAAACCAAATAACATAAGTTGACAGTTAACAACTTATTTAATAAAAATAATTTATGTTATCAATGTTATAACCCTTTGAATAAATAACATTGAACCAACAAACGAGTAGCCCAAAAATTTTATACTTGAGTCACGTAGGGCGACCAGGCAAGCATGAAATTTTCGACCATGACTTCTAGAGCCAGTTTATTTCTCTTATCATCACATGGACCCTTGTGAACTAAAGAAATAATAACCCGTACCTTAACCGGACCCTACTATTTTGAGAAGTGACCTCGTAGGGAGGATTCATCAATTAGTAGCTAAGCTTTAACCATATTATTCACCTAACCGAGTTTATCTACAAGATAGCATAGAAAACGAGAACTATGCCGGTATTGTAGATGCCCTCTTAGATTATCTCACTTAAAATTTCCACTAAGGACCGAGTTAGAGCCTGTACGTGTAAGCCACGTAGGGTGGACGTTTACTCGTACAACTCCCACTCTCCTAAAGAATATTCTAAGTTATTGAGAAATTTTACCGACGAATATACGGGCAAGGGGTTCGATATCGTGTAGGCCACGTAGGTGGACGTCTATCCGATTCTAATCCTTGACTTCGTCTAAAACCAAATATGGAGGTCCCCAATTAATTAATTAAAACTAATTGATTTTACCGCTTAGTCTTTTTATTTTCAAAGGGTTTTATGCGATATACGAAGCACGTTGACAATTAAGTCCTACCGCATGATTTCTAAGCGCAAGTAATAAAACATGCTCGCTTTTGAAATCATAAATCCATGCTATTGACACCTTAGGCATGTTCGTTTCTATTACGCATTTAATAAAAGCAACAATAACATGCAAAACATGCTTTTATCTCATTGCGTAATTTAAACCATCCATAGCATGCATAATTAATTAAATAAATAAATAGGCTGCCGACCGGGAAGGATAAAACCTATCTATTACAATTTAATTAATTAAATCCGAAACAAGCTTCGGTCTTGGAAAGTCTTCACTTGGTCTTCAAGTCCACCTTCCATAATTAGCAAGTAGCTCGAAATGGAATTAGGGCGCGGAATTCCCTATTTCCAAAATGAGACGAGACGAATGATTTTTGGAAACGAATTAAGTTACGAAAACCTAACCGTCAACGATCACACTAAAGTTTCGGAAAACCTTAGCCCTCGTTGAACGAACATCCCTCGTTCGCTTGCCACGTCACTGACACGTGTCACGACGACATACGTGCGTGCATCACACGCGCCGTCATCGTACGTGTCAAACGGGCCGGATCGGGTCGGATCGCGTGGGCTGGGTGAACGGGCCAGCTGCGTCCTTGCAGTCCAGCCCGAGCCCAGCCCGGCATCCCAGCCCAATCACCATCATCATCATCGTCTTCATCTTCATCTTCGAACTTCAGCCGCTGCCTCATCAACGAACCACCGCCGCCGCCGACCGCTCCCACTGGCTCGACGAGCCTCCCAGCACCACAGAGGGTGCCGGGCTTGAGCGGAAGTCGCAGCAGCCGGAACAGCTGCAGCAGCAGGCGCGATGGGTCAGCGCGCGGTGACACGTTCGCCGCCGCCCATCGCAGCCACTGCTGCTGTTTGTCGATTCCGCCGAGCACCGCAGCTTCCCAGCCATCACGGAGCAGCAGCCGCAGCAGACAAAGCAGAGAAACCATCGACGGCGTTCGTGCAGCAGAAACCTAACTGCTGCCGCCATCGTCCGCTTCCACAGCCAACTGCCACCTTCGCCATTGCCGTCTGAACGCCACCATCACCGTTCAGCACCTCGGCTGGTGTTGAGTTGCTGCTGCTGTAGACTCGACGAGCAGCGCCTCGACCGATAGTGATCGAGCTCGCGAAACCCTAGCGGGTTCGCTCAGCCACCGATCATCGGCGTCGCCTCGCCTATAGTCCGCCGTCTTCAGCTCGTCCATG
>CM038113.1:23279079-23290577 GCA_001642375.2 Mentha longifolia
TCCAGAAACCTGTCATTGTAAGAGTCGCGATCGTGAGAGTAAAAAGATTTCAAGTCGACACTGAGTACCTTGGCCTCTCTCTTCATCCTAGAGAGGACGAACTTCTTGAAGCAGTCGCGAGCTTCAGGAATGGAAGCATAGCCAAAATACTTCCCAAGGTTGTGCTCTTCAATCCCTAGCTGTTCAATGGGGTGGATAAGGAAGATGGACTTCAAATCACAGTACGATCTATCCTTCCCATCGAGCAGAGCACGTAGCCGAATTGCCAGCTGCCTGGTCTCCGGAGTTAGATCAATGCCGGGAAAAGACTCCATGACAGTCTTCTCAGCTTCGATCTCGATGGAGTTGACCAACATGGCAGCTGCAGTCTTGATCGGATCCTCTTCTACATCATCATCAGATGAAAGGATGAGATGGAGGTCAAGCTCTGGAGGCGAGCTGTGATGATGAGAAGCTTCACCGGACTGCTGGTGGATGACGATGGAAGTATCAGGATTTTCTTCTTCGAAATCTGTGTCATCCTCCAGTTGAGATTCGCTGTGACTTTAGCCAGCTTGCTCTGAAGTTGTTGACTGGAAGATATCACGAACAGAGGGTACAGGTATTGAAACCTGTGCATCGAGAACTGTCTGTTCTGGGATGTCTTCAAGGGTTTGACGAGCAGGTTGGTGCTGAACTTCTATGGAGGCAAACTCCGTATGCAACCTGCGTGATATGGGAGTTGGAGATTTGATACGCACAGACTTGGCAGGTCTGTCCAGCTGCTTGCTAGGGGCAAGCTGTCTCTTTCTCCTAACGTCACGCTGCTCTGGTGGTACCCAAGCTGGGTTAGATCGACCCATGTCGTACAGGAACGGCTTCACCACATCATCATTCTTGGCAAAGACGGTCATGTCGATACCAATTATTAGTTCGAGCTGCTTCTGGTCCTTGGGGACCTTCTCCTTGTTGCAATAAGTCACTCCACTCCAGTTGAGGTTGGGGTGGAGGCAGTGAATGATAGAGCATATTTTGGTGCCTAGACGCAGATTCCTGGCAATGCGGAAATCGGTCACCACTTCGCCTTCATAGGTGATCGAGAGCTGCTTGACTTCTTCATTTAGGAGCTCGAGGAGAAATCGGGCCCAGTTCACGTTTAGACGCTGCACGATTGCAGTCATCACTCTAAACTTCGCTGGAGTGACAGCGTCGTGGTTACCAGAGTAACCAAGGAAAACTTTGTGAACGAAGTCAAAGAGGGCTCTATACGCAGGTCTTAACAGAGGGCGCGAGAACCTCTTTCCATCATACTGGGTTGCAGGCTGCATGAGAGCTTTCTGGTAAACTGCTTCCAGATCTGCATCCGGAACGTCCAAAATTAAACCCATTGGCTTGTGATACAGGATCTCCACAGTTCCTGAATCCGCGATGCCGTAGGTTCGAGAGATGAGCGAGAGAATTGGAATGGGCTCGTCGCGTACACCAGGTACAGGAAGATGAAATTGGGCAGAGTCGACATCTTCCGGGCAAAAATATGATAGAAAGAACATTGTGACTTGCTGCGGAAGCCAGAATTTTGGCTCATTAGTAATAATCTTGTAAAATCCGTCCGCTTCCTGGATGGCGGAGTACATCTCATTCAAGCCGGCGTAATCATAGGTTGAAAGATTTGCCGCAGGCTCTGTAAGAATGTACTGCTGTAGATACTGGATCTTCTGCTCGGTTGTTTGTGGAAGAGATTGAGATGTAGATTCTCCTGCCATTTCAAGAATGTCTAAATGAGAACGTGAATTTGGGAAATTTTGAAAGAGAGTTGCAGAGAAAAATGGCGGAAGAATGCAGAAATTGAATTTGAGAACGACGATGCACAGTTACATTCTTATTTAAAAGATAAAGTGGGCGGTTGAGATTGAAGTAAATCAACCGTTCAACGGATGGGATTGAATCCCTAGAAATCCGTAAGATAGTGGGCGCGTGGGATTGGTTGTGTATCCCACTCGCACTACCCTATCACTCAACCGTCGCCTCGCATTAAATGCGGATTTGAGACTTTGCATGCGCTTTTTGACATACATGGAAAGTGAAGCAAGAATGTTAAGTACTGTGTCAGAATATCCTTAACAAAGATTTCAATAAGTAACAAAATACATGCTTCAATAAATGAAAATGATTGATAAGGTATATAATTGATTAAGTGAAGCAAAAATATTTTAATGAGGTTTGAATATATGAAATATTAAGGCATATCATTGACATATATAGAACTTGATTAAGAAAATGGAGACTGATACAGGTCATCCATTACACTTCCCTATTCAAACTGTCTTATTCACAGTTTCTGATCAAAAGGTTCCATTGGTTATCAGTTCACAGCTCTTATCTAGCTGGACTGTCCTTTGTGAACTGCTCTTGTGCATCCCTTTCACCAATGTGAGCTTTGATGAATTCCCACAGCTTGGCATTCTCAGTTTGCAAGGCTGCAACCTTTTCATCAATATACAGCTTGCTCTCCAATTCCAGCATGTTGAGCCTTCGAGACATCTTAAGAAACTCTGCTTTGTAGAAGGCTAACATCTGGTCCACTGCTGTGGAGCTGTTGAGAGAGGATGTAGGAGCTTCTGTGACAGGAGCTTGGGACTGAGCTTTGGACGGGAACCTGGAGGGGTGCCTGGAGGGGACTGTTCGACAGCAGGTTTCACCCCAACCTGTGGAGAGGCAGATTGCTTTGTGGTCGCAGCAGCCACACCAGGGGTGGTCGCAGATGGTGTGAGATCTGTCTCCACGAAGGTTGCTGTAGATCGAGTGATGCGCTTCTGAGAGGGCGCAAATTGCAGATCCTCCAGCTTTCTCTTTCCTTTTCTGACTGACTCAGCCTGGACGCTGTCTTCTTTATTATCTTTACTGCTATCATCTTCGTCTTCAGGTACATCTACCTTTGAGTCACGTATTTCTGTGAGCAAAAGCTTGGCTGCACCTTTGGCCTTGTTGATCTTGTGAGGCAAGATGCCAAGAATCATGATCAACTGGTTGCAGGTGTGAGGAACCAGCTTGTCGTCAGGAAATCCAGTGCAGACACGCCATACGCAATTTGTAAGAGTTCTCTGCAGAATGATAGAGAGCTTGGTGCCATGACGAAGTTATGTTGGCCTTGATCCTAGCAGGTAGCTCTGCAGCTTCCTTGATGAACAGATTGACTAGTAACCTGGCCCAGTTAACATTCAACTGTTTCACCACAGCAGTTAGCAGTTTAAACTTCGACAGAGTGACAGATTCGTTCGAGCCTAGGTAAGAGAAGAACACATTGTGAACGAATTCGAACATAAATCTGTACTCGGATTTCAGGTCGTGGCGGTTGAAGGTTCTCTGATCATAGATTTTCTTGGGCTCAAACAGAGCTTGTTGATATACATCGTTGACGGATTCTATGGGCACATCATCAACCGTTGTGATAGCCCCTGTATCCGATAACCTGTAGGTTTGAAGGACGAGTGGAAGAAGATAACGCCGCTCTTCTTCGCTGTTGACGAGAAAAGTTGTCGTTGCGGGGTCTCCGGCTATTGATTCCAGAGAACACAGCAAATAAGCAACACTTTTCGGTAGCGTCATTCGTGGATGTTGAGTGATGATGTTGAAGAAACCATCACATTGGGTGATAGTCTCAATCATCTGATCCAAACCTCTGTATCCATACGAGTCTAGCACAGCAACTTTCTCAAAGAAGATGAGAGGGGTTGCTTTCTTCACTTGAGCATTCAATGAATCTGTAGACATTTTTGTGGAGAGAGAGTGAGGATTTTGAAATTCTGAGTTTATGAAGATGAAAGAACGAAAGAAATTTCTTAGAGAGAGTGAAGGTAATTTTGAAATTTGATTTCAAAGGATTTCAAGAAACGCGTAATGAAATCAAGAATATTCTTTCTATTTATAGACCTCCAACGGTCAAGATATGATAAACAGATATGCATTCCTTGTTTTTCGTGAAAAACTTTTCAAATTCTTAACAGAAAGAAAACATATATGACAGAATATATGGGTAGAGGAAATAATTTTCAGCTAAGATTTAAATGGAGATTGATACGATATCTCCAGTTCCCCCTTAAAGGTTGACCAGTGATTGATGACTTTCAACGCAGTTTGTGGTTTCAAGCTGCGTGTCATTTCACTGCTTCTTGTGAGCTGCAGTTTCCAGGTCTGTCTGTCTTTGGCTGTTCTGTACTAGTGAACTGCTTTTTTGTTAGTTTGCAGTTTCCAAGTTAATCTGCTTTTGGCTGACCTGTGCTTGTGAACTGCTGCCATTCTCTGACTTGGGTTGTATATCCATTCTGAGCATTCCAAGCCTTCCACACAGCATTTTAAATCTCTCTTCCATGAGAGGTTTTGTTAGAATATCGGCTCTTTGGATGTCAGTATGGATTTTCTCAACTGTTATATCTTGTTTTTCCACGTGATCTCTTATGAAGTGATGCCTTATATCAATATGCTTGCATCTGGTGTGGTAGACAGGATTCACAGTGAGAGCTATGGCGCTTGTGCTGTCACAAAAGATAGGAACTTTTTGAACAGTGACATCATAATCTTTGAGTTGTTGTTTCAACCAAAGAATTTGTGCGCAACAGCTTGCCGTTGCCATGTACTCAGCTTCTGTTGTTGAAGTAGCAACTGAGGTTTGCTTCTTTGAAAACCAAGAGATTAACTTGCTTCCAAGAAACTGACAGGTCCCTGATGTGGACTTCCTGTCCAGTTTGCATCCTCCATAATCTGCATCTGCATAGCCAGTTAGTTCAAAATTATCATCACAAGGGTACCATAAACCGAAGTTTGCAGTTCCCTTGACATATCTAAGGACTTTCTTGGCTGCTTCTAGATGCGATTCCTTTGGATTTGCTTGATACCGAGCACATATTCCAACTGCAAAAGAAATGTCAGGTCGACTTGCAGTAATGTAAAGTAAAGAACCAATAATTCTCCTGTACAGAGTTATGCTGGCAGGTTTTCCTTCAGAATCTGGATCCATCTTGCCATTTGCAATCATTGGAATCTTCAGAGGTCTGCTATCTTGGACACCAAATTTGGTTGTCAGCTCGTTAGCATACTTGGATTGACAGATGAAGATACCATCCGCAGATTGCTTGACCTGCAGACCGAGGAAGAAGTTCATCTCCCCATCATGGACATTTTGTACTCACACTTCATGAGTTCTTCAAACCTGTCACATAGAAATTTTGACCTAGATCCAAAAATAATGTCATCAACATAAATTTGTACAAGAAGAATATCATCCTTGTACTTAAAGGTAAATAATGTTCTGTCGACTGATCCTCTTTTAAAACCAGAATGCAGTAGGAATGTAGACAACGTTTCATACCAAGCTCTGGGAGCTTGTTTCAAACCATATACTGCTTTGTGCAGTTTGTAAACTTTCTCTGGACCTGTTTCCTCGAAACCTGGAGGTTGTTCAACGTAAACTTCTTCTCCTAGGATTCCGTTGAGGAAAGCACTCTTCACGTCCATTTGATAGACTTTGAATCTCTGATGAGCTGCATATGCTAGAAACAATCTTATTGCTTCTAATCTTGCTACTGGTGCGTAGGTCTCATCATAGTCTATTCCTTCTTGTTGACAGTAACCTTTGGCAACTAATCTTGCCTTATTTCTGATTACTTCAGCATTCTCATCTTTCTTGTTTCTGAACACCCATTTTACATCAATCACTCCTTGATGTGTAGGACGATCAACTAGTGACCATACTTCATTTCTTTTAAACTCATTGAGTTCCTCTTGCATAGCTGTAACCCAGTCGTGGTCGGCAAGAGCTTCTTCAACAGTTTTGGGTTCAGAGTAGGATAGATAACAGCTTAGTAGACAGCTTTCACCTATCTGTCTCCTTGTCTTCACACCTGCTCTTGGATTCCCAACAATGAGATCTTCAGGATGAGCATCGACCCATCTCCTTCGTCGAGAGATTTCTTCTTCTGTGAGAATTGGTTCAGGGTCTGGTATGGGATCTTCAAACTCAGGTAGAGGTTGAGGAGTGAAGGGGTCAAGCTGTTCAAACTGTTCAGCGAGCTGATCCATTGACAGTTCTGCATTGACTGCAGGTTCTGTTGAAGTTTCTGGATTAGTTGAAGAGGAGCTGGTTGGAGGAGCTTCGGTTCCCCCTTGGTTTGTTCCCCCTAGCTGAATGGGTGGAATTTGTGAATTGAGACCTTGCACAGGCTGAGCTTCTTCTTCTTCCAAGTCGGTTGGACTCCATATTAGTATTTCATTTCGAAACTGCGTGTTGGAGCCTGTTTGATTTTGACTTGTACCTGTACTTTCATCAGGTTGGGTCTCCCTGTACTCACAAATAGATTCATCAAAAACAACATGTGGGGTTACTTCCACAATATGAGTTTTCTTGTTAAAAACTCTGAAAGCTTTGCTGATCTCTGAATATCCTAAAAATATTCCTGGATCTGCTTTGCTATCAAACGTTTTCAACTGTGATTTCCCATTATTATGAATGTAACACACACAGCCAAAAGATTTAAGATATTTAAATCGAGGTTTCTTATCCTTCCACAGCTCGTATGGAGTCTTTCCATGTCTTGTATGAATGACTGATCTGTTCTGAGTGTAGCAAGCTGTGTTGATTGCTTCCGCCCAGAACTTCTTGGGAAGATTGGTTTCATTCAGCATCGTGCGAGCTGCTTCCTTTAGTGATCTGTTGCGTCGTTCAACAACACCATTCTGTTGAGGTGTGCGAGCTGCTGAAGTTTGATGAGTAATTCCACTTTTGGTGCAGTATGATTCAATCATATGATTAAGAAATTCTGTTCCGCGATCGGATCGGATTGAGATCACACTTTTGTTCTTCAATTTTGACAGTTTGGTGAGCAGCGCAGGTAGCTCCACTAGTGTCTCCTTCTTTTTATGTAAGAAAATAACCCAAGTATATCGTGAGTAATCATCAACAATAACGAGAGTATACTTTTTACCATTAATGCTTCTAGGAGTCACTGGACCGAATAGATCCAAGTGGAGTAGTTCCAAGATTCTACTTGTGTTGTGAGCTGCAATGCTTGGAAATGATGATTTGGTCTGCTTTCCAGCTTGACAGGCTTCACAAACATGATCTTTGTAGTAGACTTGATCTGGAAGATCATCTGCGAGCTTCTTGCGAGCGAGCTTATTGATGGCTTTGAAGTTCAAGTGACACAGTCTCTTGTGCCATAACCAGCTTACTTCAGGTGCAGATTTGGTGACCAGACAGGTTTCTTTTTCATCTGACCATTGTACTATGTACAAGTTATCCTGCAAAATACCGGTAAGAAGAATTTCTTCTCCTTCCTTGTTCTTTATAGCACACTTGTTAGCAGAAAACTCTACTCTTTTTCCGTTTGAGCAGAACTGGCTTACAGAAAAGAGATTATGATTTAAACCTTCAACATAGGTGACATTAGATATTGTTGTTTTACCAACAATTAGATTACCGTAGCCTCTTGTTTTCCCTTTAGAGTCTCCTCCAAAAGCAACTAGAGGTCCATCACATTCAATGAAGTTTGTAAGCAAGCTTTTGTCGCAGGTCATATGCTTTGTGCATCCACTGTCGATGATCCAGATCGCCCCGCGAGCTGCTCGCTTCCTCCTTTGAGTTTTCCCATCCTGCAATTAGACAGTTTTAGCAACCCATATGAATTTGGGTGCTTTGTTAGCAGGTTGAGATTTGGCAGCTTGGTTTCCAAGCTTCCTCTTTTGTAAACTCCTGTTGACTCGTGGCTTGGTCCGTTGCACATTTGAGTAGGTTCCATTTGAGTATGCAGTTTGCAGTTGGTAATGAGCAGGTTGATAAAGATCATTTCGATAGCACTGCTCCATGTAACCACATCTGCATTGATCATTTACAAATCCACTTCCATGTGGAAATCGATATTGCATACTTGACAGCTCAGGATATTGGTACCAATGATGGTTGTACCAGTAACCTTCATAGTCAGGTCTCTGTTGGTTTGGCCACTGCTCATAGTAGTTTTGTTGAGGTCGAGCAGTTTTCGGTTGAGAAACTGCTTTTCCTTTGTTAGCAGTTTGCACTTTTCTTTGAGTAGGTTGGCTTCCTTTTTGATAAGCAGGTTGACCATGCAGTTTCCTAGGTCGCACAACCTTTTGCTGTTCTACTGGCGGTCTCAGCTGCTGTTTCCTGATGGGTTTTCCATACTCTTTTATCAGGATTGCTTGAGGTTGCCGGGCTGGATTCTTCAATTTTATTTGTTTATCTGGCAGAGTGTGATGAGCTTTGCCTTCAGCCAATCCCTTTTCTTTTACAAACAGGACCTTATCTTTCTCCTTGACTCCGCTGGTTTGACCATGGAATCCGACGCCAAACTTTATCTGAGCAGGTCTCTGGGCAGCTTGCAAGACTTCAAGCTTTTCGCCATTTTTGTTCATTCTCATTAGGACTTGTTGAAGCTTGAGCTCTTTCTGCAACAGCTTTTCATGCTCATTTGAGAGATCTGTGAGTTGACCATTCAGTTTGATTATCTCACTGTCCCTCTTGATAAGCATTTCCTTAAGGTTTTCTTCCCTTAAGGCTGATTTACCCATTTGGACTTTTAGGGTTTCAATCTCCTCTTTTACTTCATCATATGGAGTGAGGCTTCCATCTAAGGCAGCTTTGAGCTTCAAGTTTTCACCCTCCAGCTTGGATCCTTCTATGACTACTTGTTTGAACATTTCTGAGAGCTTCTTGTAGTCATCAAGCTGTTGTTGAAACTCTTCATACGTTGGCATTTCAGGTATTTCAATACCTGCATGTTCAGGGTTAGCTGAATATGAAGAAGAGGTTTTAGTATCAACCTTGTTTTGGACAAGATCGAGATCCTTTCCCATGAAGCATTCCTCATATTCAAGTTCTTCATCAGCTAATCGACATTCCTCCTCATCCAATTCATCATCGTCATCTTCGTCGGAGGAGGTTGAGTCTGATAATGTGGCAACAGCTTTGGCTTCTTCCTCAGCTGCGATCATGGCATTGCGCTGCTCCTTTAGCTTTTGGTCTCTTTTTGCGCGGAGCTCTTCGCGTTCAGCCTTTGATAAGTCTGGGCAGTCTGACTTATAGTGATCTGGTCTGCCACATTCAAAACAACCACCCGTGGGAGTGTTAGAGGAATTGAATTTAGAGGGTTTTGATATACCTTCACCTTTCTTGTCGGAAGAAGAGGTGGTTTGATTTCTCTTGAAATCTTTGTGATATTTGCGGAATTTGTTGAAGCGTTTTTCAAGCTTTTCATTCCTTCTAGCCATAAGTGCATAGTCCTTCAACAATTTTTCCATTTTAGAGCATAGATCTTTTGGGATTGATCTTTCTTCTGTAATTGATGCAGCTTTGAATGCAGCATCTTTTTCTTTCTTTTCGGGCTCAGTCTTCTTGCTTGAAGACGTTTGTTGTGACCCGTGCAATCTGATCATTTCAAACTCATTCCCGATGAGCAGATCAAACAGTTGCTCAGTTGACAGGTTGCTGATGTCCGACCTGCCGCGGTGCATGGCACTGTACACATGCCAGCTTGCTGGAAGAGATTGGATTACTTTGAGATTGAGTTCGCGCTGAGTGTATTTATCTTTCTTGAGAGCCGCGATCTCCAAGGTAATCATTGTGAATCTGTTCTTGAGCTGGTCAATGGTCTCCATTGGCTGCATTTTGAATTCTTCGAATTTACTGCATGCCACTGACAGCTTATTTTCCAGCATCTCTGTTGATCCAAGACTTATTGCTTTTAAGGTGTCCCACATCTCCTTGGCAGTTCCAAGATTTCTTATCTTGGCCAGGTGGACGCCCTTAACTGTGCTCGAGATTAATCCTTTAGCGAAGCTGTCAAGTCCAGCTTCCTTTCTTTCCTCAGTTGTGTATTTTCTGGGATCTTTAATCTTTGGCACATACGTTGCTTCAGAAGCTTTATCTCCTGATACATCAGTTTCGTAGGGTTCGAGGATGGGTGTGGGACCATTCTCGATGACGTCCCACATTAGCACATGATGAGCTTGGAGGCACATCTTTATTCGAAAACTCCAGTCTTCATAACCCTGTATAGAAAAGTCTTCACAGACACGGAGAAGTGAAGCTTCCATATTGACAGTTTATATATGCGCAGTTTGCAGACACAGAGATCTAGTTCAATTTGACACTTAAGCACAAAAAGCTTCTAGTATACAGAAGCAGTGGTCAAAAGAACCACCGCTCTGATACCACTTGTAGGTCCCGATAAATAGATATTGGTGTATGGGGGGGGGAATACACCAATTAGCCAACAGTTTAGACTTTTCAAAACAATTTGATCTTACTGAGTCGTCACTTCAGTTAATCAGAGCAGTTTAGTTTTTCCAGCTCAAACAGTGAACTGCTGAGCTTGCAAAACTAACCTGCGTGCGGAAGTTTGGTGGAAAGGTTGGTTAACAGTTTTCAAAGCAGTTTTCAAAGAAAACTTTAGTTCAAATAAGTGTTCATGCAAACTGTGAAAGTGACTAACAGTTTTCAAAAACAGTTTTCAAAGACAGTGCACATGCAAGACAGGTTACAATCGTGCAGGTTGTGAGCATGCAAACTGTGTGAAAACAGATGATAAGAACAGAGAAACACGAGGAGTTTTTATCGTGGTTCGGAGTAAACAGCTCCTACGTCCACGCCAGATCCCGTCGAATCTGTAATCCCTTAACTTGAGATTTTTCGCTCCTTTTAACACTGGTGGAGGTTCCAGTCCAAATTCAAGTCTCTCTTTAGACTGAATCTAGCACGAATCTTGAGTCGTGTCTCTTCTAACTTTACATACAAACTTACATACAATCTTACTAATGCTAAACAACTAGCACTAATAATCAAACTGGAAAGCTGTGAAAAGCTATCACCGTTTGGAATACAACTCTATCAACTACACTGAATATCAACAGTGATGGTAGTGAGAGTGTGGATTGTGTTCTAGTAAGACAGATTCTAGAAAGAATAGAAATCTACAAAGATCAACACTTGGGAAAGCTCTAGTGATTTCGAGTGTTGATTGTGTGAATATTTAGCTTGAGATTTCTGCAGCGTTTCAGCTTGTAATTTGAGTTTCCCGTACTTTCTTTCTTGAATGTCTTGAGGTATTTATAGAGAAGCATTTGTAATAGAGCCGTTGTGTGTGTCAGTATGTGCAGAACCGTACACTGACACAATTATGGACGTTGAGTTGAGGACAGGTTCCTCAGCCACAGCTCAGGTTGGACTTTGCAGGTCACGCTTCCTATACCTCGAACTGTCTTCAGTCTTCTGTAATCTTCGCAAGAAATCTTCGAGTTTGGTTGGAGCAGATTACATAGACAGATTATATAAAGGAACGTTATGACAGGTTTGAGTAAAATAGGTACAAGGTTGCACTACCAACCTTGACCTTTACATAGCAACCTGTTCGGGTTAAGCTTGACTGATCCAAACACGGAGACCAGCCTGTTCCAATTAAAGTCTATTGTCTAAGTGTGGTTTCTAATAGCATTATCAAAACTTAGTTCAA